>OU975440.1:12367046-12854546 GCA_918857605.2 Philereme vetulata
CTGTGGGCAGCTAGTGCAGCGTGCACTCAGCCTCAAGGGAGTGCAAATCTCAAGAATTGCGCCCCGTTGAGGCTTGCACCCCTGGCGGCCGCCTCTAGCTACGACACTGATGCGTTCCAAATCAAATGAATAATCAATAGTAAGACGTGCGCTAGATTCTTGCTTCTTGCGCTTTGTAAAGCAAGTTTTTTCAAACATGAATTTGGCGCCCCTTGAAATTTCCGCCCGGGGCATGTGCCCTTGTTTGCCCTCCCCTAGATCCGGGCCTGCTTCGTAGGGATCTACCTACTACTTATTGCTAGGCAGGAATACGAGAAAAAACAATTTTAGGCGGTATTTCATCGAGCGGTGCCTCAAACTCAATTTTGCGTGTGGCATGAAATGAAACACGAGCCCGTAATAAAGTACGGAGTATGACAGCCGCTAATGCTGCTGAAAGCCTGTAACAAACTTAACTGACAATAATTACTTTCCGGAGCGCCGCTCACTGACCATCTGGGTTTTATTAGGTTTCATTTTTTTATAAACAGAGGGAGTAACTGCCTTCATCTACTAACAACTCAATTACACTGTTAAGGTTCCTCGTTCGAAGAGCGTTTGACTAAAATCCTGCCAACCATAAAATTAGATATATTTTTAGGGTAACGTACCTCAAAAGGAATAAGGAACCCTTAAAGTATCACTTCGTTGTTCATTTATCTAAATACTTGTCTGTCCGTCTGTCAAGACCCTGTTTCCTAGGAACGCGTGGAGATATCAAAGTTTACATTGTATAGTGCAAAATACCTAACCAAAATTAACTTTTTGGTGATTGTCGTCGTTATTTAATTTTAGATCTTTAAATTGTAAATCCGTCTTCGGATGTAGGATAGACACATAAGCATTGTAAACTTTTCTTTTTAAGAGCTGTGGATTTTGTTGATAAATAAATAAAATAAAAATGAATAAAATAACTGCAAAATTACCTTTTTATTTTGATGACTAAGATAGCCAGCCGTGCTGGCTACGCAAACGGAACAGTGCACCGTTTGACACGCGCTGGACCTATTTATTTTAGGGTAGACTAGTTATAAGTGAACCACTTTCCCATTTAAATAACCCATAACTAACTTAATTGTTTGTTCAGTATTATAAATACGTTAGTTATTACGTGCCTTTTGTTTTATCGGAAGGTGGTTCGACCGACTCATCAGGGGAGTGCGATCCGCTCCGCGCTGCGTCTCGCTTCGCACTCTATTTTTTTAAATTGCATCATCATCATATCAGTGTAGGACGTCCATTGCGTTTTATTATATAAGTAATTTTTAGCGAATGTTTGGCATACTGGGTACACTGGGCGAACTGGCAATGAATTTAAATAAATGAACCGATGCCTAATATTAATAGAACCTTTGTGAGTAAAATGTTTCAAAAGACATTCTGCAAGTCCGCGTTCAGTGCTTGAGGTCGGTTTGATGATAAGGCATTATCGTCAGTTGCATGGCCGTTCGTTTCCCAGCGATGTGTAGGCAGGTCTGCCGTTTCGGGAATTCATTGAAGTTGAGAATGCGTTTCAAGTTTCAGAATGTGTGGGTGTAAGCTTGCGGCGGGTCTTGTATTGTAGGGTAGGTCGGAATCAAGCCGCTGAGCTATTTCAAAAGGGCATGGACGGACGCTAAGCGGAACTAAACTGATTATATTGGAGGTTGGGGTTACATTATTTACAGGACAAAATACATAATTTTGCGTCCTGTACCTACAGAAAGGCTAGTTCGATTAACGAATAAGTTCCTATTGTGTGAATCTCTTTGGATCTATTACAAACGAGGTTCTAAATACTTGCAAATTCATATCACATTATGCCCGAGCGGGCATAATGTGTAGGCGGCATAGGCGGGCATAGGGAATTTCAGTACAACTTTACTCCCGGCTCAGCCGTAGGGCTTTAATCACCTGCTTTCGGTGAGGTTTACATGGCACGTTATTTGACATTGTCGAGCAGGTGGTGTGAAAAGTAATCCCATCAAAAACATAAATGTGAAATGAGAGCCAAGTTCAATATTATGATATACGCCTTGGTTGTTGATTTCAACGACAAAAGAAGTGAGATCTAAATGGGTGCCAAGTTCAGTCCTGAAATTTATTTATAACAACTTAAAATATCAGTTTTTCTTATAACTTAGGATTAGCCTAAAGTTATAAGAAGAAATGATAAAAGAATAAGAAAGGAAGTGTTCCTAATATAATCAATTAAATGAAAAAAAAATTTAGTAGTTTCTGATTTATTCCTTTGTATTCATCCAACTACCTATCTGGATGTTTCCAAATTTCAACTTTCTAAGTCATCTGGAACTGGGTTAGAGTTTTGATCTATCTATAGGTCAGTCAGTCAGTGATACATATGTCGATTTTTGGACGTTAACGCGCCGGCGAACCCTGAGCACAACATCAATTCGGCCGCGTCAAAAACTTCGGCCTGAATATCGCTATCCCTGTTTAGTGACGAAGTTTAGCCACGCAGAGCGACAGTGATAGCAATAGAACGATTCTAAATTTGATTAGATTTTGACCGTGTTCCGTAATACCAAAAATGATGACTGAAAACTTGTAGTATTTTTCTCATTGTGTTGTTATTCTGTAACTAGACGATATAATCTATGTTCCCATGACTAGGATACGTAAGATGTTGTTGTTTTTAATACGAAACAATTAGGTTGAAAACAGGTCTTTTATGACAAAAACATGCAGAATTCGATACGCTTCTATTTTATTTTAGGTAAGTATTTTGATCTAATATATGGTTGAGAACCTAGATAAATACGATTCAAATTAAAATAATACCTTATTAAGGTAGAAATATGCTCCAATTAGAAATGGTCTTGGTAGTACGTGTTGTATGGGCGATTGTCCCTCCAGTGCCCCCTTAAGTGAAGTAGTTTTTGAGTTATGAGGTGGTCAAAAGTGGCTCCAAATGGTTTGTGTAATATTACACACGGTGCTGTTCGCCAGTTCTGTTAGCTTGAACTTGGCTTGACACGCTGCCGCGTGTCTAGATTATCTATAATTTATAGAATATATGGGGGTTCGATTCCCGCCGCGGAACAAATGTTTGTATTATCTATAGATATTTGTTCCGGGTCTGGATATTTATTTATATACACGGTGTCCTTTAAATCACTGTTTTCCCAGAACAAACGTTGTTCAGACCATGGTTTTCAAAGGGTTTTTAACATCAAATTAAGAAAAACCGTCAAGTGCGAGTCGAACTCACGCACGAAGGGTTTCGTACCATTACCTATAAAACGGCAAAAATATCATGTCTGTTGTATGGGAGCCTCTCTTAGATATTTGTTTTATTTCAATTTAATTATTTATTTTTAAAGTAAATACGTATACATGTAAAGAAATCGTACCTATTCCTTAGAATTTGAATTGTGTCGCGCTGTCGGTAAAGAAGGTTGGTTGTGAGTATAGAATATCCTTAAAGCAGGTTAGGCGTGTTAAGAAATAATATGAAAGTTTGCATACAGTCAAACAGTGAATTGTCTTTTGATAAAAATTGTAATATGATTGAATACCGAACTAAAAGTGATAAGGATTACCTAATAATGAAGAATAAGCTTTAATGTCGTTTCTTTGTTTCCAGGTATGTGTTTTGGTATTGTGTAATAGTGTAAGTAGTTTAGGATTTTAGAGATTTTTCAATAAAATAAAAATCTTTGTTTACAGAGCAACACATCATTGTTTATTTCATGGGTCAGTCCTGTTCAATAGATGATAAATAATCTTATATATATCTAAATATTATATAAATATTTCAAGCGTCTACCTGTTGCCGTTATCAATATCAAGCAAAAACGAGCAAAAAATCTCGTTTATTAGGGAGCTCCTTAAATATTTTTTTTCTGTTTTTATTGTATTGATTTTATAGTATTTGTTGTTATAGCGGCAACAGAAATACATCATCTGTGAAAATTTCAACCGTCTAACTATCACAATTCATGAGATACAGCCTGGCGACAGACGGACAGACAGACAGAAAGACAGCGGAGTCTTAGTAATAGGGTCCCGTTTTACCCTTTGGGTACGGAACCCTAAAAAACGAAGTCTGTCTTTGAAAAACATAAAAAGTTGTGAACTTAAAACGTCTATTTTAACCACAGAACATAAAAAACAATAGAAGTCGTAAGTAGGCGGGGCCCGCGTAACACCAAGTACGCGGAGTTCCGCGCACTACAAGCTTCGCTCACTTCAGTCGTGTTTCAATTACTGTGGGGTAAACGTACTTCAAAAAAATATAAAAATGCCATATTGTGCCGTTTTGGAGTGTAAACATTATAGCCGAACCAAAAATTTACCAAAAGGGGGCATACCGGTAAGTATTATTTTATTGTTTTTTGTTAGTTTTGTTTAAAATGCAAAATCCTCAAACAAAATAGACGGTGAATCATACTCCTTAAGGTCGCGTTTCTCTTAAACCTCAACTTAAGCTACTCAATTAGGGATGTGATCTCAATATACTGATGAATGTGTTATCGATAGCTTTAATTAGTTACCCCTATTAAAAGGTGTATAAGTTTTAGGGCGTTAATTCCTTGTTGTTTTATTGATGATTTTCTGACTATATTTTAGACCTATGGTGTGAAATAATATAATAACTTCTGTTTTCAGTTTCCTCAAGGCACAAGACATAAAAAAAAATAAAAAAACGTACAAATTATGAATCATCCAGCATACAGAGTCATGACCTGGCACCGTGTGACTTTTTTCTGTTCCCAAAAATTAAGAACCAATTACCCGATCAACGGTTTTCATCAGCAGAAGAGGCTGTCGAAGAGTATGAATAACATGTATTTGACGTCACCACCGGAGGAGTGGCACAAATGTTTTCAAAATTTGTTCAATCTTATGAAAAAGTGCATTGACGCAAAGGGAGAATATTTTGAGAAACAATAAATTCATTTTTGACCATTATTAGTATGTTTTTATTTTTTCCGGAAACTTTTAATGTGCCCCTCAAATAATAATTCAGTATACAGAGTGTTTTTTTCACTGTAACACAAAATGTTTGTAGAAGGAGTTTTGTTTGTCCTGTTGTATGAGAATACTTTTTATCAAATTTGACTAACTTTCGCTGTTCAGATTTTTTTCATCCCATACAATAAAATGATCCTTACTGCATTGATCAGCATCAAAAAAAATATCAACTTGATTCATTTTAAGGCGCTACTCACACTTGACTAAAAAAAATTTAATGCGATAATGTTTTTCTTCAAAAACGAGCTGATGTTTTAAAAGAAACTGCACCTGTATCTCCTCTGGTTATAGGTGCTGCCGTACTGTTACAGTAAAAAAAAACTGTTACAGTATAATATTCCAGTAATATAATATTTTTTTAAGTAAGTATTTATGAGTTGGATACCTGTGATTATGTTAAGAAAGAAAGAAAAGAAAAGCTTTTTATTTCGACCACCACAAATATAACCTGACGTACCTATTTCGTTACCCGTAGTAGGTAGGTGATCGATATCGATACATTCGTCTTGTATGCTCATTGGTACATCACTAAGTGAGTAGCGCTGTTATTTGAGCATCCGAATAACAGCCAATGCATTATCGATCTTATACTTTGCTGTTAGAGACTATAACAAAAATCGTTAGCGACAGCGCCATCTGTTGTTCAGTGGCTTTGTTTTGTGGGTAATCAAGTAACAGCCATTGCATTATCAGTCTTATTTCTAATTAAAAGAGACTAAAATAAAAATATTTTCTAAAGCGCCATCTTTTGCCGAGTAGAAGAAGTAAAAAGTAAAAGAACTTTAATTTTTTGTTACTGTTTATTTTATGGAATTTTAAACCATGTTCCATAGTAGCTAAGGTCTTATATCCGTTAAATTGGTTTTATGGTTTTAGGCCTCTTTGAACGTTCTCTTTCAACCAATTATAACTTTTATTTCTAAGTGTGCTAGTTTTTACATGTGTGAGTTTAGCTACACTGGTTTTCTTAGTAAAAAGTCATCATGCTATAGTGTGACCATTAGTGCTGTGCACTCCCTGAGGTATGCGCGCGGCGAGACGGGGGGGAGAATCGGCTGCTGCGCTCTGTCAGTTCGCCGTCAACGCTCGTGGCGGCAGGTAGTGTTATTTGTATCGGACTGTCTATGTCAGACGCACATGAGATAAATATTCAAAGATGGGTCGTGCGTTATCTCGTGATATGAAATGGAAGATGAAGTTGAAACAGAATCTATGTCAGAATAACTTTCGTTAGAATATATAATTGTTTGTAAACATAAAAAATGTTCAATAAAACAAGTCCTTTGAATTATAAGTTTAGTTCTTATTTATCACCTGCATATTTTTAATAAAATATGAGTATATTTAAGTTACATTTTAAGCAACTAAGTAAGTATAATATATTACAGATAGATAGCCTCCGACCATCGTCCCGCCACAAGTCTTGCCTTAGAAATGCAAACTGATATCGTAAGATATGTCCGACATGTATTGATCTCATGTGAACTCATGCAGTTTTTTCTTTGCCTCCCACCTCGCCGCGCATACCTCAGGGAGTGCACAGCACTAATGGTCACACTATAGTTCTATTGTTTTTTATGTTCTGTGATTTTAACGTTACGTTACGGTCAGGACGTCTGTCGTTCACGCCTTGAATGCCGCCGCTGCGCCGTATCGCACCCACAAGGGAAATAATACTAGGTAATACGCTTGCTAATGAATTTTACTTGTCTCGGTTAGATTTTTAACAAAGTTAGACTTATTTGAGAAGGTCTAGATTTGTTTTTTTATTCTTCTAAAAGAAAACCATGTACTAAAAACATGTATTAAAAAATCGTAAAAAATTATCTAGTTCTAGTACCTATGCTTAGTTTAGGGCTAGATGGCGCTGTGTGAAATGTCCAGCATTATTTTTTTATTTATGGTATTTATCATGGATTTTGTTAAGGAGGCACCTACATGCAAAATTATAGTTGTCCCGCTGTGAGAGTGGCTCGGCCCAAATGTCTAACTGAGGGCGGCGTGTAAACGCAATAACTCGCTGGCCCGCAGCTTGCGGCTTCGGAACCGCTGCTGAATTAACTACTTCGAACATCCCCTAACCCCCCTCTTAATCCCTCTACTGCCTCCCCTCACCCCTCCCCACTGGGCCCTTCCGGTGCCCATCTATTCATTTTGCGGGGCTCATTCACTCCTTATTACACTGATTTATGGATCTGCGGTTGGGGCACTTTTTATGAAATAAGAAGAAAGTGATGTCCTGCTATAAAGTTTAATCTCTGCTAATGCAAAGCCGCCATCCCCGTAACTGTAGGTATAAGATGGCTAGCCCGCACCGCTAATTAGGTAAGCTCAGATATTTAGTAGGTACATTACACGTAGGTAGGTACCTGCCATTGCTACTTTAGTGACTGTGACCAGTGTAGGTATCTAAGTAGGCCTTACCTTACAATTTCAATATAGCCCAGTAGGTATGAACAAGACGGATAGTTCAACATTCTAATATTCATTTATTTAGTCACGAGCTAGTGTAAGGAGTGTCGTTGAGTTGCAGGTTTAACAGGTTATTAAACAAGTGTTCACATCGAAGTACCATTTATTTCTAAACTTAATCAATTATACGATTTAACATGAAGGCTTAACCTAATGCTAACATAGCGTTTCTTACCGTTGCGTATCTGGGTTATTGCTGAATTGTCAATACGCCACATCTCCCCTAAAAAGTGGGATCATCCCTCCCAGCGAGGGAGAAAAAAAGAATTTTTTTGGTTACACAATGGTAATAAACACAACCATTTTTTTTCATTGCAAAACTTAATTAGGTGTTTATAAAATTTATTTAAACAAATAAAATAATAATCTTAAATTAGTAGTAACTACTGATTAAACAACTTAGTATTATTCTTATGTATAACATACTCCTTATTATCTTTCATTAGTTTTACATTAGGTGCTTGGTCCTCAATTACTTCATATGGATCGATATATACATTTTCAAGTTTTGTACCAGTTTGATTTTTTATCAAAACTAAATCTCCTTTTTGATAATAATTAGGGTTAGAGTTATTATCATAGTTGATTTTTCTTATTACTTTACATTTTATCAAATTTTCCCTTGCTTCTTCCTGTGCTTTTTGTAATCTATATTTTAATTCCAATGGGTAACTGTCAAAATTATACAAAGGATCTAAACTGGACTGTAAATTACTAGGTAAGTTACATAGTTTTCCTAAAACTAGTTCGTATGGAGTATATTTTGTTTCTGAGTGTACTGTAGTATTGTAGAAAAAACACCAAAATGGAACCCAATCGCTCCAGTTAAATTTATTGTTATCATATTGGATCCTGAGATAAGCGCCTAAGCATTTGTGTGAGTTTTCAAGTGAACCCAGGGTCTCATGATGGTATGGGGCTGAGTTAAGTTTTTTAATGCCTAATAATTGACAAGTTTCATTCAATACTGATGACATGAACTCCGGTCCGTTATCTATTATAATTTCTCGTGGGATTCCGTACCGTAGGATGAAATTATTTACAAAAATCCTAGACACTGTTATTGTATATTTCCGTTGTATAGGATATGCTTCAACAAACTTTGACAAGTCACATTGCACTGTTAAAATATATTTATAATTAAGATTATCTATTTCTATGGGCCCCATTAAATCTAAACTTATCCTCTTAAAACTTGAAGTGGCAGTAGATGTTATAACCATTGGTTCTTTAATATGTTTGTTTACGTGTTTTTGAAATTGGCAACTTTTACATTTTTTAACAAATTCATTGTCATCGGTACTCATGCCCGACCAAAAGTAGTATTTCTTTATATTATTTAACATACGATTCACCCCTGCGTGGCCGCTGGTCGGTAGCAGGTGAAAATCATTTAGAATAACTTTTTATCATTATCATTATAAACTCTTATGACGTCTTTAGTTACGAGGAAACGGGGTTTCTTTATTTGTAACCTTTTTATACTACTTAATAATATTTTAATGTTATTTTCTTTTCCCTTGTTTTTTATGATTAAAATTTCCTCTTTATTTAATTGTTCACTAAATTCTTCTAAATATAGGCGGAATTTCGTTAATCTGCTTGTTGGGTCTTTCAAACTGAAAAGATAAACCAGTGGTTTATGATCCGTGTAGATTTTGAACTTCCTGCCGAATAAATTATGGCTTAAAGTGATTGACTGCCCATACAATAGCAAGTAATTCTAACTCGATTACCGGGTACCTAGTCTCTGCGGGTTTCAAGTTACGGCTTGCATACGCTACAACCTTTCCGTTATTATTACATAAAATTGCACCTAAATCTATTCTAGATGCATCGGTTAGTAACTTAAAAATGTTATTGTCTGCAAAATCTGGATATTGTAAAATAGGTGGATTTATCAAACAAGATTTTAGATTTTGGAACGCAGTTTCATAATCTGATGTCCATTCAAATTTTGCGTTCTTTTTACATAAAACATTCATCGGATGTACAATGTCAGCGAACCTTGGAATGAAACGTCTGTAATAATTTGCAAATGCTACAAAACGTTTTATATCATCGCTGCACATTGGTGTTGGGAAAGTTTGTACTGATTGTAATTTGCTTGGGTCTGGAAAAATGCCATCGGACGTTATTTTATGCCCCAGATAAATTATTTCTTGTCGTAAAAATTCGCATTTTATTGGATTTAATTTTAGGCTCACTTCTCTTAATCTATTTAATGTACAAATGAGGTTTTTATTATGATTTTCTAATGATTTTCCAAGCACAATACAGCCATCTAAATATATAAAACATTTGTTATAGTTAAGCCCTGCCATGGCTATGGTCATAAGTCTAGAAAAAACGCTAGGGCTAGTCTTGAGACCCATTGGACACCGTTTCATCTGGTATTGTTTACCGGCTGTAAACGCTGTACACTTACGGGAACTTGGGTCTAAGGAAAGTTGATACATTTTATTCAAACTAAAAGAAGTGTATTTACGTGAATTCTCACTGAGTTGGAGTTGGTAATAACTCTGTGTTAGATCTAATTTTGAAAAATAAATGCTACCTGAAAGTGAATCCAATATTTCCGTGATATTTGGTAATGGAAACTTGTCGTCTTGAATTCTATTATTTAATTGTCGGTAATCAATCACAAGTCTCCATTTCTTTTCGTTAGTTTTATCTGCCCTCTTTGGAACTAACAATACTGGGCTAGACCACTCAGATGTTGTTTCCTCAATAATATCATTATCCAGCATCTCCTGAACCTGTTTCCCGATTTCGTGTTTAAGAGCACGTGGAACTCTGTAAGGCTTAATATAAACGGGAGTGATATTTTCTTTTAACTTAATTGAATGTTCCATCAAATTAGTAACTGTTAATTTCTCTCCTGGCAAGTGAAAAACGTCTGAATATTTCGCACAAATATTTTCTATGCTGGTTTTCTCTTAATTTTTTAAATAGTTTAAATTAAGTAGACTAAATAGAGTTTTAACACGCCTAACTGTTCTACTTTCGTTACTAAATTGGCAAACATTAAACTCTTTTACAGAATGAATACTTAAGTTAGAAAAAATTACTTATATTTCCTCATCGTTTGTGTTCAAAATTCTTATCGGAATGCAACCTTTTATTGGTTTTGTTATTATACCGGCAATAAAAACTCCTTGTTGAATTTCATTTGCTAAAATGACGGTTTCCTCACTATGATTACAAGTTATGTACCTCACTATTTCACAGCGTGGAGGTAACAAATGAACGTATTTATCGTTAATTCTAAGTACGCATACCTTCCCGTTATTATTTGCTAATCGTAAGGTCATCGTTTGGTAATCGATTATGGCTTTGTATTTAAAAAAAAAAATTGTCGCCTAATATTCCGTCAGCAGAACATACCAAGTTTTTAAAAACATAAAATTTTATATTAAAAATTACCCCATCGTGAATCAAATCAAAATTAACGAATCCCTAGGAAATTAATTTTCCACTAACACCCTTTATAGTTATCTTATCGTATTGTAATTTATTAAGAATATTAGTATTATTACATAGCCATTTGTATCGTAAAATACAAAAACTAGCCCCGCTATCTACTAAACGACTTACTGGACTTGCCGAATCCACGCTTTGAGTAACTACGCTACTATTATTAAAGTTAGAAATAAAATATTCATTCATTATTTGAGGGACGAAAAATCTCATTATCTGAAGAATTTTCTATATTCTTCAGAACCGACCCCCATGTTGGGTAATGTATTCCAGCGCTTTCTTGTGAAACGTGATGAACTCCTTGACCCCACGTTGACTGGGACATTGCTCTACTGTTGACATGTGTCGACTGAAACGCCCCACGACCCCGCGTGGCACCTCTTGCATGTCCGCGCCCGCGCAAGTATCTATTACCTTGCACGTTAGGTATGTTCGTCATATTGTCTTGCCTATCATAGTTATTGTTATAATTGTATCGATGTTGTAACCGTCGATTCGCATAACCTCCTCTACCTTTAAAAAAATTCTGTTACCTCACATTGAAAACATGTTCCTCGCTAGTGGACATTGTTTGTTCATCTACTGCTGTGCGAATTGTCTCTGGTAAGGATTCGAACTGACGAGAGGCTACTATAGTACTTAGACGTGTGTTAGTTAATCCTTCAGAAAAACGTTTGATTGCGATTTTTTCGTTTATAGTTCGCAGCACACTAAACTTTGAATCTTCGTTATCTGACTGGGCAAGAGTTAAATCTACAAAAAGTCTCTCTAATTCGTTTCCAAAATTTTCAATAGATCTGTTCCTTTGTTTACTCGTAAATAACTGAGTTTGTAATGCCACGGCTTTTTCTGTGTTAAATACTTTCGCATATCTGAAATTAAATTTTCAGTTGTATCATATTTAGACTTAAGTCGTAGTTTCGCGCCCGCGGTCAGTCGTGTTTTCAGTACAAACTCAATTAATTGTTTGTCATCATTGATCATCGAACTGTAGAGTTGAATACCATCAATTAGCTGTAATGTTACTGGTTCTTTATCAGTCATGACAGGTAGTAACGCGATGTCGGTTTTTATGTCAAATGACGCCATATTCGTAACCTGAGACACAGAACTGGATAAACTTATTATATTAGAATAAGTAATGTGAATATCATTAATTATTGCGTTAATTTTTTTTTACTTTCGGCGCTTATCTCTGATTTCTCAATTTATTCATGTACGTTATGCAAAGTATGCTCTAATTTTGTATACTCCAACAGCGCTGATTCAACTTTTTGCTGAGCCGCTTCTGATTTTTGTCTACGTAAGGGACCTACCTTAACTAAGTATTCTCTTATTTCTTTTAAATTATTATGTTTTATTACTAATTCTGATAAAGTCATTACGATTTACGTGTAGGCCTAATGTAAGCTGAGATAAAATTACTAAAGACTTACTTGATCTATGCGTAAGAACGCATAACGTAGTACTCGAAAGAAATTACAATAGGTAGCTGCTTGGCTGGCTGGAGACTGGCTGGAGGCTGGTTGAAGGCTGGCTAAATCTGTCGGCGCTCGTTGCTCGCCGCTACTCGTAGCAAGCTGGTTGAGTGATGAGTGGGCCGGGCTATACCCTGGACACCATGGGCCGGGTTTATTCCCTGGACACCGCACCTTTCGAGCCGGGATTTCCCTGACTCCTCCAACATTGACCTCTTCTTTTTTTTTCGTCTCTTCTTAGACCGGATTGGATTCAGGGCGGGAAATGACGCTGATATTGTTAGCGTTCAGTTCCTTCCTGAGTGTGTTGATAGCTGCTTGTTCACACCTCTTCAGAAGGTAGTAGAAGATTGCGGTACCCAAAATAATGAGGACGACGATTAATAATATTTCAGCAATGCCTAGCGCCCCAATGTTTTGAGTGGCACTCGCATTTGCCTCTTCGTTTGTGTTTTGCGCGATGATTACTTCTTCCTTCGAAACTGTTTTTCCCATCCTGATGATTTTTTTTACGACGTATCTTCGGTCTTCTATATTGCATCTTCGAGTCTTCAGTAATCAATATTGTGACTTCTATAATGGTTTCTTTCTTCTCTGATGTAGTTTTCTTCATTCATCCTGGCAGGATCGCCATGTAAGGAGTGTCGTTGAGTTGCAGGTTTAACAGGATATTAAACAAGTGTTCACATCGAAGTACCATTTATTTCTAAACTTAATCAATTATACGATTTAACATGAAGGCTTAACCTAATGCTAACATAGCGTTTCTTACCGTTGCGTATCTGGGTTATTGCTGAATTGTCAATACGCCACACTAGAAAGCTCCAACTACAAACTTCAGAGTTAATAGGTACGAGCAATTGTTATAAATGGAACTAATTTCACGGAATCAGGGAGTTTAGAACCAATTTGCGTTTCGATGAGACAATAACACAAATTAGCGGACTCCAATCCAATGTGAGGCTTTCACATAACTACTAACAGAACACGTTGCTCTGTTTTACGCTGATTATCACAGGAAGGTGAATAGACAATGACAACTGCAGTGTTATCATTATTTTCCGAGGAACTTGAAATATAAAAATCATTTGTGTTAAGACTTTGCCATACATATAAACTATATTTTTCGCGTGTCTCTCTCCAGACAGCGCCAACTATTACGCTAGGTGGAACTAGATTCGTATAAAATGGAAAATCCAAAGCTCTCATTCGCGCTCCTTAGCTGCTCGGCTCAATGCTTATAGGACTGGGAATTATTACTCGATTGCGTTGTTCGAGCCCCCCTCCACCCCGAGCCCTTCATGAGTTCATTTAAAACCCCCGTGTGCATTCATAGCGCGAAATATGTAGGGTGTCGTATTCAATATCTATGTACCTACCTACTTACTTATTTCATTCGAAAGGCAAAATAATTTTATTCATCCCAAGGTTTAAAAGTTCCTCGACTCCTTTAGCTTCGCGACCAAGCATAAAGAAACAGGTATCAAAGGCGACTCGGCTATTTTTTAATGCTACTTTTTTTATTACATTTTTTATTCGGGACGGGCGGGGCTTTACGGATGACGTCGCCTCGCGTCGCGTCGCGTCCTTACAAACCACGAATGTGTTTCGTGAATCAGTTTCAATTATATTACATTACGCATTTAAATAAGTACTCGTAGGATATTTTCCTGACACGTGTGTGTTCTCCTTCGGGCTGATATGCATGGGATGTGTACCCTATACCTACCGCTGCAGCTATAATATTCTAATAGATAGGTAGTCCCAGCGCGACATCCAGAAGCGTAAAATCAAATTACCGTTTGGAAGCATCGATTTCGGACGCGGCTCGGATTAGTATCAACTCGGCTCGGGATATTGGTTTTGCATCGGAAACTTCGTCCTCTCAGTTCGCTGATCGACTTACTATTAATATGCAGATATCCTTTAGGAATTATGATGGTTCTTCAGCTCACTCCTCCGTGCGCCACTCGATTGAAAGCCGAACTTCACTTTCAACAGCCTTGTCGGAGCGAACAATATTGAGGGCCATAGAGCCCGGGGACTTAAGTTCTAATACGAGTGCATTATGTATGGAATATCTGGAGTTCCACAGTGGCTATGCCCGTCTTATTGTGGTTAGTTGCTAACTTGCTCTGCCTTGTTGTTGGAGTGTTGTAAACGGGGGAATGGCGACAACATGTACAAGTGCCCATTATAACCCTAAAACTTTCCTAGCATTTTGAATAGAGGCGATCTTGGTTTCGAAGGTTTTAAGGGAAGACCATAATAAGTAGGTAATCCCGCAAATTATAATATAATGTATAATGTTATAGAGTATAATGCACTCTGTGATCATGCAACATGTGTTTTAGAATTATCCTTCGAGGCTTCGACCTATAGGTATACTATATCGGACACGCCATTCCAACACTTATGAGGTGTCCATCGGTTTATAGGTTTCCTAGTTTAAACAACAATCTCAGTAGCGATAACTACAGGTGAGTATTTCAATATGAACGGGTAGGTATGTGGAAAGTGGATTAGTTAATACAGGTTAGTTCAAAGGACAGCGTCGGGAAGACTTGTCTGATTAATATTCAAGGAGGAGGCACTTCAACTGGAGTAGGTAGGTACGTACACAGCCGCGTCGTGTACCGCATACTGATACATAGTAAACCACATCTGCCTTGCCACGGCTCTATTAACATTTCAAGTTATTGTCTGGTAAATTATAATTGCAATAATACCTTATTGTAATGATTGCCGGATAATTGTTTAATATTAATCATTCGTATTATTATCTAATGTGAAATCGATTTATTGCAAATTGCGGTAGCTTAGTGTGTCCCGGAGGGTCAATCATAACCCAGGTTGGGATCCAGGTACAATATTTAGAATGTTATCTACTTACCTAATTGTGACAACATTGACAAAATTTATATGTTACTAGTTGTATGCCCACGACTTCGTCTGCAATTTTCTGGATCTCGACAACAGCGCCGCCTACCGGCTCCTCCGGACTACCGGACACACAAAAAAATCATAAAAATCAGTCAAACTATTTATAAGTTTTAGCGAAACTAACGAACAGCAATTGATTTTTATAAACATATATAATTATCTATAAGAAAGAAGAAGATGAAACCTTAACCTACCTTATATTTATTTTATTTATTAGGTCTACGAACGAACAATATGTCATGCTTCACTAAAGATAATGTAAGTAGGTACAACCACAACAACAGGCAAACACACCATCTACAAAAAAAATAAAGTACCTAACACTAGTACATTTTATCATTCAATGGAATTAGAGATGTAAGAAAAGAAAACACAAAAGTAAAAAAATTCACTGATAATATAAATCCACATGACTTTTCTATGTATATTTAATAAAACCAATTTAAATACCTTCATTGAATACGTATTATTTATTTATTCAATAAATCATTTCTCTTTATTTTCTTACGATCTATATTTATCTATTAGTTTGGCAAGTTCTTAGATAAGAACTGCCGGTATTTGGAAATGTTTATATTAAAAATATCAATCTGAGTACAGTTATTATAAAAGCCTTTGCTTATTGAGTAAAGTAATCGAAAACGAATATGAATTAATACTCAATCAGGCTTAGATTCAATTGTTCAAACCAACGTTCCACGAAAATATTTTTGATATATCTAAAGCCAATCATCAATCAACTAGAACTCCAATTGTTAAAATTGCCGTTTGACGACCTATAATTTGACAATTTCAGCTCGAGCTGATTGATGGTTCACTCTTATTAGATTTCGTATGCATTTTCTCAGTTTTTACTAAGTTTTGAAGATGGGATTATCAGCAAAAGAATTGATTTGCAGTTATTTACAGTAGGCGCTCGGTAATCCGGCACGCTCAGTAATCCGGCACTCAGTGACTCAGGTACCCCGCTTGATAATCCGGCATTTTACACAGCCGAACGTCGGATTACAGAGCGGTTGAATTGTTGAAGAAGAAAAATTGACAACGTATTGTCATTATTGATTAACTAAACAATTTCGACACTTTTAAATAAAAAGACTTTACCGTATAATAATCTTTTATTGTGGCTACCTATCTATGATATGAATAATTTGTTTTGCGTTTTATGTATTAAGGTTTTACTTCCCATACAAATCCGATAATCCCGCAGTTGCGATAATCCGGCATCGGCGAAAAAATATGGGTGCCGGATTACCAAGCGCCTACTGTATTTGTATACTTTTTATGTTTTGCCCGGAAGTGATATAATTTGTCCATCTTGTGGGAAGAAAGAAAGAATCTGAAAAGCTATTTAGTATAAGCGGGTATTCCACACTCAATCTGTTTTGAGATTACACAGTAAGCGATCAACCAAAACTATATAAAACGTTATTTTTTAAACACACAGCTTTGCATTTTTCAGCAATACTTAAAACTGAGATTGCCAAGTAAATAACAGTAGCTTTACCTTGGCAAAGAGTTACATCTGCTGGAGGAAATTGTGCGGCGATAAGACTCTAAACTTAATTTCCTCCGCAACTTCGTAGCGAAGATTATTTTGATACAAACATGAGACGATTAGGTATTTTAGCTGTGGATGTGTAAAAACCTTTCATGATGTTGATGAGTTTATATTATTTTATGCAAATGTGCTCTTAAAACCAATATAACAGGTACTAATTACTACTGAGGCAAATAACACCCACTTACGAGCGAATGCTGCTGGAGCGTAGCACTTGGCCGCAGAATAGGTACGGTAGCTTTGCCTGTCTCAAATACACTACGTGTTTAGTTATGTATGGTATTAGATGAAAACACGGCTTAGAGCTACTGGCTAGTATTGTTGTAAAATAGATATTCTTCAGGTTCAGAGGAAATTTAAAATTTGCAAACAACCTTAATATCAAGTCCTATAATATAGATGAAACAGCCTGTATAACATAGGTAAACAAATCATATTCATTCGTCATGTAAGTAGGTAAGGGCATCGACGCAAAGTCGCGGTCGATTTACGTTACAAATTGTTTATTGGAAATGTATCGATTACTGGATAAATATTGAAGCTACTGGTGTGAAAGCTCACCTCTGTGTGTTGTTGTTATGACAACACCCTTAACATTATTAGGTATACCTACCTAGTTATACCAAGCAACTAACATTTTATTATACAAGCGATGTGTTTGCTGACGAATGGAAGGAATTGATGCTGGTATGTCTAAGGTATTGTGAGATTGATGTATGAAAGGTCTTTAATTTAACAATTGAATTTATGATTTATGTGTGATTTAATGAATTTATTTATATTAATGTGTATTATTTTAATTTAATTTTATTGTTATTTTGTATACTGTGTAGATTCTTATTGTTATTTAGATTTTAATTTGACAATGGTTTATGTAATTAATGTTTTAATTATTTTATATTAATTAGTATAATTGGTTAATCCGTTCTAATTAAATAAATTAAATAAATAAATAAAATTAAATTTCAATGTTTAGTATATTTAAATCCAAACAAATGAAATTGTATTTATTGCGTAGTATGGGGAATAACAAGGTGTTGTGAAGTTGTTGCGTAGGCGCAGCCATACTCAGCGTTTAACGCATGCACTGTTTTAAAGCTTTACACATTAGTTTTATTCACAACGTTTTTGTATCTAAGCACAATGTCAGGGTTAATTATTTACAATAATAACAATTATTTGTTCCAGCTCTTACCTCATATGAAATTAGTAACTAATATTAGTAACTAATATAAGTAACTTACTCAATTTAGTAACTATTATACATTGATGTTAAAATGGTGAAAACCAAAGTAGGGTACGCTAAAGTCACTCAATTTGACAGGTCCGTGCCGTTGCCTTTCGGAATCTATCGCTGTCTGTAATGTCCCTGTCAGCCCCCATCCCTTGACTCCAGCCGGCTGACGGAGTGGCAGTATGACAACGCCACCGCCGCGTCGCGAGATAAAAGCCTTTGAGACAAGCACAAGGTCACTTCTCAAACTTGGAACTTTCAACTCAATTTATGTTGAGAATGGAAATAGCCCCGGAAATAAGACGCCGCGCGAATAGTTAGTTACACCTCGTTTGTTCAATCACTAACCTAATTACTGAAGTGTTTTCACTACTTAGTTTAAATCAGTCGCTTCCCGCTGTCTGTCCCTATGTATGCTTAGATCTTTAAAACTACACAACGGATTTTGATGCAGTTTTATTTAATAGATAGAGTGATTCAAGAGAAAGGTTTATGTGTATAATACATGCATAATATAGTAGAGAAACATGGATAAGTTTAAAGGTTTCTAATGTGATGTCGTGAATAAACACATTTTTTGCGCTTACATTGCAAACGCAGGCTAAGCCCTACGAGATGTATCAAAATAGTATACTACAGTATTGTACACCTTAAAAAGGTCTACCAAAAATCCGTATATGTCTATCTTTTAGGGAAAACCCACAAAAACCATTTTTATCTTTTACTTTCCAATAATGGCTTATTTACGAAGTAATAAGTACCTTAAATACATTGTAAATTTAATATACATATACATATAAAAACATACAATTAATATATAAAATAAATAAATAAATCTTTATTCATTTTTCACATTCCTAAGATTAACATTAGGGATTAATATCTACTTATAGGTTAGATTTTATACATTGCCTGAACTAGGAAAACCTGTATCTCAGGCGAAAAAGGCTGGACTGGCGTAACTTATAAATACTTAAATTAACAAAACTTAGAATCTATTTACATAATGAAAAAATAACTCAATAAACTAAGTGCAAACATGGAAGGTATGAGTTTAGGTAGGTACTATAAAATCTGTAAAATCTTACTTTATTACGGTTAGTAATTCCTCAGATTCCTCGTAAGATAGATTGGATAGAGCGACTGTAAGGCTCAATTTACGATTTAGCCTGTTGTACAACAATGATCCTAGGAACATTAGAAATCTGGATGCAAAAGCATGCTTAACTGGGGTGTTGTTAGTGAGAACGATATCTTTTCGTCTTTTGTTAGTACTTTCTATAGGGAAGTGCTTTGTGTTGTCTTAAAACTATGTTTGGTATAAATAGCTGCCTAACTGTTAGAACTTTACACTACTTATATATAAAGCCATTCTGTAGTATATTTAGTATCAGCATTGCACCCGTGCGAAGCCGGGGCGGGCGCTAGTTACTTATATTAGGTAACTAAAGAAAAACCGCGATAATAATCACGAGTTTCGGTTTGGATGCACTATATGTATAGGTATTATAGATAGTTTCAATATCTATTTATGAACCTAATCACTATACATTTTGGTTCATATGTTTGTAAGAAAAATATAAAAAAGTAACGATGTATTCTTCCCTCGCCAAAGTTTTGGAACATTTGATGCACTCCTTCGTCAATGTTCTTCAAAAAGATGACGATAAAGTGACTTTAAATTTTACCTTTATAAAACTACCTTTTATTTACTTATTGTAGTGACAATCTACCACTAGGTACTACAGTGACAAATATGGTTATAGATTTAAATAAAATTAGGATTTATATTAATATAAAACCAAAATACAAATTAAATTTTATTCAAAGTCAAAATCTTTTATTCATTAAAATCACAAAGATCACTTTGAAACGTCAATTTTTACTGCCTGTTCCTTCGCGACCAAGCCAGGAAAGAAAGGCAAGAAAACAAGGCTGGTTGTTTTTTTTAATGATCCATTTAGAATACATTACAATACAGAAAATAAATTACGTCTGAATTGTAACATTTTGGACGAGTTGGAGCAATTTCAATCCCAAGCTTCTCTATCATCTAAACATTAGGTGAAAGCAAAACAATAAGAGCACTAAAACAATATTTAAGCTACAACAAACATAATGAAACGACTAGGTACTCTTTATTCGAACAATTCAAACTCTATTTGTATGAAAAGGAAACATTAATATTTCATGAGAAAGCTGAACAACCATAAGCTAAATAAATGCAAAGAGGTGTAACTACCTATGTAGCTATAAACGGTTTTAATTTCATAACAAAACCCATAGAACGTGCCAAACTAAATGTATATGTTTATGAAACCAGTTATTATAAACCGTGCCCCGCAGAGACATAAATTAATCAGATAACCCTGATGAAGTTTTAGAATACAATTCCACAATCAACTCGCAAATATAATTGAAATTTTTGGTCCTTTCAGACAGGTTTAATTAATGTTAGAGCGGGGAATGTGCGCGACAGCACTTGTGCCCGCGCCCGTCCGACGCGGGGCTCGTCTAACGCACAGGTTGGCTCAACCTGACCTCTCTCTTTCAAATTTCATCACAACTTTCGAAACGGAATGCCTTCTATGTATTATATTCGTGCTCTATTTGCTCGGATTAGTTTTAATCTACCTAAAAACTACGTAAATAATACTCGTCTCGGGAAATATTAATTTATTTCTTGACCAAAAGAAGTCTAGATCTTGGTTGCTCAGTTCTACTATATCTAAATGTACATTTTGTAGAATAACTGAGACAGCTGCAAAAAGCGATGTGTTTATACTTACCGCTTGTTCTTGTAGTGAAGAGAAGACAGATCAGCGAGACACCACGCCGCACCATGTATATACAGACCCTGTCGCCGGCGCCGGTTCTATAGGAAACACGCTCTAATAATGTTTATCGAGTGAATTCCCGGTAATTTATATTCCGCCTGTAACTCGCACCGCCGCCGCAGAATATAACAGCAGTAGCTAAGCCGCAGCTTGTACGTACAGTCTAACTACCTAGCTCTCTGTTTATAATAGCGTCTTGTGAAAGCCTTCAAAGAAAATTGGGTTAGTTTTAACTAGATTTTGTAAAAAGTCGGTGGATTGAATCTATCGCTAGTGCTTTTTATTATTTTTCCTCTTATCGAGCCATCGTCGTTTGATGGGTTCGAAATTTTCCACTTGTAAAACTATAGTATCTATAGGAATTTTTGATTGAGTGTACCTACCGTGCGTGTATGTATAAGTACATTCAGTGGTGGAGTTAATTCCTCATCGAGCACGATCCTGTATCTACCGATGCTATTAATTACTGTATCTATTCAATAGTTAAACGGACAGCCAATTTAGTGGAACAGACAGTGTACGCATCGGTAATGGCGTTGTTTGAATTAGAAATACAATGCGCTGTTTGATAGTCAGGGCTGTTGAGGCTCAGTGGGAGGACAACTCGACCTCTGATACAAATGTACTGGCTTGTGAACCGAAGTGTTCGTAACGTAGTGTCCTACTCACACAACGCATTTATATGCTATGGGATTTTGTTTGAATCTTCCCGCGGCATCGAGACACAAATGTGCCGGGAAGTCAGCCCTGAGGCAGGACTAAGAACCCAAGTTAAAGCAGAACAGAATATATTTTATGTTTATTAAGATTAAAGCTTTAGGTCTGTTGGCTTTCAACAGTAACGCAAAATAATGATCTTAAAATAAAGCAATGAAATAAGTTTTTAAGCAAGCATTATGAGTCCGTTGAAATAATAAATGCGTTCTATATGAGGTCGTTTTGGCAACATGCTCGATACATAAAGCTGCTAAGAACATGGACGCAAACTTGAAGATAATGCGCTAAAGTTGTATATAGACGGCATAGGCGTCGGGCGGCGGCCCTCGCGCGTGGCGACGCGCTCTACGGCTGCAAGTCATCCCCTGAGCCCCGGCCGCGGTCGAGCGTTGAACGCGTTCAGCCAACCATTACGACCCAGCCTGTGTTTGCACAAAAAATAACTAACATGGAAAATTCCAAGACCTTGCAAATAGAAAGCCTAATGGTAGATGAAGTATAAAATTCGTGTTGCAATGAATTCCACGATTGAGCTCACTAACTTTGCGGTTATGAAAAAAGGCATTTCCAACTCTGAAAGTAATTAAGACCAAGGCAAAGAAATAAATTTTACTCTTATATTTGTTGTTTTAGAAGAAATTAGCGAGTGAAACTTGATTACATGCGATAATTTCTGAAATTTTATTTCGGTATATTAATTTAAGTACTAAAAAGTTTCAATTTTCACCAAATGGTAGAGATATTGTAAGCGGATGAACATTCAAAAATGTTTATTATTTATTAATTGTTCTCAGTTTTTTTTATCGACGCTGTCGAAAAAACTCCTTAGCTTATCCAACACGTTTGCCCTCTATGTGGCAATATTTATCAAAAGAAGCCTTTAGCTGGCATTAGTGGCTCGTGCTGAATAAATCCTTAAAGCCGGCTCTATAAAGTCGCCGCTTTAATATTGGATGCCGAATGATGACATCGAGTGTGAGGCAAACGTCCGCGGGAACCTTCTAGGGGATCCATTCGATGGGTAGAGGAAAGCTTTTATCTCTCATTTATGATTTAAGCTGCGGGTAGCGGGCTTGTAACCCTGGGCTGGCCGCTAGAACCGACAATGATGTCTACCAAATATATAAATTTGCAAATGTAACATTCCTATGACTTCATAATTCGTGAGAAATTCACTTAACTAGAATCGATACATGAAATCCTATCTGAAATCGAAATAGTACCTAATGTTCCTAGACATCGATAGTAAAAGAGCTCCATTTTATTTGGTTTTTATCGAGAATGTTCAGCTCGGCACTTAAACAAAACATGCAAACGGCCGTTACCTGACGCTAAACCAAGTAACCCGAGTGAAGCTAATAGTAGTGACGTCACGCTCCTCGGGGCCGTATCATTGTCCCGACACGCACTGATTTGAATGCCAGTGGGTCAGTTTCAGATACTCCATCGTAATAGACTCGCCACAGCTCATATAATCTCCGTCTCTCGAGCTCTTCTGATCGTACCTCACAAGATTCCGTTCCACTCGATTCATATTATATCCCATTCAGTGTTTCCCCTTCTCATATTATCTCATTTAATTTGGTCCTATTCTATCATGCCCCATGTTTGTAACTTTTTATCAGAACCTTGTTTTATCGCATTTCTTGCATAAGATCGGAGACCATAGTTACGTTTTAGCTAGTTCCATATTATTTGATTTTGCATCACCTTGTCTATTTAATAATTTTCTATAATTTGTCTTCCATTTGAATGTCAGTTTGTTCCCTTATCTTTTGTCATTAAATCATGCAAAGCTGCCGTCACTACTTCACCTATCTCTAACAATCAGACAAAGGCTAATAGTGGTGACTCTGCCGATTCCGGGCCGAGCCCGGGGCGGCGCCGACGGTGCGGGCTCACGAGGGACATCCTTTGAAACCACTGTCACAATTAATTATTGGATTTGTATGGTTTTCAGTTACTAAACACAATCTGAAACTAATTCCAACTGTAATTGGGTAAAATAAACTTACAAATTGGTTCCAAACAAATATGTGGTTTAACTCGGCATTTTCCTCAAATTTGGTAGCAAGCTTGTGTAAATAATAATGATCCTTCCTTACGAGTACATAGTTTGAAACACTTCTGTCTGTGTTATATTTATGTTGAACATGTTCGCTTTCCGTTTTAGGCTGATAGAAAGGTATGAAAGAAAAATACATGTTGTGCCGACCTCACGCAATGTGGGGAAAAGGGCAGAAAGAAGAAGATGTTCGCTTTCCACTTTCCATTTCGCTGCTGAAACGGAAAAACAAAACGAATTTGAGAAGATAAAATGAAGCAAACCATACATACAAACATCAGACTGGTGTACGTCCCTCGTGAATACTGAATAGAGAAGTACCTATAGCCGAAAATCGCAGTCAAAACTGTTTCAGTTATTGCGTCCCCTAAAAATTGGGTCAAGCTTATTTAAAGCAGGTTGACCCGCTTGTTTTGACAATGCATGGCTGCAATTTATTTTACCGGCTGTGACAAATAATTAGGTCAGTCGAGGCTAGGTGGCTTTCAACCGATGTTTGGCGCTGTTTTACCAGCTCTATTAATAAAACTTTTAAAACTAACGTGGTTCAGTATTAAATTTTAGTATGTTTGCCGACAGACGGGAATTAACGGGATATTAGTGAGAAACGACCGATAGCCTCTACTACTGAACGATCTTCATAAACTCTTTAGGAATACACAACTGTTAGAAATGTGTATTGCAACACAAATAGAATAGAATAGAATCATTTCTTCCATAGAATATACAAAACATAAAAGTAATAACTACAAATACAAATTATGCCTATGTCAGATTAAAATGTACAAAATAATAATAATTAAATAAAATCTGCATTGAAAACTGCTCTCTATTAATCTTGTTAAGAAAAAAAATGTGTATTATTATGATAAATATTGTGTAATTGTTATGTAGATGTTTGTACGCTTAAATAGCAGAACCTAGAATAGTTCTTTAATATAAGTTCAACCATCAATTATGTACCTAGGTTCACGAACAATAAAGAATTATGAATTAATTATGAATTATGAACTGTCCATCCGCTAAAAGCAACAATGCCGCAGACAAAGGCGTTAAATTGTTATCTAACTTGTTTTGCGTTGAGGGTTAAAAAGAGCCTGCTCGCTCGTCCTGCTAAGCAAGGTGTGATCTTGCTTTGAATGAACAATATCCCGTCAAAACAAAAGCCGCTTCGATTTTGGCTTAACTGTGATAAACAACCTGCAAATTATTGGAGCTTCATTTCGGGATTAGAGGATTAATTAGTTATGGCCGCGATAGCCCAATAATTCCAAGTCCCATTAGAGCAGAGGTTCCCAATTTTATTTGGCCATGGAACCTTAATTGATCATACTTTTTTGGCGGAACCCTAGCTGGCTATTTTGTTAACTAAAGTGTTTACCTTGTAGTTTGAATATATTCATGTTAGACTCGAAGAATGAACAAATTATAAATGAAAATAATTATTATAAGTATTGCAAATAATTTATTTTAACAAAGAAGTACAATGTACCTAGGTAATAGTTTATTGTGAAGAATGAAATTTTTTCACATTATTTCTTATAATAGCCGTAAAATTAGGCTTTATGTCTGACATCGGAATCTCGCATCGGTAAGTCTTCATAAACTGAATCAGAACCAGGACAGCTTTCTCATAAATTGCCGGGTATTCATCTTTAAGTACAATTCAACTTTAACCCTCGGACAGACCGCGGAACCCCTGTGACCCATCCGCGGAACCCCAGGGTTCCGCGGACCACCTTTTAGGAATCACTGCATTAGAGGACCCTAATCGGGAAGGTCATAAACTCATAACTTATGTATCCATCTTGTGTAGGAGTGTAATTTATTTATTTGGATAAACTCGGGATGATACGCAGGTACACTCATTTACTATTTTACTAAATTATAGTTCAAGTACTTATTCTAGGTTTTGTTAGTTTTTTTTTAATTAATTGTTTTAAGGTTCATATATGTTCTACCATAGCCAGTCCGGTCCAGAGTGGGGGGGATGGGAGGGACCGTGAGGAAGGGAATAAGTTGAGGGGATGGCCCCTGTGAAATGCCAAATAGAGAATAATAGTTGCATAAATAAGTATGTCATTATTGATGTTGTATTGATTACAGCAGCAGCTAAAAAAAGCTTGCACAGTTGGATAACCGCCCGCCCGCATGAGATTATCGAAATATGCAAGCTTTTTGAGCTCTTTGCTGTTTGATTTGCAGTTGGGCATTTTGTTTTATTAATGAATTATTTACCCCTTTTTTGGTGCTTAAGATTTTAAGATTGATGTCTAGTACACTAATTGTTCTCCAAGAAATTTGGGCCGAGAGAGGGGAATATCAATAATTGATTTTGATAGCAATCTCACTCAATAGGTTTTGGTAAATTATTGTTTTACCGAAAATCTAATAAACTCGTAGGTATCTTATCGTAGCTATTATGTCAGTCTAGTGATTTCAACAATTCCCATGAAACCTCATTTATCAAAATTAGTCAAGCCTACCTACAGGAAGTGAGAAATGAACAGACATACATTAATTTTAATTTCATTGTAAATTTAGAGCATTTAACCCGGGGAATTACTTCACCATACCTATTTTTGCCGCCAAGCAGTATTGCTGTACTTCGGTTTGAAGCGTACCTACGGTTGCCGATTCAACTACAGGCATATGAGGCTTTACACCTGTATGATTCACGCAGGGCAGGGCATTGTAGGGCACATTGCTAACATGCGTGACCTACGGGGCAATTCTCTGTTATAGGCGATGGTTACCACCTAACATCAGGTGGGCCATAAGCCATCTCCAGTTCCATCTCCATGTAGTATAGAAACATCTAGTAGTTAGGTGATTTGTTTAGACTCGACTCTCGGCAACGTAATGTGTATAACAACAATAATAATGTATAATGAGTTACCCAATGACCTTAAGGAATTAACACTCGACTAAATCATTGCTTCTACACTGTTTATTAATATTGTACTATTGCCGTAAAAGGTGCATAGTGCACGTGTTCTGTAGTTGTGTCTAGTGTAAACTGCTCTCTTGATTGCGAACCTGAACTAATACAACTATTGAGCTGATTCCTCTCGCGCTTTATTACTGTAAACAGTTGTTTAAGCCATTCGACTGGATAATTGTACACGAATACATTTTAAATGGTGAGTATGTACTTTTTAGTGTAATGGTACTCACATGTTTCGTACCGGATTTTAAGTTAATTTTAATCCACGTCCCAAAAGATCTATTCTTAGTTTTTGCAAGTATGAAACTTGAACTTTGATGGAAATTGGATGCAATTGTATAAGTACCCACCACGCTAAAAATAAATTTAATATAAGTTACAATAACAAGTCATCGGTTAGTGAACACTATAGTAGCGATGAACGTACTATTAAAATACCTTTTCCTAAAAATATAATGTACACTAACAACTGCTTGGTCTGTGCCCCATATAAACAGTTCCCTGAGAAACCACTTACTAAAATAAAATATAAAATGCAGTGTTCGTTGTGCGTGTCCCAGAGAGGGAGTACCTCGTGTGTATTCTGCGTCGGTATTGCGAGCGTGAGTAGGTTAGCAGTAGCACGACACGGCACGGCGCGGCACGGCACGGCGGGCGGCAGTAGCACGGAGGGCGGTATCGACCGCCGCCGCCGCCGCCACCGCTCGCGCGCGCCCCGCCTCGCGCCACGCGTCGCGCGCCGCTCCCGATCTGACGACTCATTGTGCCATCCGTATGGTGATGTCACTCTTCTTATAACTGTAGCCAAACATCCTGTTGACATCACAAAAAAACTTAAGACTGCATGCTAGAGATTATTATTTTTACCATTGTAAAACTTTCATGTCATCGCTATGGGTGGAATAGAGAATAGCTAAAGAATTACTCAAAAAAAATTTGCGTAATTTCAAATAAAATCCCTTGAGTCTCAAAGTAAATTTAACTCTTAAGCCTCTTTAAATTAATACATTCTCACATAGGCTCGCCTACCCTACTCTCTCTTATTATCTTTATCACTTAAATCAGATGCAAATATAAAATCAATACATTTATAATGTATCTATATAATATTTGCTTTGAGTGCTATATCTAACAAATAAAATAATGCAAACAAGCCGATGCACTCCTTACAGTCACGCACGACAGTACAATTCGTTGTGCTTAGGTTGGTTCTTCCTTATGCTCGTCATCAGATACAATGTCTTTCGGTTCGTAACTCTCTTTCCTCGTCCCTTTGGGAATTTTGTATCTCTATATAATGGTTTCTATTTGTTAGAAATAATCTATTCAGGAATGCGTAAAACACTTCGCGACACGCTTATTGTCTGAAGGCGTGTCGAAAGTGGTGTACGCTATCGGTGCCAACTCGATGCAAAGCCGCCCCTTGGCATGTCGCGGGCCCTGCGCCCATTATTCACAATCTACGGTTTATAGGTCAAGCCAACATTACAGTTACTTTGTAACAACTTTGTGCGTACAACTACGAGTACTTTGGTTAATACATACAAATGTGTTGGTACAACAAAATAAAATATGAGTGTTAAGTCGGAGCAGGTCTTAAAAAAATTAGAGTATGCACGAAAGTGCTACGTCAGTTATCCGCATGGAGTCGGAAGTTGGCGCAATCTTCTTGTTTCCGACGGCGCCCGGTGGCGGTATCACTCCACGAACAATAATTAGTGCGAGAGCCATCACTTACAGCTATTTATTGATTCACGTTTTCCATGATTCATATTTCCTTAGGTTCCGTCAAAGTTCTTTCACCGTCAATAATTGATTCTATATGTACTTTAGGAACATTATATAGGTATTTACATTTGTTAATTACGTTTCAAACTGCTTTAGACTTGTGAAGCCATTGCGATGCTGTAATCATTTTATGCTTTCTGTCTAAGTTTTAGTATATTCTTTAGCCTTTTTGAGTACAATCTAAATAATAAATAAGTAATAATAAATATTGATGGACATTTCACACAACACTATCTAGCCCCAAAATAAGTAGAGCTTGTACTATGGGAACCAGATAACGGATAAAATACCTTTTTTTGTAAATACTTACTTATAATATATAGAAAATCATCCAGACTCGGAACACATATTTGTAGATCATGCAAACATTTGTTCCGCGGCGGGAATCGAACCCACTACCTCCTGCGTCTCAGCCGGCTATACGCCCACTGCGCCACGGAGGTCGTCAATAGATCTTTGTTTTCTTTGGTTCGATTTAATCTAGCTAGCCAGAGCATTTGTTTTTTCCTGTTTGCACATTTGATTCCTCTAGAGTTATAAAAAGAATAAAGAAGCAGAGATAGTAAAATACATGGTTTAAATAATTCATGAAAACAATTAAAAGCATCATTGGGGTCAGTACTAACATAAACATTAGTAAAGCTGAAGGTTGTCTGTCTGGCTGTTTTCAAATTTAATCATGTTCTCATTAAGTACTGTAGTAGTACCAAGACTTAACGGAATTATATCGAGTCACTGGACATGAGCAATATCCAACTCGCTGTAATGTACGCAAGTGATGCAAAATAAACGTTATTCTATTCTATTCTATTCTAATGCAGTTTCAATTTTGAAAAATAGTTCTATATTAAATAATAATAGCTTAACTTGTGTGTTCTAATAATAATTCCAGTGTGAATTAAATCCTAGAATGAACAATCATATAATTTATAACATTATTTAATTTTAAGCTAAAACGCTACTGATCTTCTTCACTTCAGTTATACATTATCAATCACAGAACATAAAAAACAACTTGCTGTGAAAAAACAACAACTTTTTGTGTTCTGTGTTATCAATTATTAACCGTAAATTAGAGATTTCAGGGGCCGTAGCCAAGTTACATTTGCTTCAAATCGATTAGATTTTTACATAGGTTTGTTGTCGATAGATCACGTGATATTTCCATATCATCTGTCAAATACCATACATTTTCGGATTTATCGACTAGCGTCATCGCTAATCGAATGTAACTTGGCTAAGCGCTCTGTTGTATTTTTGTAATTTGCATACTAAATAAGGTAAAATATAAACGAATACAATATGTTCAAGCAAATAAATTTATCTTTATTTATTTAATACTTTCACACGAAGTAGAATAGTGCTGGGAGGACTTAATGCTAATAGCATTATCTACCAGTCATCCTGCTCCTGCTAAAAGAAGGTAAGGCGTGATACAAGAAAAATTGTATTTCAAAGCTATAAAAACAAATAATACATACAGAAACTATAAATACAGACTCTAAATAACAATTAAGAACATATTAATAAATGCGTAACACAATAATTATATATATAAAATCCTATAAATAAGTTAGTTTTAAAAATAAAGCAATAATAATGTAATAGAAATAATTTAATAATTTTATCTATAGTTTGCGTTTTTTTTGCGTTTTTTTATGCAAGAGTGTCTATTTCTATTTTTCCTACAGGATTTTGAAGCTACTGTAAAATTTGGTATGTCTACAATTGATGCAATTGTACATTGTGATTTTTTTATTTTAGTTCACCAATCTTTAAAAAAAACATCAATAAAAACTCTAATCTGTTTGTGTATAATATAGAATATAGAATAACAATGTGCAGCGCAAGCAGATCTTGTTTATTTATCAAACAATTTATATTTTGATGCAGTAGGTACATAATTTGGTTAGACACGAAATGTATGCATATGATTATTTTCATAATTGGGTTTTGCTGTGGAGGGCGACTATGCATCAGTTCCGTATCCATTCCTGTACCTTTACTAGCACATGTAGGTGCATTAATTGTTTCGGATTTTTTTAAAATAAATATTGCTGGAGATTTCACACAGCGCTATCTAGCCTCAAACTAAGCAGAGCTTGTACTATGGGAACCAGATAACTGACAGAATACCTTATATACTTTTTTTTTGTAAATACATACTTATAATATATAGAAAATAACCAGACCCGGAACAAATATCTGTAGATCATGCAAACATTTGTTCCGCGGCGAGAATCGAACCCACTACCTCCTGCGGCTCAGCCGGCCGTTCGCCCACTGCGCCACGGAGGTCGTCATATAGCCGATATAGCTCTAATTCTAAATCTCTGATCTATAATGTGAAATATAACGCGAAGCATTAGGCGCCATACATCTATAGAATAGTGGATACAGGAGATTCGCCGTCTCTCATGTCTACAAAGTTTGCATTTTCATATTGCGCTCATATACATTTTGACACATAGTTTAGTCTTTTCTCATTTAAGTATCTATTAAAAGGTATTTCACTTATCAACACGTTTGTTGATAAGTGCTATGTAGACATGAGACAGTTGTTGAGTGAAGACTGAAATGAGTATGGATTCATATCATTCATGCCACCTACGACGAAAATACCTATATAGTCGTTTTTAGAAAGGTTTACTAAAGTTCCTAAGATTAGGAAATCTCCTTTTTTTACTCTAAAATGAAATATAAATTTGCTCCTTACTTCAGAAAGATTGTGACGATGTGGTCTGAATCAACTAGTTCCTGTAGCGATCTTCTGTTTTAGTTTGCCTCTATCTGTGTTGCATGATGCCCAGGTTGTGAGGTTGTGACGCTTGCGGGAATGAAGGATCTTGGGTTCCACTGAAGATGTTGATGTTGGGGTTGGCTGATGGCTCTATTAATCACCATTTTTACTTTGTCGTTTTCATCTTCTTGAATGTTCTTTATGTTTTAAAGTTAACTGGAGTATCTATTATATTTGCATCTATCGTGATTATTTCAAATAGTATTTTTATAGTGTTATCCGAACACATACGGAAAATTCCAAGATTTTTAAACATCATCTCAAAAATTTCAAGCCTAGACGGGACTTGAACCCGCAACCTTCCTCTTGATATGAGGATGCACTAACTATCCAACTGTGCTACCAGGCCATTTCACGTCCAGGTTGAAATTAGAATACCGTGATTTTATCTGATTCTTCTTCTTTGTTATCTTTGATTATGTCCCTATATTTATATTTATTTACTTCTTTTATCTTTTCTGTCGTGGAGTGATGGATTATATCTTTATACTTATATTTATTTCCATCTTATACGTGTTCTCTCGAAGAGCCATCCTCCATCGATTCAGCTGTGCTGGTGCCTAAATCAATTTTCGATAGTGTAAATGTAGATCCAGTTCTTGTATGTAATTTTCTTGTCGCAGATGTCGGTCTGAGTTCAGACAATCCAACCTTTTTAAGTAGTTTCATAATTTACGACTTTTCCTAGATTAGATTTAATTCAGATATTTTCTATATTTAAATTTTCTATTTCTACTACAGGTTGGGTTGGAATCAAATTTGGCGTAGTAGTTTAGAAATATCGCAATTAATGATGAATCACAGCAGTACCATTAATGCGAGAGGTTAAAATTAAAACCTCATCTAAGAAGACAGATTTATGAACGATTGAACTTTAAGTGAATTAATAAAGTTACATTTTTTAACTTCATGTATCATTTATCCTACCCTTTTCCCTTTGCATTTTGTTCACTTAGAATTAGGAACGAAACACATCGAATCGAAATAAGGGTTTCAAAATCGGAATACAGACCCTCCGCCTTTTTTCATATTTTAATTTATTTGAATGTAAATCAATATCACATAGTCAACTATTAGATTTTTAGTGAAAATACCGCGAATAAAAACCGCCTTTACTCTAAATTTAGAGCTGTTCAAACATATAAAGACATAGAGAGTGAACATTGATGATGATGATGTATTTTTACAAGTAATTTAACTTGTAGAAGCATTGTTTGTCTGAATATCAGCAGCGACCTCGACAGCCGACACTTCAACAACACGTTGGTAATTACTCAAGTGAGCAACCGCAAATTTCATAATTGCTAATGCACTGGATGTACTACAGACATCCCCGACCGCCTCATAATCAGAATGTTCGCAGCGTTGATGAAGCTATAATAGACTTTATTAATCAGTACTAGAGCTCATAACAGCATGCGAACAAGGCCCAAATCTCATTTATGATGTACACGAGTGTTTACAATGCCCCCCCCCCCCACCCCGCCCCCCACGCGCCCGGGACTAGCTCGTCGGCCTCGCAAGCGGATCCATTCCGTATTTACTTTTACAATTCTATGCGCTTATAACGATTCATCGCTTGTAATTCCAACCACATGCGTCCCATGCCACACTTGGCAGTACAAAAGAATCGCACGCAGGTATCGATGAAGCGGACTGCTTCAGTGTGTCCGCTGCCTGTGTAAATCCGCAAACGCTTAGACGGCGGCGCCGACTCGGCTCACGCGGCATGCTCGCGCGAGCTGTCGGGGTCGCCACGACGGGGTCGGCTTCAATATAATTGAAATGTTAATCCTCAACTCCCCGAAGCTGGGTCGCTGTTGTCAACGCGCGTTAAAAATTCACACCTATTTACGAGGTAATTTGTACTTGACGACTTAAATGGAACAAAATTTGTTACATTGAATTAAATAGTTTCTCAAGGGAAATAGGTCGTTGCAAAAAAACGATATAAGAGGATCTCGCGCTGACGCGTGACGAACGCCAGCGGTTTCTCTCGATGATAAATAAGTAGGTTTATGCCGCGCGCGACACAGCGGGCCGAGCCGAGAGTACACTGACTTTACGCCGTGCGCGACACAGCGAGCCGAGCCGAGAGTGCACGCCTCGGGATGCCTTCTAAGCAACTTTCATGTAACTAACGTTACAACTCCCATTACTGTAAATGTTTATGTACTCCTCGGTTAAAATACAGAGAACAACTCTGCTTCAATTTGTAAAACAATAGTTACATTGTTATTAAAAAAAAGTCGTTAGTGCAATGTTTGCGGAAAGCAATCAAAAGGCTTTTAGATATTGTTTTTGTAGGCGTCCGGGGCCACAGGCCCTTGCTCACAGCCCCGGGCCACAGCCCCACACCAATATCGACTAAATGAACCGAATTTTATTTATTTCCAGCTAATTTGATTTATAAATTTACGAGTACTCCAGAGAATATTTAATGAATGTAATTAAGAAAAGAAGCCGCCTCGCTCTAGCGACACATTCAAGCATTCACACGCAATCACAAATCGATGCTCTCTCATGCGATACCTCTGTAACTCCCGGACCCTTTCCTAATACTTATTCACTTCTAATACCCAAAGACAATTGGGAATCTTTCCGATTAGGCTCGCGCATCGGATTCTAGGCTTTGTGCTTGCGGGATAAGGATCTCCAGTGAAATCGGGAGCTTACGATCTACAGTTCGGGAAATCTTACAAATTTTCCTTTTTACGTGGAACATTACGGGGACAGGTTAGTTGTTCGGGTGAAAAGGGCTGCGACCAAATCGCAGCAAATAGCCAGTCAGCGGTTTATAGCAGTTTGCCGTAGGGCGTGGCGCGGCGCGGCGCGGCGCGCCGTGGCGTTGCGTTCGAATGCTTTCGATGGCGCGCTTCTACACTCGTATAAAGAATTTGCTTTGCTATTGGCGGATATTAGCCGTTTCAATTAATAATTAGGGTAATCTCATCTTGAATCTTCAATGAATTTCGTTAATAGACGTGATCCGTAATTTGCACTATATTTGCCCTAAATAGAGTTTTTATAGCGTGCTCTGAACTTTATCGCTTAGCTATCGATAGATGTTTGTGTTCATATTGGAATTATTAATGGTTTCAATTGATTGCAGCACTTAATTTTATATTAGAAATAGCTTCCGCCAGCGGCTTTGCACGCGTGGTTTGTCAATAAAAAGTAGCCTATGTGTTAATCTAGAATATAATCTACGTAACCTACATACCAAATTCCAAGGCAACCGGTTCAGTCGTTACGACGTGAATGAGTAACAAACATCCACACATATGTACATTCATACAAACTTTCGCATTAATAATATTAGTGGGATATTAGATAAATGTAAAATGATCATCTGTGGGTATCAGCTTCGGCGTCGGATGGTTCGTCTCCAGTGGAGGCAATTCACTCCAAGCGCTGACAACGAAGGATTGATAGTCATTAATCTATCCAGGATTTTAATCAATTTCATTTGGTTTCTTCTTGCGATGGCAACAGGATGCTTTACAGTTATAATGGATTGATCATATTGCCTACTTTTCGTTTAATCAGGGCCAAATTGTTCTAATTGAAAATAAAACAATTTTAGTGGCATACTTACCATTATTTAACAATTACGATTGTTGTTTCTGTCATAAGCTGGTAAATTTTCAATGGGGTTGTCATAGCAACGGCACTCATTGAAAAAATATTGTTTTACTAGAATACTAACAGGTATCTATAGTGGCTATTTTGCAACGATAACAATTTGTCATAGTGAAGCGATTGGTTTAGTAGCATTGGGCCCCATATCATCCTTATAGCCTTAGACCGGAGAATGATAAATTAACACAAAATAAAACACCATGTATCGTTACTAAAAGACATAACATTGAGAAGCAAGAGGATCTTACAAACTCTTCGCCGATTCAACTATTTAATGAAAGTTTAATAGCACGAGACAACAAACAACAAGAAATGAAAAGTTTCCGTCTCACTCTGCAACTCTGCAAATGGATGGTAAATAAAACTTGTAGCATTTGCCGGCAGGATACAAGTTCATTGCGAAGTTAGCAGAGAGTTCCTGCAGAACTGCTGCTTGCGAACACATCTCTAGGTACTTGTACTCTACATGTTGGAAACAACGCGCGCAAACTGTACAAATGAACGTGGGAACTAGAACCAACTAATTATAGTTCACAAGACTGGCCGCCTCTGATAATGCTGGCCAGGTTTAGGTAGGTACGGTAGGTACTGTAGGTACGGTAGGTAGGTATGTTTAGGCAGACATTGCTTGCCGCTATTACAACTTTTGATCAGATAAGCCTTAAAAGGAGTACCTAAAATCGCAGTTATCCGGGGTCCGATTTAATTAATAAATCTGATCAAAAATGACGTTTGTTTTATGCATTATAGGGTAACGACTTCAGTCCGTGCATAGGGTAACGACTTCAGTCCATGCATAGGGTAACGACTTCAGTCCATGCATAGGGTAACGACTTCAGTCCATGCATAGGGTAACGACTTCAGTCCATGCATAGGGTAACGACTTCAGTCCATGCATAGGGTAACGACTTCAGTCCATGCATAGGGTAACGACTTCAGTCCATGCATAGGGTAACGACTTCAGTCCATGCATAGGGTAACGACTTCAGTCCATGCATAGGGTAACAACTTCAGTCCATGCATAGGGTAACGACTTCAGTCCATGCATAGGGTAACGACTTCAGTCCATGCATAGGGTAACAACTTCAGTCCATGCATAGGGTAACGACTTCAGTCCATGCATAGGGTAACAACTTCAGTCCATGCATAGGGTAACGACTTCAGTCCATGCATAGGGTAACGACTTCAGTCCATGCATAGGGTAACGACTTCAGTCCATGCATAGGGTAACGACTTCAGTCCATGCATAGGGTAACGACTTCAGTCCATGCATAGGGTAACAACTTCAGTCCATGCATAGGGTAACGACTTCAGTCCATGCATAGGGTAATGACTTCAGTCCATGCATAGGGTAACGACTTCAGTCCATGCATAAAATGTAAAACCGGAAGTAGGTGTATTCCAGTAAAAGAGGAGTGTAGTAAAAGCATGACACGTCTTCCGGAAGCCGGTGCGGACTCAAAGCGCCAAGCAGGCGCTTGCTCGCGCCATCTGCATAGTGCGATTAAACGTGTTATTTATGACACTGTAATTGGCCATTATATTATTCATGAGGACACTTTGCTTTGTGACCTCGGGAAAAGTAGGTCATTTCACTCCCTTGATAATGCTTTGTCACGAGCCGCGATAGCCGTGATAGTGAGAGCCTTTCTTTTTAAAAGTTAGTAGCTGACTGGCACGGACTATTCTACTAAGCATTGTTTTTGTTAACACAACCTTAATAATGTATATCCCTCTAACAGACCCTCTAGCTGGAACATTTATTTTTATGAGTTGTATTTAACTAACCTGTGGATAACGCCGCGGACTGCACCACCATTATCTCACACACGTACTACCATGTACTTACTCAGACTGTACCTACCTTACATATATATTGTACTTACTTGTTTGTTATTCCTTAATAAATAAAATAAAAAAGCATGTTGATATCGTAGAATATTGTCATATTAAGGATCCTTATCTCCTTATATCCTAAAAGCATCTGCTTCTCTCACTTAGGTAAAGATTTGTGTTTAGGATGGCGGCGATAAACTTGGCACATATCAGAAGTTCCCGCAGCCGCGGAGGTGACGCTTGATGCTCTAAATTCTTATCTTATGTAAGTATATTGTTTTATGAGTTTTAATTTATGATGAGTTGATCGCGCGATATTTTGTATACATTGTGTATTACTTTACCAACCACAATATTATGTATTGCGCATAGTTCTACAGCAAATATTTGATATGTCGAGTAATATATGGCGTCTACGACTGTGTGGTTTATATTGCACGACACGTGTTGTAAGGAGACAAGCAGTTAGTGACTCCCAAATGTAGTCTCTTAAAAGTGGCCACGTCAGTACAAATAATTGTATAGTAAATAGTAGGGGTGTGTGTCTTGTGATGTGTGCACGGCACGCCGCCGCCGCCGTCGCCGCCGCGGGGGCCACCCGCGTGGGGCGCGCATTGTTCGCGAACTGCCTGCTATCTGCAGACGGCACAACCTTCTCTTTGTTTAAATGTTTACGACTCGTCTTATACTTGTACTGGTTGAGCGCGTACTGTTATGATTTTATGGTCTCTGTTAACGGCTCCTCCCGCGCGGTACATACCCGCTCCGGGCCGTACTTACCCGGCCTGGCTGGTAAGCTTATTGCAAGTTATCAGCTATAACTACCTAGCTATTGCCCGCGACTTCATACGCGTTACATTACTAAATATGTATGTGACCTAGAAATAAACCTAAACTCGCTGTTGCAACTTGACTTGGCACCCAATTTTTTTGAAACTAATTTATGGGATAAAAAGTAGACTATGTGAAAACTCAGATTATAATCTACGTACATATATACTATATACTTATATATATATACTTTATTGAAATCGGTTCAGCCGTTACGACGTCATTGAGTAACAAACAAACCAATAAACATCCAAACTTTCACATTTATAAATAAAAACTAGCTGTTGCCCGTGACTTTCAGTTTTATTAGTGATATTCACAGCATTCTACAGAATTTTGGACATAGTTTCAGTTATATTAGTAATTATTTTTACAAAGTACTTCAAATTTACATAGTTTTGTTAATCAACACTTACTTTCATACGAAATATATTCTAACGTATCGTCTCAGAAACTAATCTCGACATATTTAATGGAATGTTTTCAAAGTCACCTCGACTCGTGCAGACCCATTAGCTTATCAGTCGACTTTACTTGACGTAACTGCGAGTAAGTGCTGTCTGACTGTCACTCAGATAAGGGTGATCGTGTCTAGCTGTAGATGACATTTCATCGCAAACACTTACACAGACGGGACTGAATGATGGAACCTTGTTCAACTTAGCTGGATTATAATTTTCATCACATTCATGATATCATCATCATCATCATCATCATATCAGCCGTAGGACGTCCACTGCTGGACAAAGGCCTCCCTCATTGATCTCCAGGAACTGCGGTTGGAAACGGCCTGTATCCAACGCCGACCTGCGGTTCTTACCAAGTCGTCTACCCATCTTGTGGGTGGACGTCCTACGCTGCGCTTGCCGGTCCGTGGCCTCCACTCGAGAACCTTTCGGCCCCATCGGCCATCTGTTCTGCGCGCTATATGGCCTGCCCATTGCCACTTCAACGTGCTAATCCGTCGGGCTATGTCGGTGACTTGAGTTCTCCTACGTATCTCCTCATTTCTGATTCGATCCCGTAGAGAAACCCCGAGCATAGCCCTCTCCATAGCTCGTTGAGCGACTCTGAGCTTATTCATAAGGCCAATAGTGAAGGACCACGTCTCGGTTCCATATGTCATCACTGGTAACACACACTGATTGTAGACTTTCGTCTTAAGGCACTGAGGTATGTTGGACGAAAAGACGTTGCGAAGTTTCCCAAACGCTGCCCATCCTAGTTGGATTCGACGATTGACCTCTTTCTCGAAGTTGGACCTACCTAATTGGACTGTTTGTCCTAGGTATACATACGCGTCGACAACTTCAAGAGCCGAGTTCTCAACCATGACTGGGGCAGGGACGACATGGACATTGGACATGATTTTCGTCTTGTCCATGTTCATTTTAAGTCCTATCCGTTGGGAGACTCGATTGCCTTCGAGCATCGTGCTGAGCTCTTCCATCGACTTTGCCATGACCACAATATCGTCGGCAAACCGAAGGTGAGTGACGTATTCGCCGTTAATATTGATGCCCAGTCCTTTCCATTCCAGAAGCTTGAAGGCATCTTCCAATGCGGTCGTAAACAGTTTCGGAGAAATGACATCTCCCTGTCTTATGCCTCTTTTTAAGGGAATCGCCTTCGAGCTCTGTTCATGTACTCGGACTGACATAGTGGCGTTTTTATACAAACACATCAACACTTCGATGTACCGATAGTCAATACGGCATCGTTGGAGAGACTCGATCGAATCGAAGGCTTTCTCATAGTCCACAAACGCGAGACATAGCGGCAAGTTATACTCTTCGGTCTTCTGTATGACTTGTCGCAGCGTATGTATGTGGTCTATGGTACTGTAGCCTTTACGAAACCCGGCTTGTTCGGGAGGCTGGAAGTCATCAAACCTGCGTTCGAGACGGTTCGCGATGACCCTCGAAAACAGCTTATAAACATGGCTCAAAAGCGAGATGGGTCTGTAATTCTTAAGCAAGGTGTTGTCACCTTTCTTGAAGAACAGAACCACCACGCCCGCGTTCCATGCTTTTGGCGTCGTACCTTCAAGCAAGGCGGAATTAAAAAGCTTCTGAAGGATTTTAAGTACCGGTGATCCACCCGCTTTCAGAAGCTCTGAAGTGATTCCGTCCTCACCCGGCGCCTTGTCGTTTTTAAGCTGCTTCAAGGCCATCCTGATCTCATACAGGCTGATGTCCGGAATATCTTCGGTATAATGTCGGGTCAGTTTGGCTCTTGGGTCGTTGGCCGCACTGCAAACAGGTTTAGTGACCGAATCGTAGAGCCGTCCATAGAACCTTTCGACTTCCCTTAACACTTCCGCTTTACTTGACGTTATGCTGCCATCTTCCCTCTTCAGCTTCGTCATGCGGCTCTGCCCAATAGAATTATCTCTCGCGAACACTTTGGAGCCTTTATTTCGCTCTATCGTATCTTTAATACGAGATGTATTAAAGGTACGAATATCGTGCCGCAAGGATTTCCAAATCTTTCTATTGAGCTGCCTATGTGACTGAGCATCATCGGGAGACTGCAGTTGCAAAGAACGTCGTTCAGCCATGAGGTTAAGGGTGTCATCAGAGAGTTTCTGAGGTCTATTGGTACGGAGGGTCTTAAAGAACTGGGACCCCACCGTATGGACGGTTTCTACGAACCTGTTATTGATCTCGTCCAATGATGCATCTACTTCTAGACAGTCAAAGCGATTTGCAAGTTCGAGTTGAAAGCTCTCGAGGTTTTGGATATGTGCGCGAGTGGGTCGGAGCGTAGATTTCATCAAACGGGACCTTTCAAATTTAACGTTCATATTCAATGTGGCTCTAACAATTCGGTGATCACTGCCGGTTTTCACCCTGTGAATCACAGAGACATTATTGAATATCCGTTTCTTGTTGGTCAAGATGAAATCAATCTCATTTCTCGTGGAACCGTTGGGACTCATCCAGGTCCATTTCCTGTGAGGCGGCTTCTGGAAAAAAGAATTCATCATAAAGAGTCCTTCTTTCTCCAGAAAATCGGCCAGCCTCTGTCCTCTGGGGTTCCGTTGCCCATATCCAAATTGCCCCACTCTCAACTCATCATCGCTTCTCATGCCTAGCTTTGCATTGAAGTCCCCCATAACAACAATAAAGTGAGTTTTGTTCGTATGTATGGCTCTACTGATGTCCTCATGCATAGACTCTACTTCTTCATCTGGGTGTGAAGAGGTCGGCGCATATACCTGAACGACCTTCAGCGAATATCGCTTAGATATTCTGAGTGTCAGGTACGCGACCCTGCTCGACACACTGTCGATGGTGATAATGTTGTTGATGAGTGACTTGTGAACGAGAAACCCAACACCACCTTGGGACTGTTGGTCGCCGTCCCGGTAGTATAGCAGGTTACCAGACTTAAGGGATATCGTGTCCTCGCCTTCTCTACGGACTTCTGATAACCCCAAAATGTCCCAGTGTAATCTACTAATTTCTTCTTCCAGCTCAACAATCTTTTCGTCTGTCCTCAAAGTGCGGATGTTGTGTGTTACCAGGGCCAGTGGTCGTCGTAGGGTTTGGTAGCCGATCGTCTCCCGGGGATTCTTAGCACCCCTGGCCCCGCCGTTACCGTGACTGCTACCGTAGCCAGGATTAGCGGGGCCGCCGGGGACTCGGGGCCTGGTTTTATGTTGTAAATCCATGAGGGGGTTGTTGCCATACTCGCCACGCTTGGCAGGCGGGTTGGCGAGCGCAGTATAGGTGTTGAAACACGAAAAGACGCTGCTGCCCATCTTTCGGAGGTATCCCTTAGCAGACTCCTACTGCATCCACGGGCAAGAGCGGAGGGGCAACATTCTATTGCCGGCGCCCCACGGCAATTCATGATAAAATGATAAATTCATGATATATATATAATCATGATATATAACACGCAGCAATTATTGTGAATTAGATACTTTTTTCGACCTGGAGTTAGAACAATTGTATGGAGTGTGGGTTCAAATACTATCAATATTATGTTACTCAGATCCATGTAACGCTTACACCGTGTGTGTGTCTTGTCTCATTGAATCAGATATCAAACAAAACACGATGTAACTAATGAATGCTTGATTATAAGTAGCACCACGGTATAAATAGATGAACATACTGGCATTACGTTACTTGGCAAAGAGAGTAAAGAGCAAACCAAAAACATTTAGTGAGCTCATGTGGAAAATGCCCGCAGCGCTATCACGAAAAAATAACATACACTCACGTTCGATCCAGTTGTCGATTCTATACCGTGACGTGCATATTTTTTAACGCTCAAAATATCCAATAAATCCTCGCCTAAACTAAAAACTACTTTTTGCGAAATTATTCGGCGGCGCGTATGAATGTTACGTTAACGCGGAAACCCGGTGCTGGAGGCGGCGGTGGCTGAACCCGCCAATTCCGCAAAAACACAACGCGCTCGCAATATTTCAATATAACGTTTCGCTAACACTCACCACTCTCCGAGAAACTGTATCCCGGAGCGTCGTAGCACCGCGTAACACTGTAGCCCGGCGTAGCGTCGTAGCACCGCGTAGCACTGTAGCCCGGCGTAGCGCCGTAGCTCCACGTAGCACTGTAGCCCGGCGTAGCGCCAGAGTCAGCGAAATTGAACTGTTTCCAGACGGGAACAAAGTTTTTGTTCTCACACACACACACTATATGGGTAAAACAGTGATATTTTCATAGAGCGTTATCCCATGTATTCTGCACAACGATATAAAAGGCAAAACCATTTCATATTTATCCAGCTCTGAGTAGGAAAAGTCTTAGAAAAAGTGTACTGAACTAAAATATGCAGAACATAAAATACAAGTTATTAAAGAAAAATAAAAGAGATTATTTCGGTTTCGTAAGAAACACCGTTTGGTATTAATCTACAGCGGTCGAGCGAATAGAAATCGGTTTATTCCTGCGGATAGCTGGTAAATACTTCGCGGCAAATGTTCTTCATATTTCCCCCTGGATGCGGAGGCGATAGCTTCCGGCGGACTGTTTTCATATTCATTACCTAATGCTATTTTTATTGTGACAAAAACACTGCGTCTGTAAGACGTGATGTCTGACGCTTCGTTCTGCACATTTATAGCTACCTATGTGCTCGGGACGTGGGCTCGACTATTTACTTGTATCCTGATAAGGCGTTTATCTAATAAGAATGAGAATATTTATCTTGACAAAATGTACAAATACAAAAAATATATAATACGTAGGTAGGAGTACGTAGCCGCATCGGAAAGCTACGCACGCGAGAGAGGGAGACGGCGGTGAGTGAGGTAGGGGCTCCTCGCATTGATTACTTTTGTACCGCGTTTGATAACGAAATGTTCGCGCTAACTTTTTATAGGTTTCTGAAACGTTATTTAGCGGCCCTCGGCATCAGATTGCGCTTATGTCGCGCCCGCGCCCCACACCTGTCTCTCACATGTTCGATATTGAGTTACACGCCGTAATTTGCATAACATAGCGCACATTCTTCCTGTAATGTAATTGCCGGCGTATGTTCTCCGCGGTGAGCGCGGTGCTCGGCTTGCGTGCTCCTATAATACTATTATTCAATTCGACGAGAAACTCAATCTACATTATCGGATGGAGCGGCTACTACGACGCACTTGTAATTTACGAGTAATAGCCTGTTTGCTGGATCTCATTAATGATCATAAAGCGCCGTCTGTTCATTACGAACCCGCGACTCGTTGTTGGCGAGCGGAGACGCGACTCGCTGCTCGCGATGCACACACCGAGAAGAGTCCCTTTTATTCGTAATCTCTCTTCGACCTCGAACTTAAGTGCTTTTCAAAACAGCTTATTATAATCTCGGCTGCCTGATCACTTCGCCACGCAGTGTCTGGGAATTAGATTAACTACTGCGTTTAATATTATCCAACCTGCAGGACTGTACTTTCAAATATAAATGAGCCATGCAAGTATTTTGCTCTTTGTGATTACCTATAAATAAATATAATTCGTACAGTCGAGTCGACACGCCACTACCAGAAACCAAATGAAAATAAAAATGTGAAGATCGGTTGCGCCGAGCGTGGCGCGGGCAGGTTTAATCGACTTGTCTACATCCAATCGGAACTGCGGGAAACACCACATCTACATTCGCATGTCAATGTCCATACACATACACCGTCTATAGAGAGTGTAATAACACTACTCGTTCATTCAATGCAAGTAGTTCAACCCGAAGTCACTAAACTGAGATCTCACGATGTTCTTTTGACAAGCTTTTATTTAACTTGCAATGTATGTATGTTTGTCCGGGTGGAATCTTCAATTTAAATCAGTTATTTTTATCCGATTGAGCTGTGACAATGCATGCTTAGCTATGTGACGTCATTCTAATTCCAATATGGCGGATCATCCAAGATTGTGGACTAGTTATTTTTTCTGCACTACCACAGTATGGGTATCAAATAAAAGGGCTTGCTAAGGAGAACACGAAAACTAATACAACGTCACATTAAATTCAAAATATGGGGGACCATCCAATATGTATACTATAAATCTAACTTGGCGGGATTTCCAAGATGGCGGAGGATGTTTTCTGGTTTGTATAAATTGTATAAAAGCTTGTTTTGAAAAAGTAATTTTTCAACAAAAAACTAATTGTATCCGACATTTGTAGTAGCTACTCATACTTCAATTTGGATGCAAGTTAAATAGAGCAGAGTAATCTAACCTATCGAGTCTCCCAACGGGTAGGGCTTCAAATGAACATGGACAAGACGAAAATTATGTCAAATGTCCATGTCGTGCCTGCCCAAGTTATAGTTGAGAACTTGGCTCTTGAAGTTATCGACGCGTATGTATACCTAGGACAAACAGTCCAATTAGGTATGTCCAACTTCGAGAAAGAGGTCAATCGTCGAATCCAACTCGGATGGGCAGCGTTTGGGAAACTTCGCAACGTCTTTTCGTCCAACATACCTCAGTGCCTTAAGACGAAAGTCTTCAATCAGTGTGTGTTACCAGTGATGACATATGGAACCGAGACGTGGTCCTTCACTATTGGCCTTATAAGTAAGCTCAGAGTCGCTCAACGAACTATGGAGAAGGCTATGCTCGGGGTTTCTCTACAGGATCGAATCAGAAATGAAGAGATACGTAGGAGAAACGATAGTTCCAAGAATCAGCTGATGTGGTTTGGTAGAGCGTTTTTAGACATAAAACCCGTCCAGGATCACCCCAATACATTTTGTATGGTGGCTGACCAATTAAATAAGATTGTATTTATTTATTTCCACTTTTCTCTTTTAGGTTAGATTCATCATCATCATCATATCAGCCGTAGGATGTCCACTGCTGGACAAAGGCCTCCCTCATTGATCTCCAGGAACTGCGGTTGGAAGCGGCCTGCATTTAGATACACTATATAGATTGTAAAAGGTTTTTGACTTCGGGTTTTAGTCTTGTGAAGTTAAATAAAATATTTGTATTGTTGGTAAAACTGATGAATGAACGTATCGGAATGACCGGTGTATGTTAAGTTGGTAGAATTGCTATCTATACCTAGGTTCATAAAAACTGCTCTGTATGGTCGCCATTTGTGGGCGCATTGTTGTCAATTTTTGTATTTCTGCGATTAATCCTAAACAGAGGATAATAAACGAGCTCTGGAGAAATACTGATCTTTCACTCCTCAAAGTCCTAACAAGTCTTAAAGAAGGTAAAGACCTGATGACACCCTTTGTACTTTCACCTGGTTCCGTTAGAGTGATGCGATACCACTCTCATGTCCATAGCTGGATATGGATATGGCAGTCGGCTCACGGTCCCGCGGTGCAAAAGTGTTAGAGATTCAATATTTTCGAATAAAACAGCGTCTTAAAAAACAGTGTGTTTTGTATGGGAGTGGAGATATATGTATATAGCTTCCTATTAATATAAAATTGATACACAGTTTCCATCTATTTACGATAAAACTAAAAAATGAGCCAAAGAGCGTACTATACCTACAATCAATGAATATTTAAATTATACACAATGACATGTGTATGACTAGTTTAAATTTTAATCTAAATATTTTTTTAACAGGACCTAATGCCTTTAATAACAGTAAATATTTATATGACTTAAATTCAGAAGATACAGTTGAATCATTCAAAGACCGTTGCGAACGATCTATAGATAGCTCAACTGCTCCAGATCACTACCAGGCGGAAGTTTCCCCAAGACACTGGCTGCTTTGCCCCGCCGAATTGCAATACTTATGCGTTGACCCTGATAAGCGCCAGCTCTCGGATCACACGTGGCTTCGACCAGACGCCCAGTAAGAATTTTGAAGACGCGATGGGCCCCGGTAGTCCATGGACCCAGAGTCTCGACCTCAAATGTCTCAAATACGTAAGCTCTGTCGAGACTTCCATAATTTGCGCCGCTTGAGATCTTCGGCTGAATTTTCCGCCGCACCAGCCCCAACTGCTGTACGAGACAGATGAGATGGCGCAAGGGTATCGACGCCCGTGGTGTCCCATACCTAAGGCCTACCCTTCTCTCAAGGTATAAGAGTCATACCGTCAGGCCGCTTACCATTGTCACATATCAGACCGTTTGGTTCGAGAACGATACATAAAAAAATATTAAATATTTCATTATTGCTGACATTATTTACCTATTATTATTTCTTAGTTATTCATATATAATATAACTAGCTGACCAATCCGCAGCTTTGCAAGCGTAGTTTCTCAATTAAAACATTACCCTCCTTCTGCGCAGTTGGTTAAATGTAACCTATGTCACCCGGTGATAGTGTAGCTCCCCAACAATGAAAGATTTTTTTAAATCAGTCCAGTAGTTTCGAAGCCTATTCAATACAAACAAACAAATCTTTCCTCTTTATAATATTAGTATAGATTGTATAATATAATTGTATATGACATGTTATTTGCGCGCCACAATGGCTGAATATGGTGATTTAATTTTGTAACATCTGTATAATTTTACCCATGTTTTGGCAAATAAATAAATCTTTACTTTTTGAAAACATGGGGCTGGTTGCAGCAACGATTGCACGCAAAACCTCGCACTAATTATGTGTACACATTTTAATAAACATTTTTTTAACAAGACTAAATTACTTTATTTCAAAAAATTAAATTGAATACGTTTTAGTAAAATTTAAATATGCACGAGTGTTAAAGCACCGCGAAAAGCTTTATTTACGGCAAGAGTTACCATTCATTAAACAGCTTTCACTCAACGATGTGAATTAATTATTACCGCGGGTGTGGAAATTGTTTAAACTGCATACAGTATTAGTGCATTGAGCATTGTTCCAAACCTTTTTACTGAAACCGATGTGACTGAATTGACTCTTCATTAGCCTTATAGGTAGTAAGATGATGAGTATCTAGCAGATAATTATTATGAATGAAATCTTCGGTAGGCTTAAAAGATAATCATTGGAAAAACGAGAGAATCAATAAAAAAAAATTGTATTTTCTCTGTACTTGTCTTAAATCGGTCAGGCACTCCACAACACAACCATACAAATATGTAGTAGCGTGATCGTAGACGGGTTAAGTGATTTCACGAAGGCTTTGAGAAATGGAGAAATTTTCTAAAGTTCATAAATCATAAGCCAACGTGACCGAAATTAGCGTTGAAGCAGTAAATGCTGATTTGATTGAATACTGCAACTGAGTGTCCGAGCAACCGACCTATCCTAATTCCACGTACGATCTATTCCTACGTCAAAATTATCTTACCCTTTTAAGTGACTGTCATGTCATTGTAAATAAGGTCAGCAAGCGTTATTTAACTTTCTCGGCGAGAGTTTATGAAGAAGTTGAGCGGTGAATGGGCAAATGGGCAATAGGCAGTAACTCGCGGGCCGCTGCACCGCGGTTAATGGGCCGTGGCGTGGTCCGCGCGCGCTCACCATCGCGGGGTAATGTCCCGCACGCTATTGTTCTGCAGAATACCGCACGTAATGGAACTTTATCAGATTTGATCTTGTCGCACCATTTTGAAAATGAAGCATTGACCACACAGTATCACTCCTTTGGCTATGTTGAAAAATAGATTTGTAGATTTTATTTACAATTTATTTTTGTATACTTTCACACAAAACAGAATAGTGCTAGGAGGACTAATCAAAATAGTATTGTCGACCAGTTATCCTGGTCGTGCTAAAATTAATATCATTTTCCTGATAATGTATTTAAAAGGTAATAACAATAAATAAAAAAAAAACAGTGCGAGTCGGACTCGCGCACGAAGGGTTTCGTACCATTATCTATAAAAACGAGTAAAAAAATCACGTTTGTTGTATGGAAGCCCCCTTTAAATGTTTAGTTTTGTACAGTTTTTAGTATTTTATTTTATTAATTATGTCTACCAACGATTGTAACAATATTTCATGCTTAACTATAGATTAATTTAAGTAGGTACTAATTGCACAACCAATTATAGGTAAACACCACATGCACTGAAATTATGTAGGTAGTAACAATAACAAAGTAACACTAGTACATTTTGACAAACAATGGATTTAGTAAAGTAAAGAAAGAAAACACAAAATTATAAAAATATACACTACTGATAGCAATTAATGTATTAGTTTGGCAAGTTCTTAGATAAGAACTGCCGGAATTTGAAAATTTTTATATTAAAAATATCAATCTGAGTACAGTAATTGTTAAAGCCGAGAACAGTGTTACGGAGTGGTGGTGCAAGGGGTAGGATTGGTTTACGAGGGATTCTGCGAGGGACTCTAAAACATATTTTTTCCAACAACTGAGGACAATTAAATTTATTATTTAAAATTTTATACAAAAAAAAATTGATCCAACTGTGTTCTTCGTTTTTCAAGGGACGAAATTTTAAAATAGTCGAGCCTAACCGAATATGATTCCAGTGTTTTGGCCTTCCTAGCTGCATATGCATATTTGTTGTTATAGCGGCAACAGAAATACATCATCTGTGAACATTTCAACTGTCTAACTATAACGGTTCATTAGATACAGCCTGGTGACAGACGAACAGACCGACAGATAGCTGGACAGACAGACAGCGGAGTCTTAGTAATAGGGCCCGTTTTACCTTTTGCGTACGGAACCCTAAAAACAGACTCTAAATGACTAAATAAAAGCTTAATAATAAAAACCTTACATAACAATTATAACATAAATATACCGGTAACTTACATAAAAGCCACATAAACAAGTAAACATAATAATATAGAAGTAACATTGCAAACCCTAAGTGAGACGCAACGGCGGCGGCGGCGGCGGCGGCGGCGGCGGCGGAGGCGGCGGCGGCGGCGGCGGTGGCGGCGGCGGAGGCGGCGGCGGCGGTGGCGGCGGCGGCGGCGGCGGCGGCGGCGGCGGTGGCGGCGGCGGAGGCGGCGGCGGCGGTGGCGGCGGCGGAGGCGGCGGCGGTGGCGGCGGCGGCGGCGGCGGCGCCGGCTGCTGCGGTGGCGGCGGCGGAGGCGGCGGCGGCGGTGGCGGCGGCGGAGGCGGCGGCGGTGGCGGCGGCGGCGGCGGCGGCGGCGGCGGCGGCGGAGGCGGCGGCGGCGGCGGCGGTGGCGGCGGCGGAGGCGGCGGCGGCGGTGGCGGCGGCGGAGGCGGCGGCGGTGGCGGCGGCGGCGGCGGCGGCGGCGGCGGCGGAGGCGGCGGCGGCGGCGGTGGCGGCGGCGGAGGCGGCGGCGGCGGTGGCGGCGGCGGAGGCGGCGGCGGCGGCGGCGGTGGCGGCGGCGGAGGCGGCGGCGGCGGTGGCGGCGGCGGAGGCGGCGGCGGTGGCGGCGGCGGCGGCGGCGGCGGCGGCGGCGGAGGCGGCGGCGGCGGCGGCGGCGGCGGAGGCGGCGGCGGCGGAGGCGGTGGTGGCGGCGGCGGCGGCGGCGGCGGCGGAGGCGGCGGCGGCGGCGGCGGTGGCGGCGGCGGAGGCGGCGGCGGCGGTGGCGGCGGAGGCGGCGGCGGCGGCGGCGGTGGCGGCGGCGGAGGCGGCGGCGGCGGTGGCGGCGGCGGAGGCGGCGGCGGTGGCGGCGGCGGCGGCGGCGGCGGCGGCGGCGGAGGCGGCGGCGGCGGCGGAGGCGGCGGCGGCGGAGGCGGCGGAGGCGGTGGTGGCGGCGGCGGAGGCGGCTCATCTATCATATACTGCTCAAGAAAGCGCTCACGCACTCTTTTATATATTTGAAAATCTAGAAAAAGCTACTCAACTCCATATACATAAGTCTATATCAATCATTTTCTAATCTCGTTTTCATATGTGATGATTAAAAGTTAAAAACCAGCTGAAATTGTTCCATAAAAGTCGTATTTTTAACTCGACTCGTACCTAAATACGGCGTTTATAGACGGAGGCGAGTTGACATAGTAATTAATAAATAATTGTGGACATTTCACACACACACACACACACACAACGCTATCTAGACTCACACAAAGCAAAGCGATGGGAGCCAGATAACTGCTAGAATACTTACATATATTTATATTAATATAATTACTTACCCAAAGAAATACCCAGAGACAGAAAAATATCCTGCAGATCATGCAAACATTTGTTCAGCTGCTGGAATCGAACCCACAACCTCCTGCATCTCAGTCCTATTCTTTATATAGCTACAGAGGTCGTAATAAGTCTTAAGTACGTGGTCGGTGGTTTGTGCTGCTCGTTCTAATGCAATCCACGTTAGAAATGACGTCACGCGAAGTCTATGGAGGTTCTCTTCGTAGACAACGTTAAATTGCAAGCAAACTACCTGTGGTTTAACTAACTAATAAACAAGACCACGTTTTATGGCAAAAAGCTAGTAAGGAGAAGAAGAACCCCGTTTTGAAATTTTGGTCCATATCTTTATGGCCTCTTTGAGAATCGAAATAAGAATATTTCTACTTGCAATAGAGGTGGAACATATTTATTTTTAGTTATTCGAAATTTTAAGTCAACGACTTCAGTAGTTGCTGAGATTATCAGCTGTGACAGCTAAAGGACAAAGTCGCACCATAAACACCTTTTTTACCATTTTGGTTTGGAACCCTAAAGATATCACATCCTCAAAACCGTAAAACCTATGTTTGAGAACGTTATTAGGTGTGCTCAATGTTCATGTGGTGAAAATGTCAAAATATGGGGTTTGTCTATTATTTATGTAAAATATAACATTTTTCTAGGGCTTTTAAAAATATTTCCTTAATAATATCGAAGATGTTCTTAGTTACTGTAGGTCAAAAAATAAGCAGTTGTGTTGAAAGAGTTTGAGTTTCGATAAACAAGTTCAAAATTCAGTAAAAGAATATAAATAATTGATCAGGAGCAGATATTCCCAAAACAAATGATTACCGCTCGGTGAAAATACTTCATCATTTCACACACAAAATTAACATAAATATTTTAGAAAGAATTGAATAAAGAAAATAGGGGCTTGAGTTAAAAGAAATAGAGTCGGTATTGATGTAATAATATAATAATATTGACATCAGGCATTAGTAGCTGATTCCCGGACAGAGGGCTGAGGGCCGCAGAAACCTTGTTCGTAGAGTTTTGTTGATTGACTAGCCAGACAAATATTTGGCAAACTTGCTCGAGCGAGCAATTTGCTTATTCTTCCTCAGCGCTGTCTTTACTGACGGTAAACGAGGTGAGATGCTTTCAATTCGTGGTGTTTTTTATGATTTCGTCCCAATTTATAGCTCCAGTGCGATGCTCCCGCAGCCTCAATCTCTCGCTTCATGTTGAGGAATTCTCGCAAAGTCTTCCGAAATGATTGCGTCATAAATACACACCGACGCGGCGACGGCCGCCGGTTTTATCGCGTGGCAATATAAAACCGACGTGTATTCAAATATTAATTCCCGACACGCGTACAGCTTTAAGGGGGATTGTGTTATATATTTAGGTGTAGTACGGGGCTTGTTTGGAGACGTGACGGCATCGAGCCGGCGCGCCTCGGCCGGACCGGCTCCGACCAGCTCGCGGTACCGCGGCCCGAATCCAATCAGCGGCCGACCGTTTGCCATTTAAATGAGAATTACAACGGCCTATCTATATTTAAATTGGGGATCAAACACAAAAATTGTGTCCTTCAGTCGCGTGAAGAGCGGCGCGGGCGGGACGCGGGTAGAAGAGTTATTGTTGGGAACCGTCGTCTTCACCGATTTATTGTTCGGCCTCCAACGCGTCCACGAAGAGCTCTTTCTATTGGAAATTACATTCAGTTTTCCTTTTGTTTGCTCTGAGACTGAGATATTTGTGTTGTTCGCTTTCACGGTTTCTGTTGTTTCCTCCGCTGTTCGCCTTCGCCTTCGCCTTTGCTCTACAGATAATAAACTTATTTATGTTGAAGTGTTTTAACAAAGGTACTTACTCGTAGGTATACGATCATCTTTGAAACGCTTAGCTATTGCTTTGAAATGGAATAACAAAGCTAGTGTAAAGTATTTTTGCAATTTAAAAACATGCAGTTACATTACACTTTAACACATCACAGTAATGGCAAGCGCTCGCAGATAACCTTTGTATGTGAGCGCTCGCAGGTAACCTTAGCGCTGCGCTGAAACAGTCAATTTCTAGCAAAAGTTTAATTTAAACGAAACAAAGCTTATTCCGACATCGGGCGCATTCCGCGCGCAGGACGGAATACAAGCCCACTGCGTGCGGTGCACCGCGGCCGCGCGGCCCCGGGGCATAGCGCTGCACGCGTGACGCGGTACCTAGCTCACCTCGCTGATCCGCACGGTGCACCTCAATCGCACTATTTCACAGTTTATGTTAGGACCCTATAAAAACTGCAAGAGTCGGTTACTGATTTATTTACCAGGTATTTTAGCTCCTCAGCAGGGGCTTGATCGCATCGCTAGAGTAAAGGGTAACGTCTTTTGATAAGTTTATAACACGTAAGAATTTATCAAATAAGTACCTACTTACCTTATAAAAAACACACACATTTTTAGGTACATTTCTCACAAATAAGTACATATTTGCAATTTCTACACGAAATAAGTTACGTTCGGCAACCCACACAGCCTCACAATCTGCCAATCAGTTTCAGCTTAGCACCGAAGCGGGGGCGGTGAGTACATTCTCTGATCAGTTAATCTTGTATCTCAAAGCCTTATAGAGCTTATCTATATGTGTGTGTGGTGTGCGTGTCGCGCGCCCCGCACACTCGGCTTATGCGTTACATTGTACGTGTGATAATATCCGAGGTTACACACCGCGCATGTTACATTTGCCTCGACATTACCGCGCGAACCAGCTGCCAGTGTTTTTACGTGTTATTAAACGTTTGTTTAACCTTTCCTTTTCACCTTCATAAATTCATTTATAAGAAGTAAAGAGTTATTGCCGGAATACTTCAAATAGCTTTCGGTTCGTGATACACGTACAATTTGTGCAAATTAGAGCAGGTACTAGGTGTTAGAGGTGTGTTAGACAGGGGATTACTGAATAAATGATTTGATCGCCGTCTTGGGATCGATCGTCGCTCAGCTACGCCACAGGCTAAACTGTTCAGAGGTACCGTTGCATAGTGCGATCCACGATAAAACGCCATTTAAACTTTCAAGCAGGCAATGAACTCTTGTCTAGATCTGTATTAGTAGCATTTAATAAATTCTCCTGAACTAGATTTGATTGTTGTCAGTTTATAAGCAGTCAAAAAGCCCCTCTTAATGAACATTTTCAATTTTTCAATGACTAGGTCCGTGTGATTGTGGCCATCCGACTAGAGCCGGTCGTTAATCGCACCACACGTCGTTACCGCGGATTGGGCGCACTCCCTTGAAGCCTGCGACTTGCCGCTATTCGACTCGACACTTTACGACCGGTTGTAAACCTGCCTTAACTGCGCCGTATCGCTGCTTCGGCACGACTCGTGTTCTACGTACTAATGCTAAAAAAATAAATAGATCCATGTTAGGTTTTATGCAGTTTTTACGTACATACAATTATAAATTAGTTCCCTGACTTCGTTTGGCTCATGCACTTAAATTCGTTCATAACGGAACTTACAATGATGCTTAACAAGCTCAGTGTATCCGACAACAGTGAGTCGGGTCAGCACAAGCTCAGTGTATCCGACAACAGTGAGTCGGGTCAGCGCAAGCTTAGTGTATCCGACAACAGTGAGTCGGGTCAGCACAAACTCAGTGTATCCGACAACAGTGGGTCGGGTCAGCACAAGCTCAGTGTACCCGACAACAGTGAGTCGGGTCAGCACAAGCTCAGTGTATCCGACAACAGTGAGTCGGGTCAGCACAAGCTCAGTGTATCCGACAACAGTGAATCGGGTCATCACAAGCTCAGTGTATCCGACAACAGTGAGTCGGGTCAGCACAAGCTCAGTGTATCCGACAACAGTGGGTCGGGTCAGCACAAGCTAAGTGTATCCAAAAACAGTGGGTCGGGTCAGCACAAGCTCAGTGTACCCGACAACAGTGAGTCGGGTCAGCACAAGCTCAGTGTATCCGACAACAGTGAGTCGGGTCAGCACAAGCTCAGTGTATCCGACAACAGTGAATCGGGTCATCACAAGCTCAGTGTATCCGATAACAGTGAGTCGGGTCAGCACAAGCTCAGTGTATCCGACAACAGTGGGTCGGGTCAGCACAAGCTAAGTGTATCCAAAAACAGTGGGTCGGGTCAGCACAAGCTCAGTGTACCCGACAACAGTGAGTCGGGTCAGCACAAGCTCAGTGTATCCGACAACAGTGAGTCGGGTCAGCACAAGCTCAGTGTATCCGACAACAGTGAATCGGGTCATCACAAGCTCAGTGTATCCGACAACAGTGAGTCGGGTCAGCACAAGCTCAGTGTATCCGACAACAGTGGGTCGGGTCAGCACAAGCTAAGTGTATCCAAAAACAGTGGGTCGGGTCAGCACAAGCTCAGTGTACCCGACAACAGTGAGTCGGGTCAGCACAAGCTCAGTGTATCCGACAACAGTGAGTCGGGTCAGCACAAGCTCAGTGTATCCGACAACAGTGAGTCGGGTCAGCTGCGCTAATTTAGTAATAATTAAAGCATGTACCTACATTGTTTTATAGCTTTGAATATGCTAAATAAGTGTATTTGAGCACTTATTGGTACTTGAACATTTTAATTGTTGATACAACCTTTGGAGGGGCTAGCCATGATGCATTCATCTGGCGTCAGTCAGAAATCAACCCATACCTCAAACAACTCCATAATGATGGGGAAACTCGCTGGCTTTTAGGTAGGTATAAATATATGCAGGCTCTTCCAATTCTGACTAAACTTTTGCCCATAATTTAGGTACTAAACTTATGTTTATGCTTATTTTATCTTTATTGTATTTGATTTGTTTGCAGGTGACTCTGGGTATCCTTTGATGCCTTGGCTTCTGACACCTATTGTCAATCCTGAGACTCTTGAGGAACATTAATCTAATGGCCACTGCAAGGTCAGGATCACTGTTGAACGATGCATATAAGAGTACTAAAGGGCCGTTGGTGTTGTTTGCTGGTTCAGAGAGTGCTCCATTATGACCACCACACTGTGGCAAAAATAATAAAAGCATGCCGTGGTCTCGGTAGCGTTCCTGATACCACTTCAGCGCATTAGTTGGGCTACGTCGGTTAAGGAAGTATGCTTCAATTATGTCTAATTTTTGCGTATTTGACAATGCCATGATAGGACACATAAGATGTTGCAATGACTGATATAAAAGTCCGACAGGTGCAAGAACCATGTTCGAAATTCAAAATTGTTCTGAAATACGAAATGTTTTTGAATTCCAAGATTTTTAAAATCATCTCAAAAATTTCAAGCCTAGACGGGACTAGGACTTTCTAGCCTAGCCTAGAATTGAAATTTTTGAGCTGATTTTAAAAATCTTGGTGTTTTCCGCATGTGTTCGGATAACACTATAAATAAAAATACTATTTGTTTTTGAATTGCTCATGAGAGCATGGAGTTCTTAAACTTCTTAATCGCTACAGTATTAATACTTCTTTAATATGCAATTAGAATCTAATAAAATGTTTGTAGAAGGAATTTTGTTTGTCCTGTTGTATGAGAATACTTTTTATCAAATTTGACTAACTTCCGCTGTTCAGATTTTTTTCATCCGATACAATAAAATGATCCTTACAAAGAACTGCATCGATCGGCATTAACAAAAAAAATTACCAACTTCATTCATTTTAAGGCGCTACTCACACTTGACCAAAACAATTTTATTGCCAAAATGGTTTTTCTTCGAAAACGAGCTGATGTTTTAAAAGAAACTGCACCTGTATCTCCTCTGGTTATGGATGCTGTCGTACTGTTACAGTTAAAAAAACACTCTGTATATTATATTCCGTACCATTATCTATAAAAACGGCAAAAAAACCATGTCTGTTGTATGGGAGCCCCACTTAAATATTTATTTTATTCAATAGCACATATTTATTTATTTACCTTATTTATGGTTGGCGTCGATGGTGGTAGTCCTCTAAATTGTATGAGCGCCCATACAACTCAGTGGACTATCTTTATTGGCGTCAACTATGTATGTCTGGGGTCACCCTTTAATTTTCAACTTTTTTTATTTATTGAAATGTTCCTTTATTTGACCTTGCCTTTTGGCAAATTTCGTGATTCTAGGTCAACGGGAACTACCATATAGGGTTTCGACCTAAAATCTATAGGGTGCTTCCGATTGACCCAGAATTGTCAACTATGGTTAAATGCAAGGTCTTACAGCACAAGTAAAGGGAAAATTCCAAAAAATAAAAAAGTGGAAAATTAAGGTAAATTTTGGTACTTCGCGAAAATCTAAATTTGCCCTTAACTTTTTATCGTGTTGACTCAGGACTTTGATTTTTATACACCTACTAGGAACTATAGACCTCAGTATCTGGTATAAATTTAAATTTGCTAGGTTCACCAGTTCCTGAGAAAATCGGTGGTGACACACCGACAGACAGACGGACAGACAAGAGAGCTATCCTATAAGGGTCCCTTTTTTACCTTTTGAGGTACGGAACCCAAACAAGTAGTTTATTTACAATATGTCAAATAATTTAATGAGCATTACGTTTTGCTTATGCAGCGCCTGTGCGACAGAGAGAGATGCCTCCGCCTGCAAGCGCGCGGCTTCGGCATGCGTTCGCGCCACCTCTGCTGTTATAACGGCGCCGGCGGCATCAGCCAGCTTGCCCTCTGATCCAATTCAACCACCCACGATGGACTAACTCTTTGCTCTGTAACAAATTAAAATAAATTAGGACAGCTGTTGATGACAATAGTTATTTTGATGAGAAACATAACGAAATAAATGTAAGACTTACCAGTGCTAAGAGTTTCCCTTGTGACACGGTTGCTGTTTTGGTTTCCGGACCCTCGTGGTTGTTGAGAAATTGGGTTTTCTGGAAACTTCACTAGAATTACAAAAACATGATAGAGACAGAAAACAAAACTACGCATTATAATTGATTGATACTTTTAGATCCAAAATCCAAGGGAATCTACAAAATATAGGAAAACCACTTAAACCTTAGCAATATCAACAAATCAAATCAAGAAAGACGCACGCACAAAATAACACTAAAATAAAACACAGATAACGTTAAAATTGCTGCTCGGTTGCTAGTGGCGCTAGTGTTCACGTGCAAAGTGCATTCAGGGACAACTTTGCGGTAGGCGGGCGACAGGCTTCCGTAATACGGTTTCTAGTAACATTTTGCAACCGATTGCGGAGCGGTCGCTGTTGCTTTGCTGTTGCTGTCACAGCTGCAAAGTTTTATCTAATAATACCTACTGCGCTGCGCTCACCGCTAGCGATACCAATTTAAGGCACTTGTGTCACCGCCGGCAATGAGCGAGAAGCGAGTAGAGCTAGAAACTAGAATCGAGTTGGCGAGCAGCGAGTGTGTAGTCCTATAGTTGTCTCGCTGGGCTATAAAGCGAGTGAGCGAGAGAGATACTTGCGCCGCGCCACTCACTTAGCGCGTGGCGTGCGTAGTTCATCTCACGGCGCGGCGTGTGTTCTGACCGCCAAGCGAGCATCGCTGAGCGTGTATCGCTGCGACAAAATAGCGGAGAGCGAGTTCTCGCCGGCATCGGCAGTGTGAACGGCCAGCGATCAACTATTAATATACGTGTCTCTTTTACTGACACGGAATCTATGTCTTTTGTTCGTTTCTTGAGCGAGAAAATAGGTGATAGCTAACCGCTTACTCGCCGGCGGTGAGTAGAAAACCAATAAACACTGCGCGTTATTCAAAAGCTAACAATCTGGCATTTTGAAAAATCAAAAATAGGAGAGGCTTTTTAGGGTTCCGTACCTCAAAAGGAAAAAAAACTGAAGCCTTATAGGATCCCTTTGTTGTCCGTCTATCTATCTCTTTATCTCGGGAACGCGTAAAGGTATCGAGTTGAAATTAAAACCATATACTCAGTCTACAGTCCTTTGAAGCTGTGAAGAAAACAAACTTCTAAAAAAAAAGATACGGCCGTTTATGCCGTAAAAAACATATATTTCAACACTCTCAAGGGAATCAAAATTTATAAATCGTACTTTTCGTTGACTTCTAGCTCAACGAAAAGTACCATTTACAAATTCTGATGAAATTTTAGAGTGTATGAAATTTGACAGAAAAAATCGTCTTATACGTCTACAAGTACATAGTATGAAAACCTTTTTCATTCAATCATAAAACATCTTTTTATATAAATTACGTAATCAATCATCGAAACTGTCGGTACAAATTTGTACGGAACCCTCCATGGGCGAGTCCGAGTCGCACTTGTTCGGTTTTTTTAATATCACGGTTACAATAGAATCAACGACATGGTTCCTAGTAATAACAGATATTCCGTTACATGGAAAATCACTCCCAACTTTATTTGCTTCTATGGTTGCTGTTATTTCAAAGCTAATATTTTTTTTATACATTATATGCTTGCGTTTGACCACGATCTCACCTGATTGTAAGCGATGATGCAGTCTACGATGGTACACGCTTGCCTAGAAGAAACCTATTCACTCGCGACTTAAAGATACCCAGGTTGTAGCTATCAGGAAACACAGACTCTGGCAAGGCGTTCCACTCTTTGACTGTGCGCATAATAAAGGTCTAAACGAACCACTTTGTGCGAATGGGAGGTATTTCTACCATATAGCGGTGGCGCACCGCAGAGCGTCTGGTTGTTCGCTGATGGGAGATGGTGGGATCAAGTTGAAAAGTTCCGCCGCATACTCCCCGAAATGTACTCGATAAAAAACCGAGAGGCTAGCAACCTTTCGTCGATGCTCCAGGCTGAGGAGCCTTGCATCAACTAGCTCATCGTTGCCTATGAGCTTTTTGGCTCTTCTCTCAATTGATTCCAGAGCTTCAAGTTGGTACTTCGCTGATCCATCTCAGAGGTGAGAACAGTACTCCAAACACGATTGGACTTGTGCTTGGTACAAGTTGAGCAACTGTCCCGGTGTGAAGTAGTGCCTCACCTTTGCGAGTATACCAAGCTTTTTAGCAGCCAACTGGGCTTTCGACTCAATATAGGAGCCGAAATTGAGAGTCGGAGTTAATGTGATACCAAGAAGCTCGAGGTGGTTAGATATTGGCACGGATACATTTCGGAATAAATAATACCAAATCCGGGTGAGATACCATAACCAGATCTTTTGGTTCAGGCTTGCCCACATGTTCTTCCAAGAAGCTGGTAGTGGTCGCGGCACACAACATGATGCGTGATGAGAAAAACCTACACCAAGGGGCATATTTCTTGTGAAGACAAAGATATTTGTGAAGCCAAATAATTCTTGGATACTGTCTGTGCACTCGCAGCGGCCATAAAATGGCCGTAAGTTTATTGAAAGCCGTTTGAGTTTACCGTTCTCTTGTACTTTACACATGTGACTCTGATACAACGATACATCTTTATTGGACTCAAAAAGATGGTTATTTTGCGGCATATGGCCGTATGTTTAACCGTTTCACGTACGATTTACACATTTTATTATTACATAATAAAATAATAAGAGGTTATGTCCTGCATGACCTCATGGCCTGTCACACAGTTTCACAGAGAAAATAATACCACAATCCAAACGTTTCACAATCAAATGATTTAGATATTTTATCGCAACACAACGCCATTTTACGCTTTTGTTTCTGCATTGCTAATCAGAGTTTTCTAAAATAAAATATGCAACGGTTTTGTATTTCGACAGCAAAATCAAACTACTGTAGTGCGGGCGGCCGGCCGCCGCCGCCACCGCGCGGGATCGAACGCGTATAATACGCGCCGCTGCCGGCCGCCGCGCGGGGTCGAACGCGTATAATACGCGCCGCTGCCGGCCGCCGCGCGGGGTCGAACGCGTATAATACGCGCCGCTGCCGGTCGCCGCGCGGGGTCGAACGCGTATAACACGCGCCGCCGCCGCCGCGCGGGGTCGAACGCGTATAATACGCGCCGCCGCCGCCACCGCGCGGGGTCGAACGCGTATAATACGCGCCGCGGCCGGCCGCCGCCGGGTCGAACGCGTATAATACGCACCGCCGCCGCCGCGCGGGGTCGAACGCGTATAATACGCGCCGCTGCCGGCCGCCGCGCGGGGTCGAACGCGTATAATACGCGCCACTGCCGGCCGCCGCGCGGGGTCGAACGCGTATAATACGCGCCGCCGCCGCCGCGCGGGGTCGAACGCGTATAATACGCGCCGCCGCCGCCACCGCCCGGGGTCGAACGCGTATAATACGCGCCGCGGCCGGCCGCCGCCGGGTCGAACGCGTATAATACGCGCCGCCGCCGCCGCGCGGGGTCGAACGCGTATAATACGCACCGCGGCCGGCCGCCGCCGGGTCGAATGCGTATAATACGCGCCGCCGCCGCCGCGCGGGGTCGAACGCGTATAATATGCGCCGCTGCCGGCCGCCGCGCGGGGTCGAACGCGTATAATACGCGCCGCCGCCGCCGCGCGGGGTCGAACGCGTATAATACGCGCCGCCGCCGCCACCGCGCGGGGTCGAACGCGTATAATACGCACCGTGGCCGGCCGCCGCCGGGTCGAACGCGTATAATACGCGCCGCGGCCGGCCGCCGCCGGGTCGAACGCGTACAATACGCGCCGCGGCCGGCCGCCGCCGGGTCAAACGCGTATAATACGCGCCGCCGCCGCCGCGCGGGGTCGAACGCGTATAATACGCGCCGCGGCCGGCCGCCGCTGGGTCGAACGCGTATAATACGCGCCGCGGCCGGCCGCCGCCGGGTCGAACCCGTACAATACGCGCCGCGGCCGGCGGTCGCTGTGTTTTTATAATAAATTTGAAACAAAGGCCTGAACAAACAGTAGCAATAGATATCAAAAGTAGAGATTTCCATATATTATAGGGGCATTGCCGCGCTGTAGGGCTGGGGAGTTAGCTGCACTCGCTATCTACGAGTAAAACACACCCGGCTAAACATTATTCTACTCTAAGCGGGTCCTTTACAAAATAAAAGTAAATATTTGAAATGAAATACCTATGTTGCTATGTTTATGCAAACTTCGTTGTACTCGACAAAAAACGTTTATTTACAAAAGTGACATGGGTACGCTTGTTTGAGCTCGTATTATTTAGTTTCGCGCAGAAATTCCGACAATATTCCTATTGTTTTAGCTCGTTCACAATAGAAATAGAACAATGATCTTTCCATAGTTTCCTATTTCCTTTTGATCCCCTCTTTTATTTGAAAGGAAATCTTTACCCAACTGAATACAGTTTCATCCAGAACTGTATTTACCTGAAACTGTTCAATGATGACAAAAGCAAGAAGAATATTTGAGGCTCTTGAAATAATTGTTTCGCGTTGGGTTGCAAGTTCAATTTAGCAGAAACTACAGTTTTACACGATTCCTGTTTGAGGAAATCTTTGGCTTGCAAAAGAATATCGAGATACCAAGAAATAAATGAGATATTGAGAAGTTGAAGAGCAGCGAACAAGGAAAAAGTGAAAAAACCGATACTTTTGGCTCCGTCTAGATAATCCTAATGAATCCGACAAAAATACACGTAGAGGTAAGCGGCGATCCAAGAACTAAGCCGCCGCTCCCTCGGGACGCGGCGCGGGCAGCGGCGGGGGAACGCGCGGAACACTCAGCGCCGTGATATCGAAACGCTATAAAGGGATTTCATGATATTGTGGATAAAAAAGATTTTACGATCCGACACAATAACAGAAGGGTACTCACACAGCTTCCTCGTTTAAATGAACATTTCATCGATTGTGGCTTCATCTGTTGTAGGCGTTAGAAACTTGTTGAAATATGCGGATGACGTGCCTACTGAGAGGCAGTCGTAGACGTCAACTTTGCCAACTTCTTCAACTTAATCTAAATGTTTTGAATTTTGTCAGCGTTTTAATACGCGTACGCGTAGCGTTTACCGGTAACTACATGCTTTGAAGGCCATGCTCTCAGCTCAGTCAGCCTTATCGTTGCTTCGGATCAGAAGTCAGAGTACATTCCATTCGGCTAACATTGCTCATACAGTTATTCTAAACTTCAAAATAAACATGAAGATAAAAATTGTTGGTTCAGTATTTTCTTTCCTCAATTGTGTAATGAAATCTGTACAAGACCCGGCTCTCGCGTCCGCTGTGTAAATGCCGCTTGCCTCGCCATAATTGTACAAATAAAGTAGACGACACTAAATAATTAAGGTACAGATACACATGCTACTAAGTAGCACGAAATAATTATAATTTCGAGCAAATGCTACTAGCTAGCATGTGTATTTAGCACCCATCAAAATGAGGCTATTAGGTCAAGTGGGATGTCTAATGAAAGGTCTTTATTAGTGCATTTCAACCACGTTTTAATTTTAAGTTTAGTCTTTATAGTTTTTAAGTTATTAGTCTTAATAAAAACTGAACTTTTACGAAATTCTCAGGGTACACCAGTGACCAAATTTCACAATGATTCAATCAACGCTTCTGAAGTTATCCTTGGACAAACAAACATAATTACTTACATACAACGCCGATTCGTCCAAGTTGATTTAGAGATCTCGCTTCACTCGATTAAATATAGAAGACATGCATGAATAAGTATCACAAAAACATTGCAAATATCAATCGAATGTGAGCTCGTCATGAACATGCTACAATTGAGCAAGCTTTTTAACGTTCTTCGTAGTAACACATTAAAAAGAGTGTATCTGTGTGTACCTTTATAGCAGATCGAGTCTCGCGATGCATTAATTTGTCGCGCCGTGGACAGCGTGCGGCGCGGTGGCGGCGTGGTGGCGTGGCGGCGGCGTGGCGGCGGCGCGGCGGCGGCGACTTTGCTTATTTGTGCGAGGATTTTATTCAATTTATTCGCTTTTCAGATTCGTACTCAGTTTCACCTAGCTCATTGATATTAATGTTGTATTCAATTTGAGATTGTTCGTGCGCGGTGCGAACGCGCGCTCTACTAGACAATTTAACTTTTTGCAAACTTAGTAGGTACGTATAGTCATTTAAAATGATGTGAAATTGTCACGTTAATCTACATAACATTTTCTTTTTGTAAAAAGCAATGACTCTTTCTTATTTTCAACAACTTTGGGGCTTTGTCGCTGAGCGACCACATCACCCAATAGAAGGAAAACAATCATTAACACATAAAGAAACTATTCTAATTTCTAGCAAAACAAATAATAACTAAGCCATGTATAACTGTAAGGCTTTATCGGAGAAACATAAACCAGAACTGTAGCTCAAAATGATATTATCATATTTATATAAGTTTACCAAATTATAACGAAACCCACTGAACCTTGTTCAGTGGGTTGAGACGGTGCAAGGTTGTGCTTTCATTAGTTCTTAGAAGGCATTTTATAAAAATTATTACTCTTTGCACATTTAACTTTGTTTTAGGTATAATCAAAAACATAAAGAAACCAAAATATATTAAAATATATTATTAAATGAATTGCAAAAGCAAAAGAAAAGAAAACCACGAAAAACAGGATATGAAGTAGCTGTTCCCCATCGGCTAGAGAAGTAGCTGTTCCCCATCGGCTAGAGAAGTAGCTGTTCCCCATCGGCTAGAGAAGTAGCTGTTCCCCATCGGCTAGAGAAGTAGCTGTTCCCCATCGGCTAGAGAAGTAGCTGTTCCCCATCGGCTAGAGAAGTAGCTGTTCCCCATCGGCTAGAGAAGTAGCTGTTCCCCATCGGCTAGAGAAGTAGCTGTTCCCCATCGGCTAGAGAAGTAGCTGTTCCCCATCGGCTAGAGAAGTAGCTGTTCCCCATCGGCTAGAGAAGTAGCTGTTCCCCATCGGCTAGAGAAGTAGCTGTTCCCCATCGGCTAGAGAAGTAGCTGTTCCCCATCGGCTAGAGAAGTAGCTGTTCCCCATCGGCTAGAGAAGTAGCTGTTCCCCATCGGCTAGAGAAGTAGCTGTTCCCCATCGGCTAGAGAAGTAGCTGTTCCCCATCGGCTAGAGAAGTAGCTGTTCCCCATCGGCTAGAGAAGTAGCTGTTCCCCATCGGCTAGAGAAGTAGCTGTTCCCCATCGGCTAGAGAAGTAGCTGTTCCCCATCGGCTAGAGAAGTAGCTGTTCCCCATCGGCTAGAGAAGTAGCTGTTCCCCATCGGCTAGAGAAGTAGCTGTTCCCCATCGGCTAGAGAAGTAGCTGTTCCCCATCGGCTAGAGAAGTAGCTGTTCCCCATCGGCTAGAGAAGTAGCTGTTCCCCATCGGCTAGAGAAGTAGCTGTTCCCCATCGGCTAGAGAAGTAGCTGTTCCCCATCGGCTAGAGAAGTAGCTGTTCCCCATCGGCTAGAGAAGTAGCTGTTCCCCATCGGCTAGAGAAGTAGCTGTTCCCCATCGGCTAGAGAAGTAACTGTTCCCCATCGGCTAGAGAAGTAGCTGTTCCCCATCGGCTAGAGAAGTAGCTGTTCCCCATCGGCTAGAGAAGTAGCTGTTCCCCATCGGCTAGAGAAGTAGCTGTTCCCCATCGGCTAGAGAAGTAGCTGTTCCCCATCGGCTAGAGAAGTAGCTGTTCCCCATCGGCTAGAGAAGTAGCTGTTCCCCATCGGCTAGAGAAGTAGCTGTTCCCCATCGGCTAGAGAAGGGCTGATAATATTCAATATTGCGATAAGGTTCGGCTGTAGGTACGAGTATTGCCGAGATATGATAACAATAGCACTGTTCGCACAGACACGTTGCCACCGCCGCCGTACCAACCAACATTATCTAATGATGAAGCTCTTAGCATATTCTGGAATATTTGCTGTATGACACAAAGTCAAATAAAAATAGTCCTTGTGGTTTCCCCGTGCCACAACAGGACAGAATACAAAATACACCTGAATTGAAATCAAAATTTCCATTTTTCCTGTGTCACGCCTTACCTTCTTTTAGCACGACCAGGATGACTGGTAGATAATGCTATTAGCATTAAGTCCTTCTAGCACTATTCTGTTTTGTGTGAAAGTATTAAATAAATAAATAAATAAAAATGTTTGTTTAAAAATCATTTAAACTGGCAATAACAAATAGCTTACATTTATGACACGGGAATTCACTTACCGTGTCAACTTCCATTCTGTGGCGTCACATCCGTCGCTCTGCTAATCGCGTAATACCGACCGATCCGCCGCCGGTACAGCGGTCCGTCCCGTCCCGTGTCGTCCCGTGCTAATAGTAGGGGAGCCCACGACACTAAATGATATACATAAATATATATAATTAGTCACGTGATTAATGGCGGAACACGAAATGGCGATGCTGCAATGCAAAATAACTGGCAAACGCCATAAAATATAAAAAATGTAATTGAAAAGTCCGGTTTCTAGTATGATAAGACTCCCAAGTTTTGTTTTGTTCCTCGAAACAGGGAAGGGATAGGACTATACGATAATGCAGTGCTGCAAGCCCTACTGATTAGCCTATTCAGTGGGAACAGCATGATAAGCAACGCCTTGTATATACTTATAGGTATCTAGTATGATCGATCTTCTCAAAAAACCTAAGCTCATCCGAAAGATTATCAATTTCTGTGTAAGAAAAACCACTGCTGCATTTGCCACACAGTGGATAAAGTGGTTGCTGCAGCGATTGAAGGTGGTCCTCTGCGCAGCTGCATTCAGCGTTTCAATTCAGTTTTGTCAGCAATCACCCGGTTCCTTTCGATTTGTACTGATTGAATACGCGTGCTACGGTCACGTATGAATAATTTTATGTGTCGTCGATTGTTTAAACAAATTAAATCGGCATATTGTATGTGATATTGTTAGATTTTTCAACCATTTTCATTATGTTGATTTTCATTTTTTCTCAAGTCTTTCATAACATTTAAATGTTTTTTTTTTGTAAAAAATACTAAATATCATTGTTTCAAAGAATAATATTCTATTAATTATTCCAAAGATTTGGATTTTTCAGTGGTTTTTGGATATTTATTATTTCGCGTACGAAGATCGCACGAATTTGGCATACGAAAATATAGTCGACACGCTACAAGAGTTCACCTCACAAATGTACTCCGTTAAAAATTTAAGCGCGTGGATGTTGCCAGATTTGCGCTTTTCTAGAAACTGTATTCGGGAAGTGGTTCGAAAGAGGTTGTTTTGAAAAAAATAAAAGGCTTTGACTCGAGCCTCATATGCCAATATATCATCTGACAGTCTTATCGTAGGTACTAGGTTTAGTGTTGTGGGCTCTTAGACTATAACCCGTCCAGCCTGGCTCCGGTCCGGCTCCTGCCACGGGTCCGCTTCGGTGGCTGTCCCTGCACAGCGGGCACGCGGCCGTCGCGCACCACTGACCTGAATACCTAGTTTGAACGTCCCGTATTCGTACTCTAGATACGGATGTGAGTGGTGTTCACTCGCCGGGGAATGGGATACGTTTAGAAAGATAACGTCTGAGCGTTGTCCCATTATTCAAGCTCTTGCCTGAAGCTGACGAAAATACAATGCCGCTGGATTCCTTCGAGGATTAGCTGATACCGAGCTGCATTTGTGGCCCATATTGTACTTTACCAGTACAAGCTACAAAGTAAAATATTCATAAAGTTACCAATTATAATAACCCTTTTCCAGCTGGGAAACATCAACACAACAATTTTAATTAAACTGTGTGTATTTTATTTTATGGAAATAAACATAATGACGAAAACTGATCCTACATTTCCAGTAATTGATTTTGAAAGCTGAATATAATCGTAATGAACTGTCAGTTTAATAAACATTCTAATTATCTAGTGGCGGCACCGGCAGTTCCGCTCAGGAAACTTATCAACATTATGCGAGTATTATCCGAGTCGCAGCGCTCAGCGGAATTAAATGCATAAACCGCGCACACAAAATGCGCTTTCAAAATGTAATGTGGAGTTTGTTGAGCGCAGACACGCGGAGCGGCTCCCTTGCTCCGAATACAGTTTCGCGACGACGACGACGCGACGCGGCGAGGGCGACGTGCTGTGTAATGTGTCGGAATTGATCTGCTCAATTTTTTCGTGAGAGCTTTTGAGCTCGGAGCAATGAGAAAGGTCTTTGCAGCAGCGCCTGAGAAATGATGTCGCGTCACGCTATCTTGAAATTTGCTGCGCTGACGTTTTCATAGAGGTCCTGTTTGCATATGCTCATATGCTTACCATCGTTACGAGTACATGGCAATTACATAAACTCTCAAGTAACTAAAATCTATTTTATGCATACAGATTGACCGTGAACAGTGGCTATTTTCGAACACAATGTCGTACTGGACTCTTTAAAAATATATGAAGTTGTTTTAAATACATATCAGATAAAACATTCAACAATAAAATTATTTTTATTGTCACTTGCATATTCACCTATGAGTACTTAACAACTGACACTGTTAACGTTGCATGTATAGATTTTATAATAACCTTAACATATATCATAATTGTAATTAATTAATGAAAATAAGCCGCATATATGAAGTAAAAAAAAACTTTACAAACGAGGGGTAATGTAACGATATGTGACTATCACTTACTAACTCCAGGAGAGTATGCCGCGCGCGCGCTCCGGCCGCTAGCGTGCAGAGCGTGTGCGCTCTGCCCGCACACGCTCTGCACGCCAGCGGCCGGAGCGCGCGCGCTTTGCCCGCACACGCTCTGCACGCCAGCGGCCGTAGCGCGCGCGCTCTGCCCGCACACGCTCTGCCCGCACACGCTCTGCACGCCAGCGGCCGGAGCGCGCGCGCTCTGCCCGCACACGCTCTGCACGCAAGCGGCCGGAGCGCGCGCGCTCTGCCCGCACACGCTCTGAACGCCAGCGGCCGGAGCGCGCGCGCTCTGCCCGCACACGCTCTGCACGCCAGCGGCCGAAGCGCGCGCGCTCTGCCCGCACACGCTCTGCACGCCAGCGGCCGGAGCGCGCGACAATACATACAATTTCATTACGAGCACGAGCATACTACACTTACTACGCAGTACTAGCACTTTTTTCCTGGCAACTGAACATAGATTAGCCTCTTCCCGCCGCCGCTGAGTAACGGCTTCTTATTTTGTCAACAAACTGAGAAGTAAGGTCGGATTGTGTTGCGGCTCGCGGCAGCCACCGCATCGCGCCGTTACAGCGACCGAATATAATCATATTTGGCTTCAGTATCTGCTCTAATATTATAGGTATCTTTTCAGTAAGAAATTTAAAGGCGAAAATATACGATGTAAATTTTGGTATGTAAGTGATTGAAAAACAATTATTTCCAATTTTATCAGAAATGTAAGCACCGTTTCCGGCAGTCAACACCAATTCGTTATTTGACATTGTTTTTCTCCTTCATTCGTTGAATTTGTTATTCTGCATTGTTTATTTGTTTACTGTGACATTCGTAATAATTTTTTTTTGTAATTTAGTATGGTATTGTTTTATTTTGACATTGTTCTTTGACTTTACTTAATTATTAAATTATGAATATATTTTATACGTTTTTAATAATCATGAAAACTGTATAATGACGTTCACGTTTTGACACACGCATACAATGTAAAATGTACCTATATAAATAAATATATTTTCAATTGGAATTAAAGTGTAATTCAAAGGTGTAATCTAGAGAGCCGGCAGCGTGTCGAGCCAAGTACAGAACTGGCGAGCACCACTAGAGAGCCGGCAGCGTGTCGAGCCAAGTACAAAACTGGCGAGCACCACCCTCTGTAATTCAAAGGTGTAATCTAGAGAGCCAGCAGCGTGTCGAGCCGAGAGTACAGAACTGGCGAGCACCACCCTCTGTAATTCAAAGGTGTAATCAGAGAGCCGGCAGCGTGTCGAGCCGAGAGTACAGAACTGGCGAGCACCACCCTCTGTAACTCAAAGGTGTAATCTAGAGAGCCGGCAGCGTGTCGAGCCGAGAGTACAGAACTGGCGAGTACCACCCTCTGTAATTCAAAGGTGTAATCTAGAGAGCCGGCAGCGTGTCGAGCCGAGAGTACAGAACTTGCGAGCACCACTAGAGAGCCGGCAGCGTGTCGAGCCGAGAGTACAGAACTGGCGAGCACCACTAGAGAGCCGGCAGCGTGTCGAGCCAAGAGTACAGAACTGGCGAGCACCACCCTCTGTAATATTACATGAACCATAACTCAAAAACTATTTCACATAAACATGTCAAATTTGGCTCATATATTGAGACTTGCGTATATTATGTATCTCCAAATTTCTATTATATTATATTCAATTTTTTTTATACTACTTAGGTATATGGCAAACGAGCATGCAGTCCACCAGATGTTAAGTGGCTACTGCAGCCTATGGATATCCACATGGAATTCAAAACAAGCTATTATGTTGTCTTGATCTCTATGTGGATAAGTTGCCATACTATAGGACTTAGCAGTTATGCCTATGTGCCAGTAATTACAGGAACATACCATTACCATCTAACCGGAACACAGCAGCACAAGTACTGCTATTTGGCGGCAGATAAAGGTAAGGCGGTGGTGCCCACTTCCTCGAGCCCGTTCACAAAAGCTCTACCACCAGTAACTTGTACTTATATGTGCTCCATATTTCATAAGCACACCTCAAACGGTTATTTAGATATTAACGTCCAAAAATCGAGATTTTTATCACTGCCTGACTGACCTATAGATAGATCATAACTCTAACCCAGTTCCAGATGACCTAGAAAGTTAAAATTTGGCATCCAGATATGTAGCTGGGTGAACACAAAGGAATAAATCAGAAACTAATAAATTTTATCATTTAATTGATTCTAATATACTTATAGTGCCTGTAATATAAGAATTAGCAATCAAAATTGATTTTTGATAACACTGATAGAAAATAACAACAAAAAGACAATTATACCCCATGAACGTAGGAAAATATATACAGTAGATTAACAGAAACCATTTGGTATTAATTTTATTATGAATAATTTCTGTACATAAAGTAATGATATCCCATCAAAAACATAAATGTGAAAAGAGAGCCAAGTTCAATATTAAGATATATAACGAGCCTTGGTTGTTGACTTCAACGACAACAGTATTTTACTAATGCATTTCCAGTGTTCACATTTCTTTAGTTACGTGTAAAAAGTTCACTGAAATAACTAAATTACAAATAACAAAGAAGTGAGATTTAAATAGGTCCAAGTTCAGCGGTCAGTACTGAAATTTATTTATAACAACATAAAATATTTTATAAAAACTTAAAATATTTTTTTTTCTTATAACTTAAGATAATATTTTAAAGCCTAAGGTCTGACTTGGCTAGGTTTCATAAGTTTACGAATTACTTTATAGCCTTCGCAAGTTCTAAAGCTGTAAGTTCTCATTTTATTCTTCTGAAAATTTGGCTTGCTAGTAGAAACTAGCCATCGAACTTAGGGCTCTTCCATGACTGTTTTAGTAGGTGCTTAATAATAATTCGTATATGAGAACTAGCCAAGTCAGACTTTAGGCTTCAATATATGATCCTAATATAAGAAGAAATAATATTTTAAGTTGTTATAAAATATTTTAAGTTGTTATAAAATATTTTATGTTGTTATAAAATATTTTATGTTGTTATAAAATATTTTAAGTTGTTATAAAATATTTTATTTTGTTATAAAATATTTTAAGTTGTTATAACATATTTTAAGTTGTTATAAAATATTTTATGTTGTTATAAAATATTTTATCTTGTTATAAAATATTTTATGTTGTTATAAAATATTTTATGTTGTTATAAAATGTTTTATGTTGTTATAAAATATTTTAAGTTGTTGTAAAATATTTTATGTTGTAAAAAAATATTTCATGTTGTTATAAATTAATTCCAGAACTAACCCTTGAACTTAGCACCCATTTAGATCTCACTTCTTTCGTCGTTGAAGTCAATAACCAAGGCATATATAATAATATTGAACTTGGCTCTCTTTTCACATTTATTGCCAAGTGATTTAAACAAAATTAAATGAACTTATAATGGAATAAGAAACCACTGAACGTCTTCTTAAACGTGGTTATCAAACTTGTGCAGTAACTAAATGAGTTGGACAGTTGTGTTTGTATTAGAGCATAAAGTCTCAAGTTATGGGAAACATAGGTCCGGCCGAGCTCCCTTCTGTTCGGAAGTTGTGTTCGCGAGCGGGGGCGGGCGGGGGCGGGCGGGGGCGGGCGGGCGGGCGGCGCATCATCGAACTCTGGAACTGTCCAAGTGTCGACTTGTTTCGGGAACTCGTAACGAGACGGTGAGACCTACTCTTTTGTATTGGACTTTTTCAATCAGCACTTTTATTTTATTTTGGTTTATCTAAGTTCTGAGTGTAGCGATTTTCAAATGTTGGTATTTCTTTATTTTTGATATTCGTTTTTATATTACTTTTCAAATATTGTATCTCTACATTGTCGTGGATGTATATCAAGTGCTTTGTTGTGTAAAATAACTATTGGTTCACCCCAAACTGAGATCTCGCGAGTCTCCCAAAACACAAAAACAATATTCTTAGGGCAACTCGCGCAACGATGCCTAAACGTATTTAGTGGCTAAATATGATTTAAGGAGTTGTCAAATCATACAAATACGTAAAATTGAAACAGTTATAGTCGCTAAATACGTTTAGGGATTGTTGTGCATGCCGGCCTTAATCTTTGACCAAGAAAATGGTGCCATGAAATACTTATCCAAATACTTGACCTACAGTTTCATTCAAAATACAGGTAACGGGAGTTCATGTAAAGTGGTATACCTTTTTAGGGTACAAATTAAAGTTATTCTGGATTACAGAGTTTTGCCTATATTTGTGTCACTTAAGCTACACGCATACCAAATTACAGTGCTGTGGGGTACCGTGTGAATTTTGTCAAAGTTTAGTTGTTATTATGGCTAATAACTCAAAAACTATAAAGAATTTACTAAAAATAAAAACGGAGTCTCAATGTACTAATGAAAACCTTTCAATAGACGTCCAATTTTACCTAATAATCTTATTTTCATTTTTTTACCTCTCTTGAACGCCAATATCTCAACAACCCCCCAACATTTTTAGCTCATTTAGTCACACCAAAATTTTGTCATCACTACCTACCTATGTATCAAATTTCACGACGATCGGATCAACGCTTCGAAAATTATCCACGGACAAACAAACATACATACATACTTGAATATATACATACAATGCTGAGTTGATTTAGTGATCTCGCTTCGCTCGATCAATAAATAATGCTGTATATTTCTCACAGCGCTATCTAGTCCCAATCTAAAAAAAGCTTGTATTATGGGAAGCAGACCACTGACATATTATTATGCATTTTGTTTTGTAATTATTTTTTTTTTTTTTTATTTATTTGTTCATAAAACAATTAACCAATTGTATTTGAAACTACGTTATACATTAAATTATACTAACTATACATTAAAATTTTAAAAATAATCATCATTAAATACAAAAACAATCAATAAACCGATACAATTCAAAACACAAGTCCCATTAAAAATCACAAAAACAGCACTTAGGTTAAAAAGTCAAGTTAAAAAAAAAAAGAAGAAAAATGTCATAAATTAATTGAATAAATAAATCATTTTGAATTGCACTGTGACTTGAAATCATCCACTGAATAAAAACACCCTTCCAGCAAAAGCTTTTTTAGTCTAGTCTTAAATATGATTGGACTATCAATAATTTTTATGTCAATGGGGAGAGAGTTGTATAAAATAACTGCTTGATACCGAGAGCCATGCATCGCTACATTTAATTTTGGACATAGTGGAGCATTAAGATCTTTCCTTCTTGTGCTCAATCTTAGCACTTTTTGTTCCGGTGTCTCATACTTATGTGGATGCCGGACAACATCCATAAGAACTACTAATATGTAGAAGCTAGGCAGTGTCAAAATTTGTAGGTTCTGAAAATGATCCTTACATGTTTCCCACGCAGGTATCCGTACCATGGTACGAATACCACGCTTTTGTAACACGAATGCCCTGTTAATATTATATTCGTAACTATTTCCCCAAAATTTTACACTATATCTCAACTTAGACTCCACCAGTGCGTAGTAAACTGTTTTAAGTTGCTCAAGCATCACCTCATCTCTTAAGCTTCTTATAGCATAGCAGGCTGAACTTATTGAGTTCTCAACAGACTCCAATTCAGGTTTCCAGTTTAGGAACTGATCAATATGTACTCCCAAAAATTTTACACTATTGTTGAATTCTAACTTTATACCGTTACTGATTATGTCAATAGTATCTTGCTACGGGCTGTCGTTCGGAATAATACTGCATTAGTCTTATTAATGTTTAATTTTAAATTGTTAGCATGGAACCATTAATTAAATGCTATAAGTGCATTGCTAATCTTACTGTCAAGTTCTTGCAAAACTGGCTGGGATGACTGCATTTGTATCATCTGCATAAACTACTAATTTAATATCTGGGATAGAATTACTAATAAAATTAATAAGATCGTTTAAGAAAATTACAAAGAAAATTGGTCCTAATATTGAACCCTGTGGAACTCCGCGTGCTATATTAGTTTACTTAGATTTCGTCAAAACTTCTTGACCATTTACAATATCTTTAATTTCGATAAATTGTTTTCTGTTGCTTAAATACGATTTAATAAGATTAAATACATTACCCCGCACTCCGTAAAACTCTAACTTAGCAAGTAGAATTTCATGATCAATCGAGTAAAATGCAGAAGACAGATCCAAAAATAGACCTGCTACTTTCATTTTGTTATTCAAATTACTTATAACTTTATTGATACTTAGACTTAGATATAATATATAAAAAAATATCCGACCCCAGAACAAAGATCTGTAGAGCATGCAAACATTTGTTTCGCAGCGGGAATGGAACTGGCCGCCTCCTGCGTCTCGGCCGCTAGTGCCGCTACCTACTCGTAGCTGATCTCATTATTATTTATTTAGTTTTTGTTCATCTTTCACGAGTCACCTACTCGTCTACTAAAACTTGCCGATTTTGTCTGAATTTAAAGCAGTAAAATTGAAGGAGGTTTTACTTTATGGGCGGTGGAGTTTTATTGATGGATAGACGGCGAATTTGGTATGTAAACGCTTTTTCTTTAAGTACTGTCACCCGTGGATTTAATAATAAGAAAAAGATTTGTTGAGATGATGCCGACGCTGATTATGTTAAAACATGGTATGATTAGATTTAAAATTATCTATAACTAGCTGATCCGCCGAACTTCGTACCGCCTTGACATGCATATGACGCGGGCTGCCACTGTACGTCACCTCGGTATTTTCTTTTATATGTTTGTATTTAATGGTGTGCAATAAAGAAATTATCTAATCTAATCTAATCTCGGTAGAATTGTCAATCGGCCATCATTAGCTGCATCTATGTATGAAAAAATGAATTTTCTTCATAATTTCTCTTTGCGTGAATTTTTCTGATATTTTAATATATATTCTGCTATTTGGAACGGAGACAAATTCGACAAATCAAAGATTATTAAAGTCGGTCCAGCCGTTCTTGAGTTATAAATGGTGTAACTAACCCAACTTTGTTTGATATACATATATAGATAGATTTTGACAATTGTAAAAATAAAGTTATGTTATGACTGAGTCTTACTACGCTTTGTACTCTTGTAACAAAGCTATAAACAAAGCTCTTGTAGCGACATTACCTGCGCCTGCGTCGTCACTCACACTCTTACACGCCACATACGCACACCCAGAGAGATAAACATAAACATTCAAACACGCACACGTACACACGCGCACGCACACGCACGCGCACGGGATAACGAACCATTACAGCGTGATATTACTTGCCCATTATTACCAGTCAGATTCAGTTTCCGAGCTGGCTTTAGAAAAACATGTATTCTGTAAAGTAGCACGCCGTGCCCTGCCAGTTGCACGCGGCTGCTGCTAACTAAAGCTTACTCTATCCGAAAACTTATTTGACCTTGACACATTTAAGAAGAGATCCCGAAACTGGGTTAGCTATAGCATTCGTATAGCGGAGTGATGGGAACGGGAGGGGGTGGCGTTAACGGGGGAGAGGAGGGGGGCATCGTCAATCAGACGAGGATGCCTGATTACGGAGATGACCCTGTATTACATATGAAGAAACCCATCGAAGAAATTGATGAGCTCTCGCTCGGTTACACGTTTTTGTAAAAACAGATTTGTAGAAAAGAGCCCGTTATTCGAGCGCATTGAATCAGACTTAGATGACAAAGGAGTTCTTTGTAGCTTGGATTACATACAAGCCGTGTTCCCTATTCAACGGAAATCCCGACATTACAGGGCAAGGTTTCATTTTATTAGAAATTATTTTCAGTCGTTTCTATAAACTTTTGTTTGCAGTTTCCAGGAATATAACTAATCAATATTGCGTGGTACATTGCATCCTTCGACGACAAACTCCGAAAACCTCTTTATGAAAATGTTCCAATCATAAATAGTATGATTGCACTTCTCGTGCCAAAAGTGAACTGCAAGATGTTATAAGGCACGTTCGTGTGATACATACGGGACGCAGTGATTGTACGGGATCGTGTGTGGCGGGACAATGCATCGGAGCCGAGAGGCTGCGGAGAGGCATATCCAGTGAGCGGACGCGCGCTGCTTGCCGCCGCCGCCGCACGCGCGACTCGTGTGTGGCGGGACGATGCATCGGAGCCAAAAGGCTGCGGAGAGGCATATCCAGTGAGCGGACGCGCGCTGCTTGCCGCCGCCGCCGCACGCGCGACTTGTGTGTGGCGGGACGATGCATCGGAGCCGAGAGGCTGCGGAGACGCATATCCAGTGAGCGGACGCGCGCTGCTTGCCGCCGCCGCCGCACGCGGGACTCGTGTGTGGCGGGACGATGCATCGGAGCCGGGAGGCTGCGGAGAGGCATATCCAGTGAGCGGACGCGCGCTGCTTGCCACCGCCGCCGCACGCGCGACTCGTGTGTGGCGGGACGATGCATCGGAGCCGAGAGGCTGCGGAGAGGCATATCCAGTGAGCGGACGCGCGCTGCTTGCCGCCGCCGCCGCACGCACGACTCGTGTGTGGAGGGACGATGCATCGGAGCCGAGAGGCTGCGGAGAGGCATATCCAGTGAGCGGACGCGCGCTGCTTGCCGCCACCGCCGCACGCACGACTCGTGTGTGGCGGGACGATGCATCGGAGCCGAGAGGCTGCGGAGAGGCATATCCAGTGAGCGGACGCGCGCTGCTTGCCGCCAACGCTGCACGCGCGACTCGTGTGTAGCGGGACGATGCATCGGAGCCGAGAGGCTGCGGAGAGGCATAGCCAGTGAGCGGACGCGCGCTGCTTGCCGCCGCCGCCGCACGCGCGACTCGTGTGTGGCAGGTCGATGCATCGGAGCCGAGAGGCTGCAGGGAAGACTATCCAGTGAGCGGACGCGCGCTGCTTGCCGCCGCCGCCGCACGCGCCACTCTGTGTGGCGGGACGATGCATCGGAGCCGAGAGGCTGCGGAGAGGCATATCCAGTGAGCGGACGCGCGCTGCTTGCCACCGCCGCCGCACGCGCGACTTGTGTGTGGCGGGACGATGCATCGGAGCCGAGAGGCTGCGGAGAGGCATATCCAGTGAGCGGACGCGCGCTGCTTGCCGCCGCCGCCGCACGCGTGACTCGTGTGTGGCGAGACGATGCATCGGAGCCGCGAGGCTGCGGAGAGGCATATCCAGTGAGCGGACGCGCGCTGCATGCCGCCGCCGCTGCACGCGCGACTCGTGTGTGGCGGGACGATGCATCGGAGCCAAGAGGCTGCGGAGAGGCATATCCAGTGAGAGGACGTACGCTGCATGCCGCCGCCGCCGCACGCGCGACTCGTGTGTGGCAGGACGATGCATCGGAGCCGAGAAGCTGCGGAGGGGCATATCCAGTGAGAGGACGCACGCTGCATGCCGCCGGCGCCGCACGCGCGACTCGTGTGTGGCGGGACGATGCATCGGAGCCGAGAAGCTGCGGAGAGGCAGATCCAGTGAGAGGACGCACGCTGCATGCCGCGGCCGCTGCACGCGCGACTCGTGTGTGGCGGGACGATGCATCGGAGCCGAGATGCTGCGGAGAGGCATATCCAGTGAGAGGACGCACGCTGCATGCCGCCGCCACCGCACGCGCGACTCCTGTGTGGCGGGACGATGCATCGGAGCCGAGAGGCTGCGGAGAGGCATATCCAGTGAGAGGACGCACGCTGCATGCCGCCGGCGGGTTGTTCACTCACCACCAGCGGGAGAGAGGGAGGAGGTGTTGATCTGTTACCAGCAGCTGCACTCATGTTGGGTGTACTTCATTCGACTTATTATTTCCTTGTAAAAGCTTTGACACGCTTTTAGCGGTACCTTGCTTTCAACACTTTGAACATTTTGTGAAAAATCTTTAAATAAATTAACATATGGTTCGCTTTTAGCGATACCTAGCTTTCAGCACTTGGAACATATTGTGAACAAATCTTTATGTAAATTAATATATAGTTCGCTTTTAGCGGTACCTAGCTTCCAACACTTGGAACATATTGTGAACAAATCTTTAAGTAAATTAATATATGGTTCGCTTTTAGCGGTACCTAGCTTTCAACACTTGGAACATATTGTGAACAAATCTTTAAGTAAATTAATATATGGTTCGCTTTTAGCGGTACTTAGCTTCCAACACTTGGAACATATTGTGAACAAATCTTTAAGGAAAAAAATATATGGTTCGCTTTTAGCGGTACCTAGCTTCCAACACTTGGGACATATTGTGAACAAATCTTTAAGTAAATTAATACATGGTTCGCTTTTAGCAGTACCTAGCATTCAACACTTGGAACATATTGTGAACAAATCTTTAAGTAAATTAATATATGGTTCGCTTTTAGCGGTACCTAGCTTCCAACACTTGGAACATATTGTGAACACATTTTTAAGTAAATTAATATATGGTTCACTTTTGGCGGTACCTAGCATTCAACACTTGGAACATATTGTGAACAAATCTTTAAGTAAATTAACATATGGTTTGCTTTTAGCGGTACCTAGCTTCCAACACTTGGAATATATTGTGAACAAATCTTTAAGTAAATTAATGTATGGTTCGCTTTTAGCGGTACCTAGCTTCCAACACTTGGAACATATTGTGAACAAATCTTTAAGTAAATCAATATATGGTTCGCTTTAAGCGGTACCTAGCTTCCAACACTTGGAACATATTGTTAACAAATCTTTAGGTAAATTAATATATGGTTCGCTTTTAGCGGTACCTAGCTTCCAACACTTGGAACATATTGTGAACAAATCTTTAAGTAAATTAATATATGGTTCGCTTTTAGCGATACCTAGCTTCCAACACTTGGAACATATTGTGAACAAATCTTTAAATAAATTAACATATGGTTCGCTTTTAGCGGTACCTAGCTTCCAACACTTGGAACATATTGTGAACAAATCTTTAAGTAAATTAATATATGGTTCGCTTTTAGCGGTACCTAGCTTCCAACACTTGGAACATATGGTGAACAAATCTTTAAGTAAATTAATATACTTAGTCAGGTCATAAATTCTGTCACATGTTTAATATAAAATAATTGAAACAAGTTTATTCATTATGTAACCATTTATATACCAAAATGAACTTAACAAAACATAAATTCTTATGACACTAATGACCTCCGTGATTTTGAATACAGGCCTTCAATCTGCGCGGCCAGTCGTCTATAGCAGCACGAACGAGGTCCATGTCAATATCGGCGGCTGCCTTAATCAAGGATATCTTGAGTGACTCCAAATTGGGATGAGGCTTTGAGCACACCTTTTCCTCCAAGTGTTGCCATATCTTGTAATCTAACGAATTCAAATCTGGACTGGAGGAGGGCCAGTCTTCGTGCCGGATGAAGTCGATTTCACGCGCCGCCAGCCAGTCTTGTGTGCTCTTCGCTCTATGAGCTTACGCCAAATCTTGTTGGAATACCCAGTGCCTGTTATTGAACATGGTATGAGAAACAGGTTCCACAAGGTTCGTCAGGACTGTATTTTGATACACAACTGCATTCGTTTTTACACCTTTCTCACAAAAATGTACCTCTGTTAAGCCCCAATAAGAAACTCCCAACCATACCATAGTATGGTTGGTCATGAGCGAGGATGGAAAATGACCTCGTTGGACACGCGGAATACGGTTGCTAGCTTCTTCACTACTGTGTGTGTACACCTTATCATTTTGTTTGTTGTAGCTCTCTTCTACGGTTAAAAATTTTTTCATCCGAAAAAAGAATTTCCCGATATTTTTTTCCCGCGTACCGCTTCAACAAAGCGCGGCATCTCTTCACTCTCAGGTCCATTAGACGAGCATTCAAACGATGTCCTGTTTTTCTTCGATATGCCAGAAGCCCTAAGTCTTCATTTAACACCCTTTTCACCGTGGTTCTGCTTAACCCCATCTGAAGGGCCAACAGTTTCTGCTTACGTTTGGGATTTCTTTGAATTCGCGCCTTCACAGCTTTTATCACCGCTGGAGTCCTAACAGACCGAGGGCGACCACTTCTTGACCTGTCATCTACACTAGAGTCTTCATTGTATCGTTTGATGGTGCGATAAACGAATCTATTGGTTATATTCAAATTTTTCAGTATTTCAAAAAATTGAATTGCCGCGTAACCGCAACGATGCAACGCAATAACTGCAACACGGTATTCTTTAAGCGTCCACTCCATATTTAAAAATAAGTAAAATTCTAAAAAGTATACATTTTTATTTTCATGAACAATTCGAAATTCGAATTCTATAAACTTTTTTGTGGCCAGCATTCTAAAAAAAAAGTTGTTACTGTGTGACAATACTTATGACCTGACTAGGTATGGTTCGCTTTTAGCGGTACCTAGCTTCCAACACTTGGAACATATTCTGAACATATCTTTAAGTAAATTAGTATATGGTTTGCTTTTAGCGGTACCTAGCTTTCAACACTTGGAACATATTGTGAACATATCTTTAAGTAAATTAATATATGGTTCGCTTTTAGCGGTACCTAGCTTCCAACACTTGGAACATATTCTGAACATATCTTTAAGTAAATTAATATATGGTTCGCTTTTAGTGGTACCTAGCTTTCAACACTTGGAACATATTGTGCACAAATCTTTAAGTAAATTAATATATGGTTCGCTTTTAGCGGTACCTAGCTTCCAACAATTGGAACATATTGTGAACATATCTTTAAGTAAATTAATATATGGTTCGCTTTTAGCGGTACCTAGCTTCCAACACTTGGAACATATTCTGAAAATATCTTTAAGTAAATTAGTATATGGTTCGCTTTTAGCGGTACCTAGCTTTCAACACTTGGAACATATTGTGAACATATCTTTATGTAAATTAATTATGGTTCGCTTTTAGCGGTACCTAGCTTCCAACACTTGGAACATATTGTGAACATATCTTTAAGTAAATTAATATATGGTTCGCTTTTAGCGGTACCTAGCTTCCAACACTTGGAACATATTGTGAACATATCTTTAAGTAAATTAATAAATGGTTCGCTTTTAGCAGTACCTAGCTTCCAACACTTGGAACATATTGTGAACAATTCTTTAAGAAAATAATATATGGTTCGCTTTTAGCGGTACCTAGCTTCCAACACTTGGAACATATTGTGAACATATCTTTAAGTAAATTAATATATGGTTCGAATTGAGAACTCCCTCTTTTTTCTGGAGTCTATTAAGAATCCGTATCAATGCAACCGTACCAACAGCTACCTGCAACTCATTGCAGGGAGTCTGGATTTTGACTGTTCCTTCATGGAACACTGGACGAGAGCGCACACTGTGCACGTCTAGTGTCTCAGGAGTCAAATATTTTGTCTGTCTCTTATTTTATGTGTAGGTTTCTATTTTATGTTTTTGTGTTATTTTTGTTATATGTTTATTTCATCGTTTATTGTATATAGTTTTGTATTGTATGTAATATGGACTTGTCTGAAATAAATTTAATTGAATGCCGCTATTCAAGCAAATAATTCAATCTTTTCATTTACAATATGTTTCCTGTGGAAAAAGTATCAATATGCAGATAATAATACGACGCAAAAAGAAATAATTGTATAATATGCCGCTCACTTAGCAAGTAATATTATTATTTAACGAGACATCAAAGAGAGTGGAACCATAAATCTAATAAGGTACGTAAGGCGTGTCCAACGGGAATTGGAAAGTTTTGAACGCCTATACTTTGTGAAACCCCAAATGTGCGAGGGACGTAGGATTTTCTGATTTTGTTATTTGTTAACATCGCTGCCAGCATGTATTCTGCTTCCGATAAAATAACTGTTAAATTAAATCTTATTTGAACTGTGAGAATGTCTCTGTCTGTTCATATGTAGTCGTTTCTATAAGTTAAAATTTTCTTGGCGCGTTAGGAGAAACAGTTAACTGTATTATCAGCATGTTATAAGTAAGTATGTAACGCTATGAAGTTACTTTTTCCGGTGTAAAGTAAACCAATGATATAATACTATTTATTCGCGCCAAAGAATTATAACTTCTTACGTGCGTACACAAGTACACACACAGGGTATTTTGTTACTTTTGTAAGCTCAAGCATAGATTCAATACTGCTTTCGTTTAAAAACGCAAGTTTTTTCAACTATCGGCATCTTAATATATCTTTCAAAAATGAGTTGTGTACAACCTTCTTATTTTCAGGAAACAACCTGTACGTGTACTGAGGGGAAATCAGAAATTCAGTCTCATTTATATACTATTTTACAGGAAACTCTGGAGTTTGTATTCACGGATAAGGTACGTGTCTTATATGCATAAACATGTTAGATACCTAACTATGAACATTCAATAATCCCGCATTGGTCCGAATAGAAGCGGTTTTTGTGAACATTTTGCTCACATTCGTATTTTATTTTATATAAAATATTGTTTATATGAAATGGCAGTGTTGTCGTCCGCATGCAGCAAGTACTCCTGTTACCATTGTACTCGCAAGCGGCCGGCGCGTGCGCGACGTGCTTCGCAATACACGTACCCGTAGCTTTCTCTAATACAAACACTGAGTTTGTTAATCTAACGCAAATAGATTTGTATACTAACTTTCCAAAGCGCACATTTATTATTAGTAAAAAAGAAGTTTTGTAGTAAGTACTTATTAGATATTCGCGACTGGAACAATTGGGCACAGAGCACGAGGTGGAACCACGAATATCATGGTAATAACTTGGGTGGAGGATGCTTCCTCGCCGTTTCGGACGCCGATAAAATATTCCAATCTCCTGGCGAGATTCCTGGGGAGTCGTAAGCGCGGGTTGAACGCGTAGCTAATACAACCGGTTGTACAATAGTTTTATCTGCAGTTTGAGTTCGCTAGTAAAATGGAATTTAATTTAAGAAAACAGCAGTTTAATAGGTCGGGAGTGTGCCGCCCGTCGCCCGCCGCCCACCGCCCGCCGCCCGCAGCCCGACGGCCGAGCGCATTCAATTTGCATGAATATAGCTGAATGGTATTTGTGCATAAATAGTTGAGTCTGCGAGGCTAGGTGCGGCCGCCGGCGCCGTCGGAGAGGAGATAACACCAGAGATTACATAATAATAATAATCTTTATTTCAGACTCATGAGGTCCATACACATTTACTACACACAATAAATACAAACAGATAAACAATTTTATTGGTATCGGATAAATACAAGTCATACACCTTTCTTTTTAAATAATGAGTAAATTAAATTAAATTAATAATAATATTTAAAATATACAAAATTGTAATATATTAAAATTCATGTATTATTATTACATATATTGTCGCCATCAAAAACTCTTCTATTGAATAGAACGCTTTTTCGAGCAGCCAGCGCTTAAGCCGGTACTTGAAAGTAATGTCATTGCATTGAAGTGATTGCAACAGGGAGACTATTGTAGACTGTCGGCCCCATGACGTGAGTGAGTCTGTCGGTCTTTGCGAGTCTGTGTGGAATACTCGGAGGTTACATGCTCCACGGGTGTTGTACCTGTGGGAGTCTCCTCGCTTGGCGTAATCATTGAGGTTACTCCTGACGAAGGACGAAGACTGCCACCTGTAATATCACTATAGATGGTAGTGTGAGGATATTAAGTGATTTAAAATAAGGGCTTGCCGACGTATCCCATGACACCCGTGCTATGGCTCTAACGGCGCGCTTTTGCATCCGGAAGACGCGCTCCCTGTCGGCAGCGCGCCCCCACAACTCTGCCCCGTATTGTAAAAGTGAGTGTACGGTTGCAAAATAACACGCACGCATCACCTCAGTAGACACTACGCGGGACAATCGACTCAGCGCAAAGCATGCACTGCCTAGCTTTGCACACAGTTTATCTAAGTGGGACGCCCACGTTAGTTCTCTATCCATTTGGAAGCCCAGAAATGTAGTCACTGGCACCTGCTCGACAGGAACCCCATTTATAGTCACCACCAAGGTCCTTAACTGTTTTCCTGAAATTGAGAACTGCATAAAATGAGTCTTTTTGGTGTTAAGTACTAGGCCATTGCTGTGGAACCATTGAGCTATTTGTCCCGCGGTCTCATTCATCCGGCGCTCGAGTATGTCAATATTTGGTGCACTCACTACCGCCGCCACGTCGTCGGCGTACATAAATGTCTCTCCGGTGTCGATGCAGTCGGGGAGGTCGTTTAATAGAATAGAGAAAAGAATGTTGGATATGGAGTAACCTTGTGCAACACCCATCGTTGTCGAAAGTGGGTCTGACCTGATTTTACCTCCATCTCCGACCACTATTTGAAATCTGTCTCGTAAAAAATCTGTGAGCAGCGCGAGGGCGGGTCCAGCGATTCCATAACGTTGCAACTTGACGCGCAGGACACTGTGGTCTGCGACGTCGAACGCCTTTGATAGGTCGCAGCACAGGACTGCCACGCTCTGCTTACGTTCACACGCCTCCAATACGTGACGTATCACCTCTCGGGTCAGGGAAGTTGTTGAGCGACCGGTGCGGTAGGCATATTGGCGTGGGGATAAAGCCTCCGTCGCCTCAAGGTAGTCGGTGAGACGGGTACTCAATCCATTTTCAAACACTTTGGCAATGGCGGTAATAATCGACACGGGTCGATAGCCGTCAATGTCATCGCGTTTTCCCTTACCCTTAAAGAGTGGTGATATTTTATTGACCTTCATTGACACCGGGTAGACACCGGCAGTTAGACAACGACTAAACAGCAGGGCTAGGTGAGGCGACAGTTCTTTCGCAGCTGTTCTTAGAATATCCATCGACACATCGTAAATATCCCGGGTAGGCTTACTCGGGATTCGGACAGTGATGATGCGAAACACTTCAGCCGCCGAAAACCGAACTAATCTCAAGGAGCGGTCGGACGGCGCGCGGACGGCAGCGAGCGTAGCTTCCACCGATGGCAAGTCTGCAGGGGACGCCCCGCATGCTGTAGCAGCACCGACAAACCTAGCGTTCATAGCATTTGTGACAGCCGTCTTGGAAGTATACCTTTTACCCGTTGTTAGGTCTTTTGCTACGTCTGAGAAATCTGCCGACGGGCGGGAATTCACTTCCCTTTCATCATTAACTATACGCCACATAGATTTTTGGGTGTTGCTACTATTGGCTGAGTCTTGAGTAGAAGATTTTTTTTTGTGAAAGTAAATATTCATTATAACGTTCATTCAGTGTATCTGAGAGGTCGTTCAGTAGTTGATTATTTGGGTATTTTGCAAGTAAGCTATTGGACTCGAATAACAATATTTTTAAATTGATGACCTCTTCGTTAATCCAGGATTTTAATTTTATGTTTTTATGTTAAACAAATGAGATATTTCGCAGATATAGTTTTAGTTATAGATTCTGCTAGATTTGTGACGTTATTTTCAAATTTTAAGATTTTTTTGCGCCGATCTACGCTTTTGATAGCGGCTCTAAAGTTCATTCTACATAATTGAATATACAATACAATGCAATGCAATACACATAATTCACAATAAATCACCTTAAGTAGTTTAGGTGGCAATGCCCACCCAACGTCTATACATCTTAGAATGTATAAGCCTTTCTGTCAGACTTCTAATGATAGCGTTATTACAAGTGTCAACTCTGGACATAAAAGACGCTATCCTCTTACGCTGAATAGCGTTGAAAGTATCAACGCATGCTTCGTTAAACATTTCGGAGGCACTACAGTAGCGCTTTAAGCCCATCAGTTGTCTAAAAATGTTATTATAGGCTACCCTTATACTGTCATGGGACTTTTTAGTATACTCTGTCCAGAGTTGACACGTGTAAAAAATCTGGCAAAAAGACCTAAAAAGCGTCACTTTCACGTCAGGAGTCGACTTGCTGAATTTTCTTGCAATCATATTGTCCACAATACATAAGGCTCTGCGCTGGCGTTCTACATCTGCGTCATCTTTCAGACTGGAAGTCACGATGTGGCCAAGGTACTTGAAACTATTCACTACCCCCTATGGGTTGCCCGCCAATATTAACCGCTGGTACGTCACCATTTCTGTTTTTTTTAACGTTGTATATTAAATCATGATCTTTCGTGTATCTTTCACAAAACGCAGTCAGCTTTCGTAAACCCTTGATCGAGGGGCTGAGCAGCACCATGTTATCAGCGTAGCTTAAGTTGTTGACATATCTGTCATCCAACCTGAGCCCTACCGGAGTGCTGCTAAGCTCCACGATCAGGTCGTTAATATAGGTGTTAAACAGATCGGGACAGGTGATCCCCCCCTGCCTCATGCCACACGACAGATAGTAACTATCCGACTGCTCTACGCCCCACATCTGTTGGGTACCAGATATTTCGGTACCAGTACGCAAGCAGATCAACAACCTCAGCCGGGACGCTCGAGTCAGAGGCACGCAGCTTGCCCCCAAAGCAGGTCATTATATATTGTGTCAAATGCACGACTTAGATCAAGGAAACAAGCGTACACTGTGGTTTCACTTTGTTTACTGACAACCTGCTTTAGAGAAAATATTGCCATATCTGTCGAAACCTGAGGGCGGAAACGAAACTGTCCATCGTCATTACTTAAGGTGCTTAAGTGTGAATGAATTACTCGTTCAAGCACCTTAGCCACAATAGTAGCTAATGAGATGGGTCTATAGTTTGCCATGCTCGAAATATCACCTGTCTTGTTTTTGGTACTAGGAACCACCACCGTTCTGATTAGTTCCTTGGGTAAGTAGCAATGTCTCATGCAGAGATTGAAAAACCGCTAAAGCACTTCACAGATATGCTGGCCCGCATACAACAAGTGTTCTATGCTTAACCCGTCATGACCCGGAGACTTACCGCGTTTCGTATTTTTCAAAATCATTTCTATTTGTTTCGACATTATATTTAGATGGCAAGTATCCGGGCCCTGACTTGTCACCTTATTACAATAATTATCCTGCTTGGTTACATTAAAATGAGCACGAAACAAATGGGCAATATTTCTGTTGTCTCGTTCTCTTTCCACGGTAACTGGTAACCTATTTTTATGCTCTAACTTTTTAGTCTCTTTCCAAAAATCTGTGAAATTTCCAGGACTGTGATGTCGAGCCAGCATATCCATTTTTATTTTATCCTGATGATTCTAAACATATTTAAGCGCGGCTTTAAACTCCCTACGTGAGGCAGACATGCGGTCATAGTAACATCCCGAACATGGCCCATAAAAAAAAATGTTCCCTAGCCTTCATATGTAAACCCCTGACGTGAAAGTTCCACCCTACAATTCTTCGTCTTTTGTTAAGTTTTAATTCAAAACTATATTCTGCTGCCGACTGCAGCGATTTAACTATTTTACCGTACAAGTCGTCTATGTATTTAAAGTGATATCTATGTTTAAAACAAACATTTAAATTCAACCATTCCATATTACAATTATTAGTACTCTCTCCATTATTTATTATATCTCCCAACAACTCATCGCAATATTTAGCATATATATCTATCTGTTCTCTTTCTCTATATCCCCATATATGTTTTGTATATCTTTCTAAGTTAATATCACAGTTTATTTCTTTAGGTCTTATTAAATTAAAATTACACTTCATAACCAGTGGAAAATGATCCGATCAGAAACAATCATACCTCACACAAAGATCAGTCACTAGGGTCGCTGCGGCCGCAGTCACAACGCAGTGATCAAGCCAGCGACACGTGCCGTGCGCTTCACTCACAAAAGTGTATGAATTCGAGTCAAGCCTCTCAAGATCTAAACAACACAATAACTGCTCGCCACAATAGTCCACCAGATCTTTTCCAAAAAGAGTACCCGGATGCGCATTGAAATCACCCAGTACTAAAACGCACTCAGTCTCCGAACTTTCAATTACGGCACTTATACACGCGAGACACTGGATAAATTCTGGTAGATTATCCTCACAATCTGTAGGCATGTAAACACTGAACACGAGTAGGCTCCGCTCACCATTCACTAGACGCACAGCTACTATGCGACCGCTGTCGCACTGCACTATCTCGTATTTAGTAAAAATACTTGTACGCCCCATCAGTGCCGTTCCACCGTAGGGCCGTCCCCCCAGCACGCCAGCAGACGTATCCACAGAGGACTTTGCACAGCAGCCAAACTTTTCATCGATTTCGTTTATGAATCCCAAGTCATGTGGCATTAGCCAAGTCTCCTGAAGAGCGATTAGGTCCGCAGTGGTGCACAACTCACGAACATGCTAGACTGATCTTTTACTGATTTACAATTAAACGAAACAAATGTCATACTCTCTTTATTTTGTACTACCATAATTATTATTAATGGCAGCGGTATCGTTCCTTATAGAACGCGGTTGACGATATTTACGAAATACCAAATTTTCTGGCCAGAATTCTTTTTGTAAAAACTTGTTCATTTTATTAGATGATACAGTAATCTTAAATGAGTTGAAATGAGTTTCACGATTCTGTGCCAACATTTCAACTGCAAAACATTCTTCCTTTATTTCTTGTATATATTCTCTAATATCAATTTCTTTAATTTCTTTCCTGGTTCGTGATAAATATATATATGCATGTGAATCTGCAGCTTGTAATTTACTTGCGTTTTGTAAAGAACCAAGCTCGTTTCTATACCTATATATATATATATATATATATATATATATATATATATATATATATATATATATATATATATATATATAGGTATAGAAACGAGCTTGGTTCTTTACAAACATGCATATATGTATATATATATATATATATATATATATATATACATATATGCATGTGAATCTACAGCTTGTAATTTACTTGCGTTTTGTAAAGAACCACGCTCGTTTCTATACTTATATATATATGCATGTAAAACTGCAGCTTGTAATTTACTTGCGTTTTGTAAAGAACCAAGCTCGTTTCTATACCTATATATATGCATGTGAATCTGCAGCTTGTAATTTACTTGCGTTTTGTAAAGAACCAAGCTCGTTTCTATACCTATATATGTATATACGCATGTGAATCTGCAGCTTGTAATTTACTTGCGTTTTGTAAAGAACCAAGCTCGTTTCTATACCTATATATGTATATACGCATGTGAATCTGCAGCTTGTAATTTACTTGCGTTTTGTAAAGAACCAAGCTCGTTTCTATACCTATATATATATATATGCATGTGAATCTGCAGCTTGTTATTTACTTGCGTTTTGTAAAGAACCAAGCTCGTTTCTATACCTATATATGTATATACGCATGTGAATCTGCAGCTTGTAATTTACTTGCGTTTTGTAAAGAACCAAGCTCGTTTCTATACCTATATATATATATATATATGCATGTGAATCTGCAGCTTGTAATTTACTTGCGTTTTGTAAAGAACCACGCTCGTTTCTATACCTATATATATATGCATTTGAATCTGCAGCTTGTAATTTACTTGCGTTTTGTAAAGAACCAAGCTCGTTTCTATACCTATATATATATACATGTGAATCTGCAGCTTGTAATTTACTTGCGTTTTGTAAAGAACCACGCTCGTTTCTATACCTATATATATATGCATGTGAATCTGCAGCTTGTAATTTACTTGCGTTTTGTAAAGAACCACGCTCGTTTCTATACCTATATATATATGAATGTGAATCTGCAGCTTGTAATTTACTTACGTTTTGTAAAGAACCACGCTCGTTTCTATACCTATATATATATGCATGTGAATCTGCAGCTTGTAATTTACTTGCGTTTTGTAAAGAACCACGCTCGTTTCTATACCTAAATATATATGCATGTGAATCTGCAGCTTGTAATTTACTTGCGTTTTGTAAAGAACCACGCTCGTTTCTATACCTATATATATAGATATATATATATGCATGTGAATCTGCAGCTTGTAATTTACTTGCGTTTTGTAAAGAACCAAGCTCGTTTCTATACCTATATATATATATATATGCATGTGAATCTGCAGTTTGTAATTTACTTGCGTTTGGTAAAGAACTAAGCTCGTTTCTATACCTATATATATATATGCATGTGAATCTGCAGCTTGTAATTTACTTGCGTTTTGTAAAGAACCTCGCTCGTTTCTATGCCTATATATATATATATGCATGTGAATCTGCAGCTTGTAATTTACTTGCGTTTTGTAAAGAACCACGCTCGTTTCTATACCTATATATATATATATGCATGTGAATCTGCAGCTTGTAATTTACATGCGTTTTGTAAAGAACCACGCTCGTTTCTATACCTATATATATATGCATGTGAATCTGCAGCTTGTAATTTACATGCGTTTTGTAAAGAACCACGCTCGTTTCTATACCTATATATATATGCATGTGAATCTGCAGCTTGTAATTTACATGCGTTTTGTAAAGAACCAAGCTCGTTTCTATACCTATATATATATATGCATGTGAATCTGCAGCTTGTAATTTACTTGCGTTTTGTAAAGAACTAAGCTCGTTTCTATACCTATATATATATATATATATATATATATATATATATGCATGTGAATCTGCAGTTTGTAATTTACTTGCGTTTTGTAAAGAACTAAGCTCGTTTCTATACCTATATATATATATATATGCATGTGAATCTGCAGCTTGTAATTTACTTGCGTTTTATAAAGAACTAAGCTCGTTTCTATACCTATATATATATATATGCATGTGAATCTGCAGCTTGTAATTTACTTGCGTTTTGTAAAGAACCAAGCTCGTTTCTATACCTATATATATATGCATGTGAATCTGCAGCTTGTAATTTACATGCGTTTTGTAAAAAACCACGCTCGTTTCTATACCTATATATATATATGCATGTGAATCTGCAGCTTGTAATTTACTTGCGTTTTGTAAAGAACCACGCTCGTTTCTATACCTATATATATATGCATGTGAATCTGCAGCTTGTAATTTACATGCGTTTTGTAAAGAACCTAGCTCGTTTCTATACCTATATATATATATGCATGTGAATCTGCAGCTTGTAATTTACTTGCGTTTTGTAAAGAACTAAGCTCGTTTCTATACCTATATATATATATATGCATGTGAATCTGCAGCTTGTAATTTACTTGCGTTTTGTAAAGAACCACGCTCGTTTCTATACCTATATATATATGCATGTGAATCTGCAGCTTGTAATTTACATGCGTTTTGTAAAAAACCACGCTCGTTTCTATACCTATATATATATATGCATGTGAATCTGCAGCTTGTAATTTACTTGCGTTTTGTAAAGAACCACGCTCGTTTCTATACCTATATATATATGCATGTGAATCTGCAGCTTGTAATTTACATGCGTTTTGTAAAGAACCTAGCTCGTTTCTATACCTATATATATATATGCATGTGAATCTACAGCTTGTAATTTACTTGCGTTTTGTAAAGAACCACGCTCGTTTCTATACTTATATATATATGCATGTAAAACTGCAGCTTGTAATTTACTTGCGTTTTGTAAAGAACCAAGCTCGTTTCTATACCTATATATATGCATGTGAATCTGCAGCTTGTAATTTACTTGCGTTTTGTAAAGAACCAAGCTCGTTTCTATACCTATATATGTATATACGCATGTGAATCTGCAGCTTGTAATTTACTTGCGTTTTGTAAAGAACCAAGCTCGTTTCTATACCTATATATGTATATACGCATGTGAATCTGCAGCTTGTAATTTACTTGCGTTTTGTAAAGAACCAAGCTCGTTTCTATACCTATATATATATATATGCATGTGAATCTGCAGCTTGTTATTTACTTGCGTTTTGTAAAGAACCAAGCTCGTTTCTATACCTATATATGTATATACGCATGTGAATCTGCAGCTTGTAATTTACTTGCGTTTTGTAAAGAACCAAGCTCGTTTCTATACCTATATATATATATATATATGCATGTGAATCTGCAGCTTGTAATTTACTTGCGTTTTGTAAAGAACCACGCTCGTTTCTATACCTATATATATATGCATTTGAATCTGCAGCTTGTAATTTACTTGCGTTTTGTAAAGAACCAAGCTCGTTTCTATACCTATATATATATACATGTGAATCTGCAGCTTGTAATTTACTTGCGTTTTGTAAAGAACCACGCTCGTTTCTATACCTATATATATATGCATGTGAATCTGCAGCTTGTAATTTACTTGCGTTTTGTAAAGAACCACGCTCGTTTCTATACCTATATATATATGCATGTGAATCTGCAGCTTGTAATTTACTTACGTTTTGTAAAGAACCACGCTCGTTTCTATACCTATATATATATGCATGTGAATCTGCAGCTTGTAATTTACTTGCGTTTTGTAAAGAACCACGCTCGTTTCTATACCTAAATATATATGCATGTGAATCTGCAGCTTGTAATTTACTTGCGTTTTGTAAAGAACCACGCTCGTTTCTATACCTATATATATAGATATATATATATGCATGTGAATCTGCAGCTTGTAATTTACTTGCGTTTTGTAAAGAACCAAGCTCGTTTCTATACCTATATATATATATATATGCATGTGAATCTGCAGTTTGTAATTTACTTGCGTTTGGTAAAGAACTAAGCTCGTTTCTATACCTATATATATATATGCATGTGAATCTGCAGCTTGTAATTTACTTGCGTTTTGTAAAGAACCTCGCTCGTTTCTATGCCTATATATATATATATGCATGTGAATCTGCAGCTTGTAATTTACTTGCGTTTTGTAAAGAACCACGCTCGTTTCTATACCTATATATATATATATGCATGTGAATCTGCAGCTTGTAATTTACATGCGTTTTGTAAAGAACCACGCTCGTTTCTATACCTATATATATATGCATGTGAATCTGCAGCTTGTAATTTACATGCGTTTTGTAAAGAACCACGCTCGTTTCTATACCTATATATATATGCATGTGAATCTGCAGCTTGTAATTTACATGCGTTTTGTAAAGAACCAAGCTCGTTTCTATACCTATATATATATATATGCATGTGAATCTGCAGCTTGTAATTTACTTGCGTTTTGTAAAGAACTAAGCTCGTTTCTATACCTATATATATATATATATATATATATATATATATATGCATGTGAATCTGCAGTTTGTAATTTACTTGCGTTTTGTAAAGAACTAAGCTCGTTTCTATACCTATATATATATATATGCATGTGAATCTGCAGCTTGTAATTTACTTGCGTTTTATAAAGAACTAAGCTCGTTTCTATACCTATATATATATATATGCATGTGAATCTGCAGCTTGTAATTTACTTGCGTTTTGTAAAGAACCACGCTCGTTTCTATACCTATATATATATGCATGTGAATCTGCAGCTTGTAATTTACATGCGTTTTGTAAAAAACCACGCTCGTTTCTATACCTATATATATATATGCATGTGAATCTGCAGCTTGTAATTTACTTGCGTTTTGTAAAGAACCACGCTCGTTTCTATACCTATATATATATGCATGTGAATCTGCAGCTTGTAATTTACATGCGTTTTGTAAAGAACCTAGCTCGTTTCTATACCTATATATATATATGCATGTGAATCTGCAGCTTGTAATTTACTTGCGTTTTGTAAAGAACTAAGCTCGTTTCTATACCTATATATATATATATATATATATATGCATGTGAATCTGCAGCTTGTAATTTGCTTGCGTTTTGTAAAGAACTAAGCTCGTTTCTATACCTATATATATATATATATATGCATGTGAATCTGCAGCTTGTAATTTACTTGCGTTTTATAAAGAACTAAGCTCGTTTCTATACCTATATATATATATATATATGCATGTGAATCTGCAGCTTGTAATTTACTTGCGTTTTGTAAAGAACCACGCTCGTTTCTATACCTATATATATATGCATGTGAATCTGCAGCTTGTAATTTACATGCGTTTTGTAAAGAACCACGCTCGTTTCTATACCTATATATATATGCATGTGAATCTGCAGCTTGTAATTTACTTGCGTTTTGTAAAGAACCACGCTCGTTTCTATACCTATATATATATGCATGTGAATCTGCAGTTTGTAATTTACATGCGTTTTGTAAAGAACCAAGCTCGTTTCTATACCTATATATATATATGCATGTGAATCTGCAGCTTGTAATTTACTTGCGTTTTGTAAAGAACTAAGCTCGTTTCTATACCTATATATATATATATGCATGTGAATCTGCAGCTTGTAATTTACTTGCGTTTTATAAAGAACTAAGCTCGTTTCTATACCTATATATATATATATTTACACGCGATTGCTCAATTGCAACCACTTGTGCCCTTAGTGTACAGAAAGAAAGTATAAACTGATAATCTTAGACTTAAACTGCTTCATTAGTTACTGCCTATCATGGTTATCTTGCGTTATAGAACTATGTTTTGGGGGAACGCGACAAAAAAATCTCAGAGTTTTTAAAGCTCAAAAAAGCTGTATAAGGGCAATGTGTGGGCTATCAAGATGAGATACCTGTAAGGATCACTTTATTAAGATCAAATTACTACACTTCCAACAATGTATATACATACATGAAGTAGCCGTTTTTGTAAAAAATAGCCTAGAACTATTTGAAGAGTTTGCAAATGGAAGCCGGCTAGAAGGTAATTTGCGTCATGTGTCGTGCAAAACGCAGAGGTCTCGCAATAGTTGCTCTGTGTGGCTCCCACTATTTACAACAAAATCCCAAAATCTGTTCGCTTGCTCTCCATTAATGAGTTCAAGGGCAGTTATATTTTGGTGAAAAAAGTATATTGTACATTAAATTTGATAAATACCTATATTGTTCCAATTTCTGAAAATTACTATTTAGGTTGTTAAAATAAGATTCAAAATCATTTACGCGTACAATAATCCTTTGCCGACAGTCAGCGCCGTCAGGTAGCGCCGTCAGTCAGCGCCGGCGCTCACACGTATCTTCAATCTATTATTATTTTATGAATGCACTTCAATATCCAAATTCTTTGATATTTTCAGTTAACAATGTGGTATTTATTTTTATTGTATTCAATTTAGGTATTTTTGTTTTTAACTATGTTAAAAACTGTGTATTATTGTGACTGACTTCTGACATTTATCTTAATTTTGACATTATAATTATTGATCGAGCGAAGCAAGATCTCCAAATCAACTTGGGCAAGTCGGCGTTGTATGTATGTATGTATGTTTGTCTACCTCTACTATTTTGCTTGTTAAAGATTACAAATAATATTTTTTGTTTGAGGAGACTGGCGAGATCTCAGTTCGGGGCGAACCACTAGTTATATCAATTGCACTCAAATATTTAAAACCTTTTTGGTAATTGCCAAAAGGTTTTTTCGATATTTTAATAATTATTCTGCTATTCGGGAGGGAGACAAATCCAACAAATCAAAGATTATCAAAATCTGTCAAGCCGTTCTAGAGTTATAATTATAAGTGTTCGAACAAACCCGACTTTGTTTAATATTTAAGATTATGTATATGATTTAATTTTATTGTATTCATTAATGTGACTAACTGTAGTATTTGTTCGCTAAAATGGTGAAAATTAGTACCTATAGTTCTTTATTAAGCTCAACCATCTTATGTACCTACCTAGGTACCTAGGTTTACAGACAATAATCGAATTATGAATTACGGACCGTTTTCTTAAAACATTTTGAATCTTACACTTTTATCGTAACGTTTTCCCTAGACAAAAGTGAAGTTTTTTCTGTAAGGTTTGTACCGGCCGGCGAGTATGTGCGGTTACGGTGTGGTACGAGAAGCTGGGGGCGTGTGCTCCCGCAGTACTCTGAGCGCGTATCCATAAGTATTGCTACGTCTTGCAGCCTTGTTTAGTTAAAAAATCTGGACCTTGCCACCATAAATTGTAGCTCATGAGTTTGATTGGCAGTAGTCCTCTCGAAGCACAGTCGGCTGGATTCTCTTCAGATTTCACGTAATTCCACTGAGCTGCGGGGAGGACGCGTTTGATCTTCGTAACTCTGTTCGCTACATAAGTTTACCATTTCGAAGAATCGCCTTGAATCCAGGCTAACGCCACTTGAGAATCGGACCACGCCTATAGAGAAATGCTGAATCCCGATAGCGCTGCTTTAGTTTTTTCCATCAGGTTAGCCAAAAGTACTGCGCCGCATAGTTCTAGTCTGGGCAGCGTTGTTTTTTGTGTCAATGGTGCCACCCTTGTTTTTGCGATGAGTAGTGTTATTATTGGTTGGCCTTGTTCTGTGTTAGACTGTATTCGACTGTAAATAACGCAAGCGTAAGCTTTTTAGCTTGCATCACAAAAGCCGAGTAATTCTACGCGTTGTTGCATATCGCTTATCTATCGTTTTAACTTCATGGTTCTGATGTAGGTCAGTTCTCCGTTGAGTTTTATCCATTCTGTTTCTTTATCGCTGGGCACTTCGTCATCCCAGCCTAGTTTACTGATCCAGAGTTTTTGGAATAGTAGTTTGGCCTTGACCGTTACTGGGGAAAGCCACCCCAGGGGGTCGTAAAATTTCGAAATCTCTGAGAGTAAAGATCTCTTTGTCAGCTGCTTTGTTTGTTTTACATTCCAGTTGAAGTGAAATGTATCGCTTGCAGGGTTCCAACCAAGCCCCAATGTTTTTGTCGTTTCATCTGATTTGAAGTCAAAGTTGCTCTGCTTTGAGATTTGATTTTGGTTTAGGTTTTCAAGTATGGCGTGGTGATTGCTTGACCATTTGCGCAAGTTCATTCCCCCTCCTCTCAGAAGTTGAATAAGGGATGGTTGTAGTTTTTTAAATTCCTCGACGCAGTTGTGGCCACTTATGACGTCATCTACGTAAAATTCCGTTTGAAGTATTTTAGCAGCTTCAGGATGCTTGTGTCCGTCGTCAATGGCAAGCTGTTTCAGAGTGCGTATGGCTAGCCAAGGCGCGCATTTAGCCCCGTAAGTAATTGTTCATAGACGCCAATCCTGCAGGGATTGATCAGACGAAGCTCGCCAGATGATCTTTTGAAGATCTTGTTGTTCTTCAGACATCCAGATGCAACAATACATCTTCTCGATGTCCGCAGTAAAAACGTACTTATACGTCCGCCATTTAAGGATAAGTGTCTGTAAATCTTGTTGAAGGTTGGCACCTTTTTCCATGAGGCTGTTAAGGCTGTAGCCACTAGAAGTTTTCTGAGATGCGTTGAATACAACTCTTAGCTTTGTAGTTGTTGATTTTTCCCTCAAAACGCCGTGATTTGGTAGGTAACAGCTGATAGGTGAAACCTGAGTTGCAAGCTTCATATGACCGAGGTTAATGTATTCTTCAATTAATGATCGGTACATGGTCGAGAGTTTTTGTTTTCTTTCAAGACGTTTCTCTAATTGAAGAAATTGTGAGACGGCCACTGATCTAGATTTTCCCAATCTTTCCTCAAACTTCGAAAAAAGTGGCATTTTCACGATGTATGTTCCATCTTGAGAGCGTTTTACGGTTTCCGTGTAGAACTTTTCAGATAGGTCGTCCTTGGAAATGTCCTGAGAGTTGAACATCTTCAGTTTCCCAGAACTTTGTTAGTTCTTCCAAGTTGATTAGTGCTACGTTACAGTCAAAAGTTGTTTTTGTTTTACCGCATAAAATCCACCCTATTTGCGTTTGTTGTGCAACGGGGGTTTGATTGTTTCCTTTGAGGACTCCATCCAAAATGATGTGCGAATATACGTCAGCTCCCAACAAGATATTAATTTGGCTGGAAATGTTATAGTCAGGATCGGCTAGTTTTAAGTTAATCAAATGCGGCCATTCAATTTTACCTACAGTTTTCGTAGGTATGTTGTTCGTTAGCTTCTTCATAATAAGCGCTTGAGTTGTAAAATAATAATAGGAGTGAGTCGATTTGCATGTAAGGTTGAGTTGTCCTCTACAATCGCCCGACACAGTTCCAATTCCGGTTACGCAAGCGTTGACGTTCGACCGTGGAAGACGAAGGAGTTGAGCGGCGTTTTCAGTGATTAAATTCACCTGAGAGCCTTGGTCGAGAAGAACTCGTAGTTTCACATAAGTCCCATCTAGAGACTGGACCTTAAGCTGCACTGTAGTTAATAAGACTTACATGCCCTTCGTATTTACGTGATTCGACGTATGTTGTTGAGATGCCGATGTAGATGGTGAAATCTTTTCTTTGTTGTATTTAGTCGATGTTGTATTTTTCTGACTTGGGTTGTGCAATGTGGTGTTTTAAATTACATTTTCGACATGTTTTTGTAGATTTGCATTCTTTGATTTCGTGGCTAAATAAACAGTTTTTGCAGAGCTGCAGTTTTGAAACCGCGAAGTTTCGTTTGCTCAAGTCCATTTCTAAGAATTTGTCACATTGCATTAACACGTGACTTCCATTGCAATGTGGGCATTTTTGTTGTTTGGCGTAATAATTACAAGTTTTGTAGAAGAAGTTAGGTTTTTTCACGCTGGTTTGCTTGTTAAATTTCCAGTTTGGCGATTTTTCAGTTGAAGTTGTTGGAGTTACATACTTTCTAAGTAAACTTCATTGATTCGTATGCTATGAATTGCGTCTCGAGGAAATACAGAAAATCTTTTAAGTTTTGGATCTCACGGCGATCTTGATTTTCTTTCATGCAGTCACTTAGCGTGTTAGAGTCCAGTTTAAGTGACATGATGTGCACAATCATCGGACCCCGGATGTATCAATGCCAGTGTTAGATATTCCGTTCATGCATTCAGTGATTACATCATGCATTTTCTTCAATTTGAAAGAGTCCGGGTTCTGTATGTTCGGAAGATTAATCATGCTGTTCATGAATGATGAAAATAGCAAGCGGCAATTATCGAATTATCGTAACGCTGATTTAGAATTTCCTAGCAGGAGTTGTAGTTATCAGCGCTAATGGTCAGATGTTGTACCAATGGCTCCGCTTCACCTCGCAGCTTCGTTTTCAGATGTTTCATTTTCTGCGCGGTGTTGATCATCGGGTTCTTGTGAATAGCCTCCAGAGATCTTTGAACGAGATCCGTTGACTGTAGTTCCCTGAAAACTCCGGGATTTCGATTTTAGGTGCCGATTTTGAGAAGTGAACGGTCGACCAAAGCTTGGAGTTCAAACGTTTTTTCAGCTCGTCGTATTTTTGTTCGACGTCGTTATAGGTCTCGTAGTATCGTTCGTTTGATCCCTTCACTAGGAAATCAATTTCCCAATAGAGTTTGTCGATGGATTCCCATTTCGAGTTGAGGGTGTTAAGATGGTCATCTAATTCCCATTTTTCTTCAATTGAAGCGTTGTTGATTTTCGCAATGGCTCGGTATATGGCGTTGAGGTTACACTCTTGTTTGTTGAGTAGAAGTTGAACTCTGTCCACATCATCAGCTTGAGCGGAAATGCCTTCTGACGTCCCAGCTAAGTCAAACCTCACATTTTGTTTTTTCGTCAAGTCTGACAGTTTATTGACGATGTCCTGTTTGGTTATTAAGTACATTTCCTTTGTTTTTCCGTAGATATCATCCGCAAAATAGTTGGTTGTTTTGTCTTCTAGTTCCAGGACTAAAAGAGCGTTTCTGCTATCAAAATCCTCCCATTGGCTTTCTAGCGAGGATAAGCGTTTGTTCAGATAGTCCGTAGTTTTGCGGGTCGAAGAGTCCTTGCGATAGTTGACACACAAGGTCTTGATGTTTTGAAAACATGTTAACTGAAGTTCCAGTTTATCCATGTTGTTGATTGTTGGTTCGTTAGTTAATTTGCTTGTAGTCACTTAGTTGACGGCGACTAATAAAGCGTAGCGTTGAGTTGAGACCACCAGAAGCATATCGTAGTTGACAGATGTCTTCTAGCAGCTGGTTTGGATAGCTCGTAGTCACGTAGTTGACAGCGACCGATTAGCGTAGTTGTTCTCCTTACAAGTACCCAAGGATCCGTACTTTTAGTTTCAAGAGAGTTCCGTAATCCTCGGCAACTTGAATAGGCGTTAGTTTCTACTGCGTTCGCACTCTACGTACGATATTATGCGCCTGCTCAATTCAACCGGGGCGACCCGATTGTGTTAAACAGAAAATGTAGTCTCATTAGTTCCATGGTACTGCTGAATAAATTTTTCTTGAAAAAGTTCACATGCAAAAAATAAATAATGCGTTCAACGAAGCTGCCGGCGGCTGCCCGGACCGCGGTCGCATAGTACCCGTCCGGCTCCCGCGCCGCCCCCGTCGCTCGCGGCGCAGACCACGTCTCTCTGATGGAGTTCAACGAAACCGCCGGCGACTACCCGGACCGCGGTCGCACAGTACCCGCCTGGCTCCCGCGCCGCCCCTGTCGCTCGCGGCGCAGACCACGTCTCTCTGATGGAGTTCAACGAAGTTTTAATGCAATCCCGCGATGAGGCTGTAAGCTCAGTTACTTCGCCGGATCGTCGAAGATATACACGACCTCGTATTTACTACCTATAATACTATTCGTTAGTTTCACTTCCGCTGGCACTTCTCCAAGAAATGACATAGTGTGGTTTGTTTACGCTAAATGGCTAATAGGTATGAGAGCGTCCTTTACGCGCCTTGCATTACCAGCACGACGAGCTGCGAGCTCATCTCCTGTCACCGAGTGCAATAACTACCACGGACGGTGACACGCCGCCTCGAATAAATATAATGACGCATTATCCACTATATTACACAAGGGAAACAATTCATTTAGTGGTTCTACTGCGAAGTCAAGTAGATAGTGCTTAAGATATGTGCTCAAGCATGGTTGGATATCCTCCCGTTCGTGGCTCTGGCAGCAGTAGTATTTTTGTATTTCGAACGCTCATTATTCGTAAAAGTCTACTATACTTAAGGCGGTCAGTAGTGAGTGCAAGCGGTAGGTATGGAAGCAGCAGCATTCGGACAATCTGCCTGAATAACCTACTGGAACAGTAGGTATATCATTTACGTCATCATTTTATTTGGATGTCACATATTGCATTTCATTTCCAAGTTTAGATCTCTATTTCTTTTTGTTCTTGTAATTAATTATGATTGATAGATTCAGTTATGTGCAAGTAGGGGTTCAGGGATTTTAGACAAACGCAATGCGACTGTGGTTACTCTGCACAGTCGATGAAACACCTGCTTATGTGCTCTTTGTGCCCGAACGCCTGCACAATAGTTGATTTAAAAATGGCTTCTCCTGACGCTATCAATGTAGCCAAGTACCTATCTAACACAATATAAGTAGAGCCATTGGCACGCTAAGAACTTATCCTGACGCTATCAATGTAGCCAAGTACCTATCTAACACAATATAAGTAGAGTCATTGGCACGCTAAGAACTTCTCCTGACGCCATAAATGTAGCCAAGTACCTATCTAACACAATATAAGTAGAGCCGTTGGCACGCTAAGAAGAACTTCTCCTGACGCCATAAATGTAGCCAAGTACCTATCTAACACAATATAAGTAGAGCCATTGGCACGCTAAGAAGAACTTCTCCTGACGCCATAAATGTAGCCAAGTACCTATCTAACACAATATAAGTAGAGTCATTGGCACGCTAAGAACTTCTCCTGACGCCGTAAATGTAGCCAAGTACCTATCTAACACAATATAAGTAGAGCCATTGGAACGCTAAGAACTTCTCCTGACGCCATAAATGTAGCCAAGTAGCTATCTAACACAATATAAGTAGAGCCATTGGCACGCTAAGAAGAACTTCTCCTGACGCCATTAATGTAGCCAAGTACCTATCTAACACAATATAAGTAGAGCCATTGGCACGCTAAGAAGAACTTCTCCTGACGCCATAAATGTAGCCAAGTACCTATCTAACACAATATAAGTAGAGTCATTGGCACGCTAAGAACTTCTCCTGACGCCGTAAATGTAGCCAAGTACCTATCTAACACAATATAAGTAGAGCCATTGGAACGCTAAGAACTTCTCCTGACGCCATAAATGTAGCCAAGTACCTATCTAACACAATATAAGTAGAGCCGTTGGCACGCTAAGAACTTCTCCTGACGCCATAAATGTAGCCAAGTACCTATCTAAACACAATATAAGTAGAGCCATTGGAACGCTAAGAACTTCTCCTGACGCCATAAATGTAGCCAAGTACCTATCTAACACAATATAAGTAGAGCCGTTGGCACGCTAAGAAGAACTTCTCCTGACGCCATAAATGTAGCCAAGTACCTATCTAACACAATATAAGTAGAGCCATTGGAACGCTAAGAACTTCTCCTGACGCCATAAATGTAGCCAAGTACCTATCTAACACAATATAAGTAGAGCCATTGGAACGCTAAGAACTTCTCCTGACGCCATAAATGTAGCCAAGTACCTATCTACCACAATATAAGTAGAGCCGTTGGCACGCTAAGAACTTCTCCTGACGCCATAAATGTAGCCAAGTACCTATCTACCACTATATAAGTAGAGCCGTTGGCACGCTAAGAACTTCTCCTGAAGCCATAAATGTAGCCAAGTACCTATCTAACACAATATAAGTAGAGCCATTGGCACGCTAAGAAGAACTTCTCCTGACGCCATAAATGTAGCCAAGTACCTATCTAACACAATATAAGTAGAGCCGTTGGCACGCTAATAAGAAATTCTCCTGACGCCATAAATGTAGCCAAGTACCTATCTAACACAATATAAGTAGAGCCGTTGGCACGCTAAGAAGAACTTCTCCTGACGCCATAAATGTAGCCAAGTACCTATCTAACACAATATAAGTAGAGCCATTGGAACGCTAAGAACTTCTCCTGACGCCATAAATGTAGCCAAGTACCTATCTAACACAATATAAGTAGAGCCATTGGAACGCTAAGAACTTCTCCTGACGCCATAAATGTAGCCAAGTACCTATCTACCGCAATATAAGTAGAGCCGTTGGCACGCTAAGAACTTCTCCTGACGCCATAAATGTAGCCAAGTACCTATCTAACACAATATAAGTAGAGCCATTGGCACGCTAAGAAGAACTTCTCCTGACGCCATAAATGTAGCCAAGTACCTATCTAACACAATATAAGTAAAGCCGTTGGCACGCTAATAAGAAATTCTCCTGACGCCATAAATGTAGCCAAGTACCTATCTAACACAATATAAGTAGAGCCATTGGCACGCTAAGAAGAACTTCTCCTGACGCCATAAATGTAGCCAAGTACCTATCTAACACAATATAAGTAGAGCCGTTGGCACGCTAAGAAGAACTTCTCCTGACGCCATAAATGTAGCCAAGCACCTATCTAACACAATATAAGTAGAGCCGTTGGCACGCTAAGAAGAACTTCTCCTGACGCCATAAATGTAGCCAAGTACCTATCTAACACAATATAAGTAGAGCCATTGGCACGCTAAGAAGAACTTCTCCTGACGCCATAAATGTAGCCAAGTACCTATCTAACACAATATAAGTAGAGCCATTGGCACGCTAAGAAGAACTTCTCCTGACGCCATAAATGTAGCCAAGTACCTATCTAACACAATATAAGTAGAGCCGTTGGCACGCTAAGAAGAACTTCTCCTGACGCCATAAATGTAGCCAAGCACCTATCTAACACAATATAAGTAGAGCCGTTGGCACGCTAAGAAGAACTTCTCCTGACGCCATAAATGTAGCCAAGTACCTATCTAACACAATATAAGTAGAGCCGTTGGCACGCTAATAAGAAATTCTCCTGACGCCATAAATGTAGCCAAGTACCTATCTAACACAATATAAGTAGAGCCATTGGCACGCTAAGAAGAACTTCTCCTGACGCCATAAATGTAGCCAAGTACCTATCTAACACAATATAAGTAGAGCCGCTGGCACGCTAAGAAGAACTTCTCCTGACGCCATAAATGTAGCCAAGTACCTATCTAACACAATATAAGTAGAGTCATTGGCACGCTAAGAACTTCTCCTGACGCCATAAATGTAGCCAAGTACCTATCTAACACAATATAAGTAGAGCCATTGGAACGCTAAGAACTTCTCCTGACGCCATAAATGTAGCCAAGTACCTATCTACCACAATATAAGTAGAGCCGTTGGCACGCTAAGAACTTCTCCTGACGCCATAAATGTAGCCAAGTACCTATCTAACACAATATAAGTAGAGCCATTGGCACGCTAAGAAGAACTTCTCCTGACGCCATAAATGTAGCCAAGTACCTATCTAACACAATATAAGTAGAGCCGTTGGCACGCTAATAAGAAATTCTCCTGACGCCATAAATGTAGCCAAGTACCTATCTAACACAATATAAGTAGAGCCATTGGCACGCTAAGAAGAACTTCTCCTGATGCCATAAATGTAGCCAAGTACCTATCTAACACAATATAAGTAGAGCCGTTGGCACGCTAAGAACTTCTCCTGACGCCATAAATGTAGCCAAGTACCTATCTAACACAATATAAGTAGAGCCATTGACACGCTAAGAAAAACTTCTCCTGACGCCATAAATGTAGCCAAGTACCTATCTAACACAATATAAGTAGAGCCATTGACACGCTAAGAAGAACTTCTCCAGACGCCATCAATGTAACCAAGTACCTATCTAACACAATATAAGTAGAGCCGTTGGCACGCTAAGAACTTCTCCTGACGCCATAAATGTAGCCAAGTACCTATCTACCACTATATAAGTAGAGCCGTTGGCACGCTAAGAACTTCTCCTGAAGCCATAAATGTAGCCAAGTACCTATCTAACACAATATAAGTAGAGCCATTGGCACGCTAAGAAGAACTTCTCCTGACGCCATAAATGTAGCCAAGTACCTATCTAACACAATATAAGTAGAGCCGTTGGCACGCTAAGAACTTCTCCTGACGCCATAAATGTAGCCAAGTACCTATCTAACACAATATAAGTAGAGCCATTGACACGCTAAGAAGAACTTCTCCTGACGCCATCAATGTAACCAAGTACCTATCTAACACAATATAAGTAGAGCGGTTGGCACGCTAAGAACTTCTCCTGACGCCATAAATGTAGCCAAGTACCTATCTACCACAATATAAGTAGAGCCGTTGGCACGCTAAGAACTTCTCCTGACGCCATAAATGTAGCCAAGTACCTATCTAACACAATATAAGTAGAGCCATTGGCACGCTAAGAAGAACTTCTCCTGACGCCATAAATGTAGCCAAGTACCTATCTAACACAATATAAGTAGAGCCGTTGGCACGCTAATAAGAAATTCTCCTGACGCCATAAATGTAGCCAAGTACCTATCTAACACAATATAAGTAGAGCCATTGGCACGCTAAGAAGAACTTCTCCTGACGCCATAAATGTAGCCAAGTACCTATCTAACACAATATAAGTAGAGCCGTTGGCACGCTAAGAAGAACTTCTCCTGACGCCATAAATGTAGCCAAGCACCTATCTAACACAATATAAGTAGAGCCGTTGGCACGCTAAGAAGAACTTCTCCTGACGCCATAAATGTAGCCAAGTATCTATCTAACACAATATAAGTAGAGCTATTGGCACGCTAAGACGAACTTCTCCTGACGCCATAAATGTAGCCAAGTACCTATCTAACACAATATAAGTAGAGCCGTTGGCACGCTAAGAAGAACTTCTCCTGACGCCATAAATGTAGCCAAGTACCTATCTAACACAATATAAGTAGAGCCATTGGCACGCTAAGAAGAATTTCTCCTGACGCCATAAATGTAACCAAGTACCTATCTAACACAATATAAGTAGAGCCGTTGGCACGCTAAGAAGAACTTCTCCTGACGCCATAAATGTAGCCAAGCACCTATCTAACACAATATAAGTAGAGCCGTTGGCACGCTAATAAGAAATTCTCCTGACGCCATAAATGTAGCCAAGTACCTATCTAACACAATATAAGTAGAGCCGTTGGCACGCTAAGAAGAACTTCTCCTGACGCCATAAATGTAGCCAAGTACCTATCTAACACAATATAAGTAGAGCCGTTGGCACGCTAAGAAGAACTTCTCCTGACGCCATAAATGTAGCCAAGTACCTATCTAACACAATATAAGTAGAGCCGTTGGCACGCTAAGAAGAACTTCTCCTGACGCCATAAATGTAACCAAGTACCTATCTAACACAATATAAGTAGAGCCGTTGGCACGCTAAGAAGAACTTCTCCTGACGCCATAAATGTAGCCAAGTACCTATCTAACACAATATAAGTAGAGCCGTTGGCACGCTAAGAAGAACTTCTCCTGACGCCATAAATGTAGCCAAGTACCTATCTAACACAATATAAGTAGAGCCATTGGCACGCTAAGAAGAACTTCTCCTGACGCCATAAATGTAACCAAGTACCTATCTAACACAATATAAGTAGAGCCATTGGCACGCTATGAAGAACTTCTCCGGACGTCATAAATGTAACCAAGTACCTATCTAACACAATATAAGTAGAGCCGTTGGCACGCTAACAAGAACTTCTCCTGACGCCATAAATGTAGCCAAGTACCTATCTAACACAATATAAGTAGAGCCATTGGCACGCTAAGAAGAACTTCTCCTGACGCCATAAATGTAACCAAGTACCTATCTAACACAATATAAGTAGAGCCATTGGCACGCTTAGAAGAACTTCTCCTGACGTCATAAATATAACTAAGTACCTATCTAACACAATATAAGTAGAGCCGTTGGCACGCTAAGAAGAACTTCTCCTGACGCCATAAATGTAACCAAGTACCTATCTAACACAATATAAGTAGAGCCGTTGGCACGCTAAGAAGAACTTCTCCTGACGCCATAAATGTAGCCAAGTACCTATCTAACACAATATAAGTAGAGCCGTTGGCACGCTAAGAAGAACTTCTCCTGACGCCATAAATGTAGCCAAGTACCTATCTAACACAATATAAGTAGAGCCATTGGCACGCTAAGAAGAACTTCTCCTGACGCCATAAATGTAACCAAGTACCTATCTAACACAATATAAGTAGAGCCATTGGCACGCTAAGAAGAACTTCTCCGGACGTCATAAATGTAACCAAGTACCTATCTAACACAATATAAGTAGAGCCGTTGGCACGCTAAGAAGAACTTCTCCTGACGCCATAAATGTAGCCAAGTACCTATCTAACACAATATAAGTAGAGCCATTGGCACGCTAAGAAGAACTTCTCCTGACGCCATAAATATAACCAAGTACCTATCTAACACAATATAAGTAGAGCCATTGGCACGCTAAGAAGAACTTCTCCGGACGTCATAAATGTAACCAAGTACCTATCTAACACAATATAAGTAGAGCCATTGGCACGCTAAGAAGAACTTCTCCGGACGTCATAAATGTAACCAAGTACCTATCTAACACAATATAAGTAGAGCCATTGGCACGCTAAGAAGAACTTCTCCTGACGCCATAAATGTAACGAAGTACCTATCTAACACAATATAAGTAGAGCCATTGGCACGCTAAGAAGAACTTCTCCGGACGTCATAAATGTAACCAAGTACCTATCTAACACAATATAAGTAGAGCCGTTGGCACGCTAAGAAGAACTTCTCCTGACGCCATAAATGTAGCCAAGTACCTATCTAACACAATATAAGTAGAGCCATTGGCACGCTAAGAAGAACTTCTCCTGACGCCATAAATGTAACCAAGTACCTATCTAACACAATATAAGTAGAGCCATTGGCACGCTAAGAAGAACTTCTCCTGACGCCATAAATGTAACCAAGTACCTATCTAACACAATATAAGTAGAGCCGTTGGCACGCTAAGAAGAACTTCTCCTGACGCCATAAATGTAGCCAAGTACCTATCTAACACAATATAAGTAGAGCCGTTGGCACGCTAAGAAGAACTTCTCCTGACGCCATAAATGTAGCCAAGTACCTATCTAACACAATATAAGTAGAGCCGTTGGCACGCTAAGAAGAACTTCTCCTGACGCCATAAATGTAGCCAAGTACCTATCTAACACAATATAAGTAGAGCCGTTGGCACGCTAAGAAGAACTTCTCCTGACGCCATAAATGTAACCAAGTACCTATCTAACACAATATAAGTAGAGCCGTTGGCACGCTAAGAAGAACTTCTCCTGACGCCATAAATGTAGCCAAGTACCTATCTAACACAATATAAGTAGAGCCGTTGGCACGCTAAGAAGAACTTCTCCTGACGCCATAAATGTAGCCAAGTACCTATCTAACACAATATAAGTAGAGCCATTGGCACGCTAAGAAGAACTTCTCCTGACGCCATAAATGTAACCAAGTACCTATCTAACACAATATAAGTAGAGCCATTGGCACGCTATGAAGAACTTCTCCGGACGTCATAAATGTAACCAAGTACCTATCTAACACAATATAAGTAGAGCCGTTGGCACGCTAAGAAGAACTTCTCCTGACGCCATAAATGTAGCCAAGTACCTATCTAACACAATATAAGTAGAGCCATTGGCACGCTAAGAAGAACTTCTCCTGACGCCATAAATGTAACCAAGTACCTATCTAACACAATATAAGTAGAGCCATTGGCACGCTAAGAAGAACTTCTCCTGACGTCATAAATATAACCAAGTACCTATCTAACACAATATAAGTAGAGCCATTGGCACGCTAAGAAGAACTTCTCCTGACGCCATAAATGTAACCAAGTACCTATCTAACACAATATAAGTAGAGCCATTGGCACGCTAAGAAGAACTTCTCCTGACGCCATAAATGTAACCAAGTACCTATCTAACACAATATAAGTAGAGCCGTTGGCACGCTAAGAAGAACTTCTCCTGACGCCATAAATGTAGCCAAGTACCTATCTAACACAATATAAGTACAGCTAAGAACACGCTAAGAAGAAGAAGAAGTTAAGAATGATTTGGATTTTTCTGAAATATACGTCCACTGTACCTACGAATATTGAGAAACACAATATGATCTGTTAACATAATAAAAACCTACAAAAATATTTTTTCAACACTACGCAAAGGTTAACTGGAAGAGAATGCTTGCTAGCATTAAGTTCGCCTATGTACAGATTTATGTATTTTGTGCAATAAAGAATTTTCAATCAATCAACATAACATTTTATTGATAAAAAGTGGTTTATACTATTTAATTGTTTCTTTGTTTGTATTTTCTCTGTCTTAAAATGTAACTGTATTGTCTATTGTGTGCTAATGTAGTGAATAAATTAAATTTGTCTATAAAGCAATAAATTATAACACCTACAAGTAGCCAATCAAGCAAGATCCTTTTATATAATGAACGAAATTAAATATAAATAAACGTGTAGAAACGCATGAAATAATTGTATTACTATCAATGGATTTAGCGAAGTTTGCCAACGCTTGTCTAGAAAGTTGAATAAGAAAGCTACCGTGCTCGAGATGTACTGTGTCGTCGACAGTCGCCGCACAAATATTAAGCCGTTAGCTATAACGTGTGGTGGCGACGCGATATTCGATGCGGTTGCTTCCAATCGGATCATCGATTGCTCTATTTAGAGACGCGAGTTCCACGGACAAAGGCTGCGCCACGTGAACACGCGAATACACACCTCGCACAATCTTAAGTGTAGTTTCATCGAGTACTTTTTCGTATGTTGGGTAGCACACCGCCTACACTTAATAAAGCCTACACTGCTTACCAGCTCGTCCCCCACTCGCTCAATTGTTGTTTTAGGCTGAAACGTAACCAAGAAAGTCGAGCTGATATTTTGTGTATTTTGCTGGAAACCACCGCAAAAATTTAAAACAGTTGGTTTATTTTTTTGATTTCCTGGCGGCTGGTTTAGATTTCACACTTTGAGTATTCCGAGGGTATTCAAATATTATTGAACCCGTTTTATACAAAGATAAATATAAACTGAATTTTCCGAGAAGGGAGTTCACGTAGCTTTAATTTCCTTTGAATTATGTACAACCTCATTAAGATTAAAGCGTGTGCATAAAACCGGCCTGGGCCGTGACGCAGCCTGCACTCGCCACACTGCCGACACTGCCTGCCTGTCGGCGGCGACGGCGCTAATAATTGGGCAACAGCCGCGGACGACGGGAAAATAACGCCACTCTCACAATAATAACTCAAAGCAGACAATAATAAATGTCCGGATATTTTATCTCATTGCGAGAATGTTCCTATTTGCAAGAGTCACTTCGTATTATATATATTGTCGTCGGAATGTTTGCTGCAAATTCGCTGCAATGGCTTATCACGAGTCGAGTCGGAGCTAGATACTTGTTTCCGACGAGCCCATAGAAGGCAGCGATCAGCTGATACGAAGGCAGTCAATCGTAATGTTGGCAACGGCGGTGCAAGGTGGCTAATTGCTTGGGCACACGGAATCGGCACATCACATAAATCTAACGGAGCTAAGTCAATCCTTTACATGGAATAGAAGCCTTCTCTACTAGCTGGTAAAGAAAGTATTCAGTGTTCATTTATTCACCATTTCATTACATTGCATAATATTCTATTATTTGTATTAAATATATTTCAAAAATAAATAAAAATCAACTAATTACTACAAAGCAGAACATTAGAAAAAACAATTGGTTACAGTAGAGCTTCTACGTATATAATTCTAAAGTTCCGAATCTTATAGAAGTAGAGAGAACAGGGATAGAACCTTATATTTACAAAACATAATTCGAAAGATGTCTGAAGACGACGACCTTATTAACCAAAATAGTGAGTTGGAGTTATTACACTGTGCACAGAGTGTTCTCTCGAGGCTGTGGCGGCGGAAGGCAGCAGGTCGCAGCAGGCCACTGCGCGGCAGCTGCAAGCAGCGGACCCTACCTTTGTATAATGCCCATGTAGAACAGACCAATTTCTTGTAAGATGTGGGAGATGCGTAATCAAGAAGATACATCTATTCTTCAATATATCGTAGCAATCATGAATGAATGAAATACTCTTTGTTGCACACCAAACAAAAATTCGGTATTAAAAGAAATAAACAATAAATAGCGGTGCAATGGGCGGTCTTATCGCTGAAAACATATTACATCCTAATCCAGCGAACCGAGTCAATGATGATTATTGACGTTAAAGTAGTTTAGGAAAGTATTTGAGAAGCGAATGCATCGTTAATGAATAGTTGGCAATAAGCTGAGCTGTCGGCAGCAAGTTTGCGGCGGCCGCCGGCACTGCGCCCGCCGAACGCTGCCCATCCGAGTTGGATTCGACGATTGACCTCTTTCTCGAAGTTGGACCTACCTAATTGGACTGTGTGTCCTAGGTATACATACGCGTCGACAACTTCAAGAGCTGAGTTCTCAACCATAACTGGGGCAGGCACGACATGGACATTCGACATAATTTTCGTCTTGTCCATGTTCATTTTAAGCCCTACCCGTTGGGAGACTCGATTGAGGCCTTCGAAAATCGTGCTGAGCTCTTCCATCGACTTTGCCATGACCACAATATCGTCGGCAAACCGAAGGTGAGTGATGTATTCGCCGTTAATATTGATGCCCAGTCCTTTCCATTCCAGAAGCTTGAAGGCATCTTCCAAAGCGGTCGTAAACAGTTTCAGAGAGATGACATCTCCCTGTCTTACGCCTCTTTTTAAGAGAATCGCCTTCGAGCTCTGTTCTTGTACTCGGACTGACATAGTGGCGTTTTTATACAAACACTTAAACACTTCGATGTACCGATAGTCAATACGGCATCGTTGGAGAGACTCAAGTACTGCCCATGTTTCGATCGAATCGAAGGCTTTTTCATAGTTCACAAACGCGAGACATAGCGGTAAGTTATACTCTTCGGTCTTCTGTATGACTTGCCGCAGCGTATGTATGTGGTCTATGGTACTGTAGCCTTTACGCAACCCGGCTTGTTCGGGAGGCTGGAAGTCATCAAACCTGCGTTCGAGACGGTTCGCGATGACCCTTGAAAACAGCTTATAAACATGGCTCAAAAGCGAGATGGGTCTGTAATTCTTAAGCAAGATGTTGTCACCTTTCTTCAAGAACAGAACCACCACGCCCCCGTTCCATGCTTTTGGCGTCGTACCTTCAAGCAAGGCGGAATTAAAGAGCTTCTGAAGGACTTTAAGTACCGGTGATCCACCCGCTTTCAGAAGCTCTGAAGTGATTCCGTCCTCACCCGGCGCCTTGTCGTTCTTCAAAAAAAATCAAATCAAAAAAAAAAAACAAAAATCTTTTATTGTGTATTACAAGAGTACATTTAAAACTAGGGTTGGGAACTCTTCTTTTAAGTTGCATTAACCTGTGTTAGAAGAGTCCCCTCTTGGCTGTGCTCGTTTACGATCACATCTTGCACAACAATAAATGTATACTAATAAGTAAATTGAAAATAAATAAATAGGTAATATTAAAGATGTACCAATCGACTGTAAATATTAATATATAATGATTATTTTGTAAATGGGTTCTATATATGTACATATAAGAGTAGTTATCGTTTTACATGAATAAATTTGCATAAGTACTGATATCTTGTAACAGTGAGGCCTAAATAAACCTATGTATATATATATATTATATTTATTAGGACAAGTATAAATAGTCTGCAGCTATATTTCAATAGTTTATAATCTGTTTCATTTTAGGTAGGTGTTCTATATTGTAAATTTGTGTTATTATTGTATATTCTAACTGTAAATAAATATAATATTATTATAATTTTTAAGTCTGAAGGATTATGGATAGGTTATGGATAAGCATACTACTATACAGAATTAAGGAAATTTTCAGTTTGTTGGTAAGTTTGCGATTTTAACCAATTTGTAACTGTTTTTTTACATTTAGCGTAGGTCATAGTATAAATGTTTAAGTTTCTGTTAATTTTATTATATATTTTTGTTGATTGAGTATTGTATTGTTTTGAAGCAAATACTGTTCTATTTATGGGGTTAGTTAATACTGTGCTTTGATTGCGTTTTTTAAGAATATTTGGATCTATAATAAGATTACCGTGGATTTTGATTATACATTGTAGGATGTACAACTGTCGGACAGTTAATACATTTGCTTCACTATATAGTTTATCAGTGCAAAACCTCCTCTTCTTGCGTAGCATTACTTTTAAAATGTGTCTCTGTGCCCGTTCAGTACTAATAAATTTTGTTTTGTATGTTCCACCCCAGATTGAAATGCAGTACAAGAGAATTGATTGAACCAGTGTTATATATATTTGGGTTAATAGTTCTTTGTCAGCAATATCTCGTAAGTGTTTAAAAATCCAGATTAATTTTCTGGCTCGGTTAGCAACTAGTTCCAGTTGTGGGTACCAAGAAAGATTTTTGTCTAGCATAACACCCAGATATTTTGTAGTGTTTACTATTTCTATATTTAGGCAATCACAAGTCCTTGATCCCATACTAGTACAGAAATGGGCTGTTATCTTTAGGTTGGGAACCGGTTGTAGAGAATCTGAGATGGAAAACGGTATATAATTAGTTTTTGACGTATTAAGCGAGAGTAAGTTTAGGTTTAACCAACTAATGACTTTTTGTAGTCCTGACTCGGCTAGTTTATAGACTTCAGGCCAGGATTTGCCATGGAATAGTAAGGCAGTGTCATCGGCGTATGAGAAGACTTTTCCATTTGTTGAATGTATATTTGTAAGATCGTTAATGTAGGTAAGAAATAAAGTCGGTCCGAGGACGCTTCCTTGTGGGACGCCATATCTAGAGGTATTTTCGTCCATACTAAAGATGTCAGTGTCTAGTTTAACCCTTTGAGTTCTGTCTGCTAAGTAGCTGGTTAGTAATGTTAGAAATTGATCTCTTATACCAAGCTTTTCAATCTTTCGAATAAGAATGGGGACAGAGATGGTATCAAAGGCTTTCATTAGGTCTAAGAACACACATAAAGTTTTTTTCTTTTCATCTAGGTGCTTAGTTATATTTTTCGTTAGTTCTAAAATTGCATCTTTAGTACTAAGCCCCTCACGAAAGCCGTATTGTGATTTTGAAAGAATATTATATGAATTTAAATATTTTGATAGTCTATTGTTAATTAATTTTTCCAAGATTTTAGATAAAACCGTAAGAACCGAAATAGGCCTGTAGTTGCCAATATCGCCTCTGTCACCACCCTTAAATATTGGATGTATAATTGAGCGTTTCAGTTCAACAGGAAATGTTCCTTGCTGAAAGCAAAGGATACTTAGGTGCGTTATTATAGGAACAAGTTCTCGTTTGGCCATTTTGATAAATTTTGTTGGGATCTTATCCCATCCAGCTGCTGAGTCCGATTTCAAATTGGTGATGATTGAGTCAACCTCGAAGAGTTCAGGTTCAATTATTCCAATTGAATTGAGCTGGGAGGGAAGAGAAGCAAAGTAATTTTCGGCTAGGGGTAGATCTGGGGTAATTTTTTCAGCTAGGGATTGCCCTATACATATAAAATGTTTATTTATATAATTAGCAGATTCCTGAGGAGTAGATTTAAGGTTAAGGAGCTTTGAATTCATCGATTTATGTCTGTTTAGATAGGTGATGTTCTTGATGCAGTTCCAGAGGGTTTTATTATTTGATTTAGCTTTATTTAGAAGATCTCTCTCATATTGAACTTTTAATTTTTTTATTAGATTATTACAGAAATTGCGATATCGTCGGTATGTTATTTTAAATATTTCATTAGTAGGATTTATTTGGGTTTGTTGTTGTAGTTTGTTTCTATTTTTTATGCACTTAAGAATGCCCGGAGTAATCCATGGTTATTATTAATATTATTATTATATATAATTAATGTTGCTAACAACAAACGAATAATAATTCGTTTGTTGTTAGCAACATTAATAATTACAGTATGCTCTGATAAAGTATTAGATATTAAGTTTATTAGTTTATGACTTACAATTTGAGGATCTTGTATAGCAAATAATTCAGATATATCTTTGGTTTTTAATGTGTTGACAGCATCGGAGTAGTAGGTCTTAGTTTTGGTTATTTTAGCTTTATAAGTTATTTCTTTATTATAGTAGTTAACTAATATCATTTTGTGATCAGTCACAATCGTATTAAGAACTGCTACTGCAGCTGTAAGTTTAGCAGTATCAAAGGTTAGTAAAAATATGGTCGATGCAGCTATTTATTCTAGTATTAAATCTGTGACCGGGTAATAAACTATGCGATGCCAACATATCGAGATAAAGATCAGTATGTTTATTGTTAGTTCCTGTTAGAATGTTTATATTAATATCACCTGCTAAAGTGGTATTAATTTTTAGGTGTGGTGCTTTTAAGTAGTTGTCAAGAGAATGTATAAATTTGTCAGGGTTTTTTTCAGCTGGTGATCGGTAAATACAAATTATTGTGCTGGTCGGGGTGTTGATTTCTAGACACGATGCTCGAAACAAAATGATTACTTTTATAGTGTGTTTAATTGATTTTTTTATAAAGACTACTACTCCATCATTTTGATTAGTATGTTTGGAAGAACTGTAAGTTACATAGTTTGGCTTAAGTGGAAGAGGTTTATCAGGATTTACTCTGCATTCCGTGAGAACAACGATGTCGATATCTAGGTTAAGCATTTGTATGTTGATTTCAAGGTCGTCAATATTAAAGGAATTGTGAACACTTCGAATATTTTGTAGAATCATTGAGAGATTAGGGGTTCACGGAGGTAGATTATTCTTAAGGTCACTTATTGAGCAGTTTATAGATTTAGTATTATTTAGAGTGTCTAATTCTTGTAATAAAATATTTTTGCTATCCATAATCAAGGGTTATCAAGGGAGTGAAGGTGATATATTTTGTGAGTATATAAGTGAACTTATATGAATTTGAAATATCACATACAGGTTTGCATAGATGTAGGGTGTAGTATTTATAAGTGTAAATATATATACGTGGAAAATTACAAAATACAATAAACGTTACTTTGATAAAGTGTGTGCAGATATCTAGTAAGCAACAAGGGCATATTAGCATGATTAGTCTAAAAGTGTAACAATTATTAATCAATACTATGCAAAATAAAATAACTATGTTATAAGATACTATTAGAGACTTAATTTCGAAGTGCAAGTACATTCTCAAATATAGTCACTGCTTGGGTAGCTGCATGAGTTGTGCCTCGCTCGTGACGGTGACGATAGGTGTGTTGTCGTCCATGCGTACGTAAACTTTACCATAACTGGTCCAGCAGTACTTGTATTTGTTTGACGATTTAAAGTCTCGAGCCAAAAAATATAGTCTGGATGCTAATGGAGTGAGATTCTCTGATATATAAATAGGAGTGTCTGCATACGCTGCTATTCCCAAAAACCATGCACTCAATTTGCTATTTTTATTCTTGTAATTGTAAGTCTTCGCAGCTTTCAAAAGGTCTGTTTTAACAAACGTGTTGTTAAACTCCACAATTAGTGTGCTTCGTTCTGCCTTGGGTTTTTTTATTTTAATTATATCTTTGATGTCTGCTCTCTCCAATTTTACTTCCAAGTTTTTGCAAAGTTTGGTAACCATCTGTAGTAAGTCTTTTTTATTCTCATCCCCCTTAAGCGGTACATTTTTTATCTCAACGTTAGTTTTTCTTTCCGTCCTTTGCATCCCTTCAACTTTATTTTCCAATAGAATAATTTGTTCTTTGTCTTTCTTCGATTGCGTATCTAATTTTTCTATTCTCGCCTTTAGTTCTACATTTTCTTCAGAAAGATGGGTTATAGTGCTTTGCACCAGATTGGTGGTTTGGTGAATATCTTTAAGGGTGCTCATAACTGAGCTTATTTGTGCATTTTGTTTCTCCACCATTCCAGAAATGAGATCTTTCATTACGTTTTTTAAATCTTGGATCATTTGTTGGACCTGTGTTGTACTTATATCACTTTCTCTCTTCCGCTTTTGCCGGATAAAGTTAGGGGGGGTTGAATCATCCAACTCTAGCATATCCGGAACGGAGCTAGACCTTTCCTCTGGCGTACGCATCATTTTTATTACAAATCAACGAAAAATCTATCTCGTAAAAATAAAGAGCGCTTTTCAAGATTACAAAGCTTTTCTATGCAATAAAAACCAAATATGTAATTCCGTTAAATAGTAAACAGCGTAGCTTGTGATAGTAGCCCGCGTGCGGGTCAAGCGGTGCATGAGCAGGAGAGCAATTATTATTTACGGCTGTCTTTTTTTCGTATCACGCTGGTGGGGCGATCGCGTGCGCGTCAAGCGGTGCAGGAGCAGGAGGGCAATTATTTTTAACTGCCATCTCGTTTCCGCGTAGCTGGTGGCGTTCGCGGCTGTTTGCAGCGATGCGAGAAAAGGAAGGAGTATTAAATACCTTGTCAGACGAGTAGTGAGATGTGTTTTGTGGCTTTTTTCGTCCAATTTTGAACCTTATTGTCGCAAGATGAAGCGCACGTCTGTCCTCGTCGAGACCACAGGGGCAAGAGGTTCTTAAGCTGCTTCAAGGCCATCCTGATCTCATAGAGGGTGATGTCCGGAATATCTTCGGTATAATGTCGGGTCAGTTTGGCTCTTGGGTCGTTGGCCTCACTGCAAACAGGTTTAGTGACCGAATCGTAGAGCCGTCCATAGAACCTTTCGACTTCCCTTAACACTTCCGCTTTACTTGACGTTATGCTGCCATCTTCCCTCTTCAGCTTCGTCATGCGGCTCTGCTCAATAGAATTATCTCTCGCGAACACTTTGGAGCCTTTATTCCGCTCTATAGTATCTTTAATACGAGATGTATTAAAGGTACGAATATCGTGCCGCAAGGATTTCCAAATTTTTCTATTGAGCTGCCTATGTGACTGAGCATCATCGGGAGATTGCAGTCGCAAAGAACGTTGTTCAGCCATGAGGTTAAGGGTGTCATCAGAGAGTTTCTGAGGTCTATTGGTACGGGGAGTCTTAAAGAACTGGGACCCCACCGTATGGACGGTTTCTACGAACCTGTTATTGGTCTCGTCCACTGATGCATCTACTTCTAGACAGTCAAAGCGATTTGCAAGTTCGAGTTGAAAGCTCTGGATATGTGCGCGAGTGGGTCGGAGCGTAGATTTCATCAAACGGGACCTTTCAAGTTTAACGTTCATATTCAATGTGGCTCTAACAATACGGTGATCACTGCCGGTTTTCACCCTGTGAATCACAGAGACATCATTGAATATTCGTTTCTTGTTGGTCAAGATGAAATCAATCTCATTTCTCGTGGAACCGTTGGGACCCATTCAGGTCCATTTCCTGTGAGGCGGCTTCTGGAAAAAAGAATTCATCATAAAGAGTCCTTCTTTCTCCAGAAAATTGACCAGCCTCTGTCCCCTGGGGTTCCGGTGCCCATATCCAAATTGCCCCACTCTCAACTTATCATCGCTTCTCATGCCTAGCTTTGCATTGAACACCCCCATAACAACAATAAAGTGAGTTTTGTTCGTATGTATGGCTCTGCTGATGTCCTCATATATAGACTCTACTTCTTCATCTGGGTGTGAAGAAGTCGGCGCATATACCTGAACGACCTTCAGCGAATATCGCTTAAATATTCTGAGTGTCAGGTACGCGACCCTGCTCGACACATTGTCGATGGTGATAATGTTGTTGATGAGTGACTTGTGAACGAGAAACCCAACACCACCTTGGGACTGTTGGTCGCCCTCCCGGTAGTATAGTAGGTTACCAGACTTGAGGGATATCGTATCCTCGCCCTATCTACGGACTTCTGATAACCCCAAAATGTCCCAGTGTAATCTACTAATTTCTTCTTCCAGCTCAACAATCTTTTCGTCTGTCCTCAAAGTGCGGATGTTGTGTGTAACCAGGGCCAGTGGTCGTCGTAGGGTTTGGTAGCCGATCGTCTCCCGGGGATTCTTAGCACCCCTGGCCCCGCCGTTACCGTGACTGCTACCGTAGCCAGGATTAGCGGGGCCGCCGGGGACTCGGGGCCTGGTTTTGTGTTGCAAATCTATCATGAGGGGGTTGTTGCCATACTCGCCACGCTTGGCAGGCGGGTTAGCGAGCGCAGTATAAGGTATTGAAAACACGAAAAGTCGCTGCTGCCCATCTTTCGGAGGTATCCCTTAGCAGATTCCTACTGCATCCACGGGCAAGAGCAGAGGGGCAACATTCTACTGCCGGTGCCCTACGGCAAGACATATTAGCGGACTAGTAATAATAATTAACACATAAAATCTTATATGGACACAATACGTTTGAAATAATTTTTATTGAATTTAATTGAAAACCTGACATATTTTATATTTAATCATATTAGACATACTTAAAATAATAACAAACTAACTTTAACAAACTCAATAAAAATAATAATTAATAGGCATTAAAGTATTAATCAATATCAATCATTAATTGAATCATTATTATTACGTATTCAATTCATTTATACATCCTTTGACAAATTGTAATGTTAATAGATAGGTATGTCAGTATAATAATAATAATCAAATATGTATAAATAATGAATAACCTATGTGCAAAGTTATATATAAATCGGAGGCGGCTGGGCAGGAGGCACTCCAGCATCGTCTCCATCAGTCATGGTAGTCCATTTACTTGTGGGCGTGTAGTGGGTAATGTCAGGTTAAATGGTACGCAGACAAATACAGAAACAACGTCTAATCGAAACATTACAAAATGAACACTTCACTAATCACACGGTACTAAGTACGCATAGCTAGAGCTACAAGTAGGTATGACACGGAACGCGGGTGATAGAAAGGGTATAACAGTCTACTAATAATTTCAATGTGACCCATCTAGAAATACAAGTCAATAGCCAAAGTGGCATTGTGCTGGACTCGCATTTCTACTTTTACAGCTACTGTGCCTTGAACACAACCTAATGGGGATTTGTTAAATTAAATAAAGAATATATACAAAATAAACACAAAATACTTCAACAATGTGTAATTATTCATTACATACTATAAATAGGTAATAAATTGAAACAAAAGGCTGACGATAATGAAAAGTATCTAGAGATTCTATTCCAAAATTATCTACACAAAATAAGCTGGAGCTGGATGGGCGATAGTGTAACTGATATAGTTTGAATAACTATACGGTCTATTACAATAATCTAAATACACAGTAGCTCATCCAAGCCAACAGGTAACACACAGAAATACAAGTACAAGTTTGCAAAGAAAGATATTACAGCATTAAAAAATTGGTTGGTACTTAACTTATTCTCGAGCCAGGAATACAAAACCATCAGGCATTTACATTGCTATTTATACATCCCAAAAGTCGTAAAAAGTCACGACATCTTTAGCCAATCACAAGCATTGGTTGTTTACATCATAATATATTTTTATATTGGCTATAATAACAATATATAATGCACTTAAAGTATGTTAAAACTTAATTAATGCTTAATTAATTACTTATTACAAGTCCTAACAATCACAAAATCGTATTATTAGGGCACAAATTACTACTTTTTGAGCGCCACCAATCACAGCATTATTCATATCGTTAATTTTAACAAAATATAATTAAGTAGAACATTTTTAAAAATTGGTTAATAAATTACACAATCTTTCGTTATTTGAAAATCGTATTCCTAACATATGACAACACATCAATGATACATATCAAACCTGATAAATAATCATTTTAAAACTTATATCTTAGGAACAGATATAATCCAAATGTAAACACGACTTAAAATATCAATAATATTAATACAATAATTTGTTGTTCTAATGTACCATCATAACATTATCAACTAAGCCTTAATTACAGGTCATCGTTATTCTAGATACAGCCATTGACCAAACGTTTCGTTCGGAAACATGTTTATCATAATTTCGTTCTAAAAAATCTCCAAGACATCGAATCATTGATTTGACATTGACATTTAGAACTTGAAGACAATTAAAATTGTAGTTTAAAACAGGAACTTAATGTAAATAAACAAAATAGTGCAGTGTTATTGTTAATCTAATGCTTTTTATAATGTAACTTGTCACGGGCAGTTGCCACGACTGTACTGTACGGCTGACGAACAACAACTCCGCAACTCAGCAAGTGGGCAACTGGGCAACTGAACACTCGCTCGTTGGGGATTTCGTCTCACGCGTCAGCGAAGCCGGCGTGTGGGGCGCAGGTTTGGGTTGTGGCCCCTGCCTACGGAGTTCATATTGCACCCCGTTGATACGGGGCGGTCATTAGGTTTGGCCTAGAGGTCTTCATTCTTATGTGTGGGTCTTAACCGCCATGGGTCGCGGACTTGCCCTGAGGTGGGCAGCCCGGTATTCAGTCCATGTTTGGTGTAGGTTTGGGTTTTGGGAGGGATTGGGGAGCTTGTGTGGGGGATGGTAGAATGCTCTAGAGAGATGGAGTCAGAGGTAGTAGGGGAAGATGCGGCGATTAAGTCACGGGGGTGGGCTTTGGCTTTGGGGACCTCTTTGTGACCCCGGGCTAGGTTCTTGATGTGTTCGTATGTGGAGTCTTTGGTCCGTTGAACATCCTCCTCGCAAAGCCAGTGATGAATTTGTTCAAGCTCTCCATGTTCAGGTCTTTGTGGAACGTGGTATTTCTTACCAATGGTGGGGCATCAACCATTGACCAAAGTGTTAGGTTTTGTTGTGCCAACAGACTCGTTCTGGCGGAGTTACACAGGAGCCCAAACCATGCTGGAGCGGCGTATGTGAGTCTAGGCTGGATGTACGTCTTGTATATTCCGGCCTTTGCTTTCAGTGATATTTTGGAAGTCAGCAGTGGTTTGAGCATGTTCCGGGTTACCATGGCCAAGTTCACAACTTTGGCAAAGTGATGCTTCATCGTGAGTCTTTGATTAATGGTGATCCCGAGGTATTTGGCGATTCCTGACCACTTCACCTTCTGGCCTTGGAGGTGGAGGGCTTGTGCATGCTCTTTATTTCCGGCGCAGCAGATTGTCTGGGTCTTCCCGACGTTGACCGATAGGCGCCACTTTCCGAGCCACACTGGGAGGAGGTCCAGCGTACGCTGCATCTTCGGCGCCGCGTGACTGGCGTTCATGGAGGTTGTCATGTACGCAACGTCGTCAGCGTACAGGGCTAGCATCGCTCCGTCTGCTCCTGTGGGAATGTCATCCGTGTACAGAGTGTAACAGACCGGTGAAAGGCAACTCCCTTGCGGAACGCCAACCGCAATGGAGTATTCGTCCGACAGTTTGTTTTACACGGTGACGCTGAAGTGACGATCCTTCAGGAACGATGCCAGGACCTCGTATATGGAGCGAGGGGTGGTGGTGAGAGCGAGCTTGTAGAGTAGGCCAGCGTGCCAGACACGGTCGAACGCCTTCTCCATGTCCAAGAAGACGGCTACTGCCTTCTTTTTCCTGTTCACGGTTACAGCCAGGTGGTGAAGTACTTTTGCTAATTGCAAGGTGATGCTGTGCTCTGATCTGAACCCGAACTGCTCTAGTATGGGGGTGATATGGGGTATGAAGTGTTTGAGCATCATCTTTTCGAAGAGCTTGGAGATGCCTAATTAGCGTAATCGGTCTGTAGCTCTCGGGTTTCATGGAGTTCTTTCCCGGCTTGGGGATCATGATGATATAATTTGTCTTCCAACTCTCCGGAAAGTGGCCGCAGCGCAGTATGCCAGTGAACAGACGCGCGACTGCCACCACTGCCTTGGGTGGCAAGTAGCGAAGCACCGCGTTTGATATTTGGTCCGCGCCAGGGGCCTTTCTGGGCTTGGTCTGGAGGATGGCCTTTCTGACCTGGTCTGGGGAGAAGAAGATGTTCTCCTTATCAGCAGCTTTTTTAAAAGTATGGTTCTTGAGGAACTCTTCTACTTCAGCTGTGTGTATGAGGTCTGGGTTGAGTTGAAATTAGCCTTCCAGGTGCTAGGTAAAAATCTCTGCATGGTAAACAGGTTAGTCGTTAAGGAGAAGCGGGCGTACGCGAGAAGGTAAACGCTCGCTCGGTAAAATCGCCGTTTAAATAATGGGCTCTGCCTAGCGTCGTACGATCGCGCTTGCGTTCCGTTTAAACCAATCACAGCCGACCGCTGTTGTTCCCTTTTGTGTCGCTATTCACGACCAGATGCGACATATATATATTAAAATATCGAATAAATTGTAATGTGTGTATACACATGCCTACTTTTTTTTTATTTGATCTACCTACTACTTGTAACACCTTGGTCACCATGTTAAAGAAATAAATGTATTGTGTGTATGGGACAGGATTCAAGATGTTGTAGGCTTATACAATACACCTGTACCATTCTCTCAGCTTAGTAACCCTTAATCTCCAGGTAAAGCGATGTACCATGCACGCGTTCGGTCACAAGGATATTATCCTCGAAGCTCGGACGATCTTGATTCTTGTTTTTATTAGTTTATTTAGATCTGTAGTTTTTATTATTTTACGTGTGGGATACAAAGCTTGGAAGAGAGCGGGACTCTGTAATATTTTAGGTGTTGCATCTGTCAGAACCACTAGAGGGTAGGCTCTCAAACACCGGTCTTGCAATATTAAGTTAATTGATGCGTGGAATGTGTTGTAGATGTTTTAATCACGTTATTTATCGCAACGCTAACGCATTGTTTGGCTGTTCCGTAGGACAAGTAAAGTCACTTCTGTGCTCGGCTGTCCAAAACAATAGCGATGCTTGAAATATGTAGGACGCTCGATTCACTTTGCATAAGAGATTGCGTCGAAACTCGCTTTTTGACGCCAAATGCTTTGAACAGAGGCCGTTGAAGGACCACTTCCATCGAAATCGATTGAAAACTGAACAAATAGAATTCGATAATTTTATTTGATTTGAATACTGATTAAACCTTGTAATGCGATCTTTGAAGTCATGGCATTTCAAACATTTAGGTACTGTCGCTTCTAAAGGTTTTTAGAGTTTATATGCCAAAGTGGTTTGCACACTGCATCGCGCTAATTGCGTTGCGCTGAGACTGGACCAAGTCTCGAGAGGCAGTAACTCCGCCGCCGTTGTGATAGTTGGCATACGAAGCGTCGCCATTTACTATTTAGGAGCAACAACTTCAAAGTAAGCAAGAACATTTCTATCTCTCACATCCCAAATATACGTGAGCAATTCGGGCAAACTCAGCGCTCTTGCGATAAACAAGTGTACAGAAGGGTCCATAAAAACCTAATACAATTGAAACGCTGGAACTTCCATCAACTTATTTCATGGAATAGAACAACTAGCGTCATAAATAGGGATGTAGGAAATATTTGAATTTCCTAGAGGCTCACTCGGATGAAAAGGTGTCGTCAATAGTCCGCGATACGCCGCCGCCGTCGCGTCGAGAACAGCCGGATCCTTGTGAATATTGCCGCTCGAGCATTCACGTTTTTGTAGTAAGCAAGCTATAACTCACGGCATGGCTTTGTCGAGACTAAGTGCAGTTTCCCGAGCCGCGAGTGCGACTGTGTGCATGCTGTGCACGCACGCGGCGCGGGTACGTGTCGACAACACAGCGTGTGCTCGAGATAATTGCCTACACTAGTCGTACTCATACATCCTTATTTTTCCGTAAACATGACGTGTTGTTTTTATTATGAATAGTTTTCTAAATAGGAAATCAAACTTGACGCTTGCTTAGTACTTGCTCATACAAATACACTTTGGTGTCTTATAGATGACGTCATCGCAAAGAAGAGTGTGCTAGGATACTAAGGCATGCTCCCGGGAATTCCCAGGATCAAAATACGGGATCACGAAACCGGGACTTTCGTTACTTTCGAGACTGGAAGTCACATAGTTACTAAATCAATTTCTTTTGCAACTTGTGCGCTGGTAGACCAAGAGCCCACGGTTTTGCCATTTTAACAATATTTTTACTTTTATATTTCGCTTAATTATAAAAGTTCATATAATGGCGAGGTTTAAACTCGCAACAAATACGGCATTTATCTTTATTTCAGTTTGTAACAAGACTCATTTATTTATTTTATTATTCTTATATAAATTGAAAGAGTGTGAAATCATAAGTTTTGACCACTTTTTACTTAGTTGAGGCCATTCCAGTGCACCAGTATTGGCTATCATTTTAGATAGAGATAGTTGAAGCGAGGAGATAATTGGCTCTTATTAAAGTAATAACGTTAGGTATCATAATACAATCCAAAATATTTTGCCATTCATCAACATAATCATAACATCAGCTACATGACATCCGCTTGCTAATCCTTTGTGTTATGTCAGTGACCTTGGTTCGTCTGTGAATCTCCACACACCTGATTCGATCTCGCAGAGCATTAAATTTGATTTAATTCATTTATTTCAGATGTCAAAGTTCTATATAAATGCCCTCTCCGTAGCACGCTGAGCGACTTTGATCCTTTTTATGAAGCACATAGTGAAAGACCACGTTTCTGTACCATAATATGTTAGCACTGGTAACATAGTATTTTTTAAACTTTCAATCAATCAGTTGGAGGACTATAGGCGGATGTGTTGATTTATTTGTTGCGTTCGGGATCAAAACACAGTAGTCCTTCTTCCCTTCTTTAGAAGCAGCAAGCAGGTTTGTCTAAGACATGGACTCTTTTCAGGCGCTTTGTATCAGAATGATTTTCCACGAGCGCTCTTGCCAGCGGATTATCATGGCTTTTTAAGCGATCCAGGTATCTTTTCCCTATGAATTTTTTTCTTGGTCAGTTGTGTGAACTTCTAGGTACTCACGGATCTCCTTGTTGGTTGTGAACCATGAGGCATTAGAGATGAAACGCAAGATTTTGTTCTGACAGCGTTGGATGATAGAACGATTGGATTTGCTGGTAGTACTTCAGATTTGTAGCCCATCCGTCCACACTGGTTTAAGGATGCTGTTGTAAACCAGGCGTTTATTAAGTAGAGACAGTCGGGATTGTGGTCCGAGCAACCAGAACAGGCTCTTGAATCGAATGTCATGTTCTGCTCTTTTAGCCTTGACGTGATCTTTCCATGTCAAGCGTCTATCTAGTGCGAATCCAAGGTATTCAACAGAGTCCTTATGTGGAAGACTTGAAACAGCCGTGACGGTAACATCCGCTGTTGAAATACTTTCGTTTTAAGACACTAAGTTATTTTGAACGAGAAGATATCACTTTGTTACCTGAACGCTGTCCAGCCGAGTTGAATTCGTCGACTGCCTTCTTTCTCGAAGTTGGACCTACCTAACTGGACTATTTGACCTAGGTAGGCATACTCGTCTACAATAATCGAGATTAGAGTTATTATTCATAGTCCCCGAACGCTAGACATAAAAGCACATTATTTTGCTCGGTCTTCTGTATAATCTGCTGCAGCGTATAAATGTGGTCTACGGTACTGAAGCGTTTACGGAAACCGGCTTGTTCGGGAGTCTGGAAGTCATCATTCCTGTGCTCGAGACGATACGTGATGACCCGGAAAACAGCTAGTAAACATGGCTCAGCAGCAAGATAGGCCTGTAGTTATACAATAAGGTTTCATCACTTTTCTTAAAAAATAGTATCACCACTCTTCTGCTCCATATCTCTGGCGTTTTACACTAGAGGATAAAAGAGCTTCTGAAGGACTTATTGGGATTATCAAATCTAACAAGCAAATTTGCCACTTTCAAAACCTAACCAACTGATATTATTTACTGATTTCAATAGAAGGTAGATTAAAACCATAAGAAACAACTTATTTTAAATTTCATATGAGCTGGAACTAAATTGTTATTATTGTAAATAATTAACCCTGGCATTGTGCTTAGATGCAAAAACGTTGTGAATAAAACTAATGTGTAAAGCTTTAACATTGCATGTGTTAAACGCTGAATATGGCTGCGCCTACGCAACAACTTCACAACACCTTGTTATTCCTCATATTACGCAATAAATACTATTTCATTTGTTTTGATTTAAACTAAGTGGCCAAAACTGCTCTTATTTATGAGAGTCAGTTGAGGCTACAAGCATGGCCAAAAACATGAAAATCTGAACGGTTTTTCTCATTTCGTCACTTTATTAAGCTCTTCACCTAACTTTATTATAGCAGTATCGAAAGTATCAAGAGTCCCGAGAATTCCCGGTTCCGTGCCAGTATCGGACTAAAAATGCCCGGGACTGAGATGGTTTCAATACTGCATGCCCTAATCGATACCGAGCGTCCTTTTGCGAGTTTTTTATCGAATAAAGCTAATTGGCTTCGGAACTCGTGATTCTAATGGAATGAGTTTGCGTCGAACGGATACCGATTCCGGGGATCGGGGCCCGGGGCTCGGGACTCGGGAGGCTCGTCCTATAGAGAGACTTGTAGCGAGGAGCTGTAAATGGTTCTCGGCGCAGATATACATTATCTGGGTACAGATTTGTCGAATCAATGGTTTTATTTGAACAAAAACTTACTGCAACATCAGTAAACGTTACTTCTGAACAAAATATTCGAAACTTTAAAAATGTATTCCGATCTTTTAACTTGAAATGTGAAAGTGAACAAATCAACCCCTTCAAAAGCATTCCATAGGGTGTTAGCTATAAAATAATTTGAGTTCTTGTGATAATTGGGTGCGGCCGTTCCGGGCGTTATGGGCCAGGAGCGGCCCTAATCGGCGCATTATCGTTACGATTCCCGCGAGTTGAACACTCCGCGCCATCCAGCGCGGGTCCCGCCGCCTCTACAAGCGCGGGTCCCGCCGCCTCTACAAGCGCCCAAATTACGCCTGATCACTCTATTTATATTAAGAGGACTGCGCGTTACGCTCGTGTTGTGTGATTATAGATGTTTATGGTTTCATTTGGGTACAGAAAAAACATACAATAAAGGTAATTTCCTAATTAACAAACACTTTGTTTGCGAGTAACGGGTGTTTATATACCTATAGGTACTCGTGGTAGCAAACCGAGGTGTTAGTTGGCACATGCCTTTACAAGAGTGCGACCAGGAGGGTTATGTTTAAGTGCTGAACGCGGGAACGGCAGACAGTTCACAATGTCGACAAACTAGCCTAATAAATTATAGGAATATCTTGGAACTGGTGTAGGTAGGTATTATAGTTAGTGCCATCTGGCAGTCTGGGAGTAGTTTATCTGGTAGTTTAGCTATCTGGAGCCTGCATTAGCATTGATCTGACGCCAGTCGTGCCGCTATTGGAGATTTATGCAGTCGCCTCCTGCCGCCGCGCGCCGCCTCGCCGCCTACTTACCCGTACCTACGTACCTCCAATTTACACCCAAATGACATAGCAAGTACATCCAATACTAAAACCAAAGCAGATAAATATAAGTTTTTATAATAATACTAGCTGTTTTCCGCGACTTCGTATGCGTTACGATACTAAATGTGTAGGACCCCTAGAAATTACGCTAAACTCGCTATTGCAACTTGACTGGACACCCCATTTTTATCCCATGAGACCTGATTTATGGAATAAAAAGTAGCTTAAGTGTTAATCCAGGTTATAATCTACGTAGATACTAAATTTCATCAAAATCGGTGTAGCCGTTATGTATGGTTTATACATTTTCAATTTGAGTGTGGATAGAAAAGATCACAATCAATATCGATACGTTTATTGTACTAAGTTTGTACAGATAATTATACCGTGATGTTTCCTTCTCGTTAGTTACACTCACACTGAGTGTTAAAATGTGTAAAATATAATAAATAGCTAAGTAAAATGAGACTGCGCTCGCGCCGATCGCAGTCTCATCAAAAATGTATAGTTGAAGACTGTACACGTTACGAGGTGAATGTGTAAAAAACAAACAAATAAACATAAAACCTAACTTTCACGTTTATAATATTAGTGTGATTAGCAATTTAAAACCTAACATATTATTAAATTTAACTTAACTCATTGTTCAAATTAGAATGCCTAACGCAGATCACAGCGCACTTAACACTTAATATTATCTGTAATAATAGCCTGTGTTTCACAAAGAAACACAAAAAAAAATTGAAAATAATTACAATGGGCGGGCTTATGGCTTATTGGGATAGTATTGGGTATTATAAAGATATTGGGAATATATACAAAACCTAACAACTCTCCAATATTTAAGAAATTAAACTGTTTCTTTGTTCAGAGGGTGCGTAGAGGAAGCGATGTAGGGGTTTTATTTATCTTTCGGGAAAACGCGGGAGAAAGTCGTATCCGGGCTATCCGGCAGTAACAATTTATTGTCGGAGGATTTCGAGTTTCCCGGTTTAGGTAACTAGTTTTTATAATACTGTAGTTTAGAATCTTGCCAAAGTTAACTGCACGAGGTAAGTACAAAGCGAGCAATATGAAATATCTCAATATTTTATAGCTAAGTATCCAAGAACACCTATCAACCACGCGCTAGCCTTCATTTGAATTATGCGTAATAATTAAATTATATAAATTAATTAATATATATAATTAATTACGTAAATTATCATAAAATTATGCAACATTTAAAGCATCTTCTTTCGCCTTGTATTTATTCCTGTTGGGTCTCGGAGACTTGGTTCGCATTGTTATCCCAAAAATTACAAGCATAATTCATACTTCATTATTGGGCGTCACCAAATCCTCTAAAATATATCCCTAGGCTAAGCTCAAGCGCTTCGCATCACCCACCGCGTGCCGCACACATCATCGCCCGCGCCACCTCCAGTGCCACCACTCACGCCATCACCCGCGCCACAGCCCGCGCCACCGCCCGCGCCACCACCCACGCCACCTTTGCGCTACCACCCGTTCTACCGCCCGCGCCACCACCCGCGCCACCGCCCGCGCCACCACCCGCGCCACCGCCCGCGCCACCGCCCGCGCCACCACCCGCGCCACCGCCCGCGTCACGCCCGAGCCACCGCCAGCGCCAACGCCGCGCCACTACCCACGCCACCGTTGCGCTACCACCCGCTCTACCGCCCGCGCCACCGTTGTACCACCACCCGCGCCACCACCTGCGCCACCACCCGCGAAACTTCCCGCGCCACCTCCCGCTCTACCGCCCATTTACGCCGTGTATAAAAATCTGATATAGCTAAACACCACCCCAGTTAACTAGCTTTCTTTTTAAAATATTGCCCTTATCTGCCCATCCGTTTGGGGAGTAGCTTGCGACAGACAGACAGATATAGTCTTCAAACCTATAACACCCATATCTATTTCCTGTGAGGGATTAGAGAAAGGTCGGCGTGCGCCATCGCCTCCCTACACGAAAAACTCTTTAAAAGATATATTATATCTCGACCGTGTAAGAGGAAACCTGTTTAGTTTTTCAATTTTGAGTGACTTCTCACTGGAGCAATATTACCTACTTTAGTAAGGTTTCCCGTTGTCTTTATGAAAGTTACCTTTTGCATAAGAAACAAGATGGTAATTTAGATATAAGTTAAGATAGGCAAAGTAAACTACTAGACAAGTATCCGCGTCTGTTAGGTGCTACTACTGGCTACTGCTTTCAGTGCTATATTTGTAGTTGAATGGACGCTGCTTGAAATACTAGAGTAATGTGAAACACTGACGCTTGGCGGGATGATATGCCCAAAGACAGCGAGAAACATGTTTATTCGACCACAAATGTAGATTACGTCACTGGGCTCTGAATTAAAAAAATGCTCGCTGACTTTTAACACTGGGTTTGAAACCTTGGTATCCTTTGCGAAAAAGCATCTAGAGTGACGTGGTTAGCTTCTGGGATATAGTTGTTACCTATGTGTCTAGGTAAAACCAGCGCAGCGTAGGTTATCAATCCAAAAGCAGCCTCACGTTAGGTTAGGTGCATGCGTTATCTACATATCGCCGCCGCCGATATCACGGAGTGTCGAGCTGAAGAAAATGGATTATTTTTGTAGATAACTATTTAGAAAAAGAGAGAAAATCCATCGTTTCAGCTGAAGTGGATGTCACATTGTGCTCGTTTCAGCTGAAGTGGATGTCACATTGTGCTCGTTTCAGCTGAAGTGGATGTCACATTGTGCTCGTTTCAGCTGAAGTGGATGTCACATTGTGCTCGTTTCAGCTGAAGTGGATGTCACATTGTGCTTGTTTTCTTAAGGTATCCTCGGAGTAGTCTCGAGTACAGCATAATGAACGTTTATTACCTGTGCGGGCGGTGACCTTTACAAACAAAGCCTAGGTACATTATAATTCAGGAGAGTGTTCCAGGAGAGAAGAGAAGCGAGCCGGGGCGAGGCGAGGCGAGGCGAAGCGAGGGCGCGAGTACCTACCTTGCAAGGGTCATTAATCTCAGTTATACCGCAATCACTTCAGACGCCATCCGTCCTCTTATTCTCTTGAACGAAACAAAAACTTGCAGAATGGACGTTTACAGGTAATCGGGTCCCTCAAGAGACCCTTCGGTAATAAAACTGATTATAATTCATGACGCGCGCCGAGCCGGATCCGAGGCCGCGCCGGGACGGCTATTGCCTATTCATCATTACCCGTACGACATGGACAGTGACGGTGGTCTCGTCCTGCCGCCTCGCTCGCCACTACACCACTACGCCACTACACCACTACGAGCTTATTCATAAATTACCTTTTTCAGATTCACTTACTTATGACTTAACTACCTCTTTGAATTATATAATAGTAATCCTTGTATTTTATTTAGTTATTTTTAGTTTTCTTCATTATGTAAATAGATTCTAAGTTTTGTTAATTTGAGTATTCATATGTTACGCCAGTCCAGCCTTTTTCGCCTGAGATACAGGTTTTCCTAGTTCAGGCAATGTATAAAATCTAACCTATAAGTAGATATTAATACCTAATGTTAATCTTAGCAATATGAAAAATGAATAAAGATTTACTTATTTATTTATTTTATTTAATAACCACCAGGTATAGGTAGTTGTATTTTTAAAAAACTTTCGGATTGGAGGCACGAACTTCAACACATTTATTTTAGAGCAATTACAAGCAAGCCCTCGCTACGACTGGGATGGGGTGCGGCGGTCACCAGGTCTCACAAAATATGCCTGAGCATGTATTTTACCAATTATAAAGTGTCACTACACTGACAAGGGAGTATCGAACTCCAGACCTAGATACGAAGATGCGATGACCACTAAACTTCAATTCAATTGGGCCGTATTAGAAATCGCATGTCCGCCTTACTAAATAAATTCAGACAGACTACAGGCATTCGTGTTTATTAACTGCCAGGGTATTCATTTATGAACGTGCGTGCAGCGGGCAGTGGCTGTCAAATATTTAATTTCAAAATCAAAACTGTTTATCGCGATCAATACAGCAGGGTAACAAAAAACAACTGAAAACGTTGGCACTGGAAAACTTTAAAAAGCTGTGTAGCAATGCCATTGCCAGCGCGCTCTTCTTCAACAAATCAAATATCAATACGCAAATCACTGCTCCTGAGAGTAAAACCTTTTTACTAATGACTAATTAAACCTACACCTAAAAAAAAAAAAATATCAATATGTGTAGGAACAACACAAATAAGTACGTTAAAATTGTGTTTGGGTAGGTGTTTAGTGCATTGTGTATGGAAGTGTAGTGTGCTATAGACTATATACTCTCTATAGACTATAGAAAAATCCAGGTGAGTTTTTTTAGATATGCTTGATTAGATATGTTTTTAAATAGGTGTGGATGTCACTTTAACTGGAAGCTTTTAAAAGATTTTCTGTAACCTCATCCGAAAGGGTTTGGGGCCATGCAGAATCAGTAAAGTACCCTGTAGAGACGCGCTGCTGCAACCTCTCGCTCCCGTAGAGTGTGGCCGCGGTGTCGGCGGGCCGATGCCGTACAGTGTGGCCGCGGTGTCGTCGGGCCGATGCCGTACAGTGTGGCCGCGGTGTCGTCGGGCCGATGCCGTACAGTGTGGCCATGGTGTCGTCGGGCCGATGCCGTACAGTGTGGCCATGGTGTCGTCGGGCCGGTGCCGTACAGTATGGCCGCGGTGTCGTCGGGCCGATGCCGTACAGTGTGGCCGCGGTGTCGTCGGGCCGATGCCGTACGCTTCAAGTAATCGTTTTAAAAGACGCTGCCTGTATTCAGTTGCGGAGTTTTATTACTGTTTGGCTGTTCGTAATTTATAGCCCGTTTCGCTGCTAGAATTACTCTTCTCGGTAACTTCCTGATTTATAGGTTATAATACTCACATTACCTTCGGAAATTAGTTTTATCGTTTTAAGTTTTTTCCGATGAAGCAGGTAGACAGACACTGATCAAAGCATTGATGGTGGAAAATGTGTTTATCAAACAAGATGTCCTACGGCAAAGTGGGTTACTCGTATGAAATAGAATGAGTCCCGGCGAGGACATGAAGTTGAGACGGGTTCCGTCACAAGCGCGACGCGACACGCGCGTGGCGGCGGCGCGGCGTGTTGACTCGGGGGCTTACAGCGTCCGAATGAGCATCGAACTCCAAAATGTATTTACTTCCGATATTGCATTCGTACTTGCACGGTAAGTTAATTCCTAAACCTCTCGAATAGGAGAGTGACACTTCAACCCTAAAGGTGACACATTTTTAATAATTGATTAGCCTAAAAAAGCCCATAATAGGAACTTATAAAAAGCAGCCTGTCTCAATGTCAGTCACAGTCTATCTGTATATAATTTTTTACCCCTCTTTAGTCCCAATATCTCAACAACCTCCCGACATTTTAGCTCATTTAGTCACACCAGGATTGTGCCAACACTACCGATTCGAAAGTTATCCTCGGATAAACATACATACACACAAAGGTACATATATACGTACATATATAAATAAATGCAACGCCGACTTGCCCAAGTTTAGATTTAGAGATTTAGAAGATTTAGAGATCTCGCTGTTTGTTTGTTTTAAAAGGTCTTTATTGAACATACATGTTTACAGCGTATTACCACTAAACACAGTTTAGCGTAAAAATATCTTAACCTAGAATAACTCAGCAGGCTATAGCACCTTTATAAGTTTTTTGATAAAATTAGTATTTATGAGAGTAACACTTTTTAAATCAGTTTTCTTAATTTTATGTAGCCAAAATTTTTCTAAAAGTACTTATTACAAAAAGTTGATATGAGCACTTTGTATAGCGCGCATTTTTAAGGTCAAGAAATCAAGCTTATTCTACCTGTTTACAAGTATAGCTCTAAATATTTTAAGGTAGATAAACCTACCATGCTGATATTGCGGTTATATTACAACTTGGTCATAAACATAGGGTACATTTCAAATCGTTGCGGACGGCATGCGAACTCACCTACCCGCGCCCGCGCGTTTAAGCGGGGACCCGGCCGGCCGGCCACTCTATTATGTGCTAGGTTGAATGCGTAAATACTAACTCAGCCATTTTTGCAAAACATACCTAATTAAATAAATACTTTCTGTATTTCTTTACATTGCATAAGAGAAAGATAACATACATACATTATTAAGGGATATTTTATAACATTTATTTCATATTTTATCTAAGTTAAGTTAATCTGCTAACTAAATGGTTCGTTTCAATACATAAATTCATTAATCAGACATAAATTATTAATGTTATTAATCTGTAAGTATCATTTTTTATTTAAAAAACTGATGTGTAAATACTTGGAGGTAAATTATTCCTGTAAATGAATGTATTGGGGTTTTATATATTAAGATATAATTGAATCAACCTTGTGCAGAGTCTAACACTCCAAAGAAAATTAAGAATTATTTATCCAGCCAAATCTTTATTTATGCCACCTGTAGTACGTCTCGAAGTAGAAACAGTTATTAAATCGCTAAAAAATAAAAAGAGTACAGGCTATGATGGAATTACAACGAGAATAATAAAGATCGTTAACAAGTCTATATCACCGCACCTTAGTTACATAACTAACCTATGCATTGCTGAGGATATTTATCCCGATAGTCTGAAGCCTGTGATTGTAAAGCCTCTATACAAAAAAAGGAAATAAAAATGACATGAAAAACTACAGACCCATTGCACTCATATCAATATTTTCAAAAATTTACGAAAAAATAATTTATCACACATTATATAACTATATGAAAAAAACAGAATATATTAGTAAAAGAACAAAATGGTTTTAGAAAAAACAAGTCTATAAATATAGTCATATATGACCTCATTAATAAAATTATTAAAAGTATGGATGAAAGGACGCCAATTTGTGCAGTCTATATGGACATGACAAAGGCTTTCGACTATGTTAATAATGAAATTTTGATAGACAAACTCTTTAAATATGGCGTAAGAGGAAATGTTATAAAACTCTTAAAATCCTATCTCAGCAAAAGGCAACAGTATACCGAAATAAGTAATATATGTACAATAGCAAAAGAATATATTAAATACATGTCTGAAGGAAAAACCATTACCTATGGCGTCCCCCAGGGCAGTGTGTTGGGCCCCTTATTATTTCTCATTTATATTAATGATCTTCCTTCAAATGTCCAGTATACAATGGTCCTTTTTGCTGACGACAGCACTGCCATGATAAAATGTTATTGCAGTGACGTATACGAAAATGATATAAATAACGCCATATCTCAAATAATTAACTGGCTTGATTGTAATAACCTAAAGGTTAATTTAGGAAAAACTAAAATTATGCATTTTACACAACGCTGTCGAATACCGAATTTAAATATAACCTACAGAAGCCAGCGCGTAGAGAATGCTAAGAGTGCAAAGTTTTTAGGACTGGTCAATGCCGACAAACTAAACTGGTCTATACAAGCCGAAAATTTACGTAAATCACTCAGTAAATATACGTATATGCTCTATAAGTTGCGTAAAGTAGTCAGTTTGGATGTTCTTAAAACAGTTTACCATAGTTACGTGTCCTCTAAGCTTCGTTACGGTGTTATATTCTGGGGAAATTCTACAGAGAGAGAAAATATATTTAAATCCCAAAAAAGGTGTATCAGGCCAAAATTTACTTTCTATCACTTAATATTTTAACTTTACCCTCACTATACATTTACGAAATATCAATTTTTGTCAAAATGAATCCCGACTTATTTGAAAAGCCTACCCATTCACGCAGCAGACGCGACATATACCACCTGTGCCTAGTTAAAAGCAACACTGCTCTTCTTAATAAAAGTGTATGCGGTATGGCTCCAAAAATATATAATAAAGTATCAAATAGAATAAAAAATTAAATGTTATTATACTGTGGATGAGTTTCTTATGGACAAAGACATGCAAACTCGATAATAGCGTAATTTATTTAATTTTTAGAGATTTGACTGTTTTTTTTTGACATTGCATTTATTTTTATATACATACTTTTTTTAAATCTAATTTCCTGATCTTCATTATTTTTATTATTTTTAAACTTTAACTTTGATTGAATTAAATTCTAGAAATGTTTCTAATAGACTAAGTTATATTATATTAACTGCATTTGCATGCCAACTAATATGGTAAAACATGTCTGGAACCTATATATTGTATTTGTCACCTGTTTTTATACATATTTACCCATGTTTGTAAATGAATAAATGAATTATGAATTATTATGATAATAATATTTGCCGTGTTATTTATCATTAAGTATAATGCTTATTTTGTTATAAGAGCCTGATTTCGTTTCTTTGTAAGTATTCTCTGTAAGATAGGGGGGGGGGGCAGTGGCGCTCCGTGGGCGCTCCAGCGACACGACAAACGCATTAGGCCTCTCTGTGTGCTTACCTACCTACTTTCACAACCAAACTCTAGTTAGTTTATGTGCTACGTAACTACTTAATGAACAAATATTTTAGTTTGATGGTGAAGTAAATTAAATGAAACGTGCAAGGTACAGAAACATTTATGCCAGTATATTTTTGGACAACAATTGTTTGCTCGCACTTACACTCTAAGTGAGTAAAACTACTGAGTTAACTGGTTCTCTATCTAAACTAATAAAAATTAAAAGAACATTTATTTGAACTTGCATTGGGTACACAGTATAGGTATTTAACATTCGTATTAGCAGGTATTCTTTAAATTAAGTAAATGAATAATAATATAATATATAATAATATATAAAACAAAGTGGGTTTGTTCGAACACTTATATCTCAAGAACGGCTGGACCGATTTTCATGGTTTTTATATTGTTGTTGTTTTACCGTCCCGAATAGCAGAACAACTAATAAAATATTGGAAAAATTCACGTAAAAAGATATTATGCAGAAAAATCGTTTTCTCATACATTGATACAGATAATTATTGCCGACGTATATTGACAGCCCACGTCATATGCATGTCAAGGCGATACGAAGCTCAGTGGGTCAACTAGTATAATAATAATTGGAAATCTGCCAAGGATAGCGATAGGTGGAAGGAATTGGGAGAGGTATTTGCCCAGCAGTAAGAAAATGCAAGCTAGCAAAAAAATAACACTCCTTTTGCAATAAGCAAAAATCTCTAGAAAACAGGATTCAACAACATAAGTTGTTGCATGCGGTATGCGGCATGCGGCAGGTGGGGACCTGCCGGGAGTTTTGGCAATGTTTTATAACTTATGTTTGGGGCACTCGTACTTACCAACCGAAATGATGAAGACTGTGGTGGTAACGATCGTGAAAAATAAGACGGGTGACATGGGAGATAAGTCTAACTATAGACCGATCTCACTGGCTACCATAATAGCGAAAGTATTTGACAGTTTGCTTGACGCTCAACTAGATATGCATCTAATCTTGTATGATAACCAATTCGGATTCAAATCAGGACTGTCAACAGAAGCAGCTATCTTGAGGTTGAAGCAGACTCTCAAATATTACATTAAAAGACGAACACCCATCTATGCCTGTTTCCTCGACCTCTCAAAGGCATTTGACCTGATGTGTTATGATTATGACATCTTGTTGCAAAAACTAGAAGACATAAATGTTCCTGAGGAGGTAAACCGCATTTTTAAATTTTGGTACCAGCACCAAGTGAATGTCGTGAGATGCTCGGGAACCTACTCGGAGCCGTACAAGCTGGAGTGCTAGGTGAGGCAGGGGGGGTTAACCTCACAAGTTTTTATACTTAAAAGAAGGTTTCAACCTTATTTTTTATGTAGAAACTATCTGTTACAGGATTAAAAGCATTTTAAATTTTTGATTTTGAAGTAGTTTACAGTACACAAAGCACGTAAAGGCAATCTAACGCTTACAATAAATACAGTCCAAAGTTGTGAACCTATTTTATTGAACACTGCTCTGAGTTACAAAGGCGATTATCATAAAAGTCAGGGAATAAAAGTGATATCACATATAGTGTGAATAGAATAATAGTGATATAGAATAAAAGTGATAACGGTTTGTATCTCACTCGTTTATTCAGGAGGCGTTCTCACAGACCACCAATATTCGCGTGCAGGCAGACAGTTGTCGACTCATTGACGTACGCGTCGTACGCGAATCATCTGGAGTGTTCTCCGGGAGCTGTATGACTTCGCAGAAGCAATGTCTGACCCTCACGCCTCCTCCACATGCTACCACCACACGTGCCGAGCAACATGCCGATCGAGCAAGGTGAATTCTGCCATAATGATACATTTCAGTGACGCCTAGTGAGTTATAAAATCTAAAGTACTTGTTTTTTTTAATGTACCTTTCCTATATGTAAGTTGGGGGTGAGCACTGACCACGGTATCTTTCCCTGTGCGTGCTCCAACACGCGTTTAAACATTTTATTTTTCAAAATGTATTATTTAGATAACTGTTTTATAGTAACTTAAAAAGAATTTAACTAAAAAATTCTGCTAAATAACTGTTATTACTAGTATTTTTTTATATTCATAGTTATAAACATAGTTGTTTGAATGGTGTGCAGTACATAACATAATAATATACAGCAGAAGTTGTTACTTGTTCAACTGGTGTTTGGAGATAAACGAGTAGGTAATGTGTAGGGCGTAGCGGCGAAGCGAAGGCGATAAAAGGTTCGTCGGATATTAGGAATGAACACGCGCGAGTATAATCGTTGTTTTATAGCGGACGACATTATATGGTTATTACTGTAACGGCGTCGAACCAAACACTAATATATCACTTCTCGTGTTCATTATTGGACACAATGTTCTGACTTCTTAATTAGAAAACTTTATTAAAGAAACGCTCCTAAATTTTACGCTTTTCCGTAGGCCGTGGCATGCATCACCGTGGAACTGAAATATTTCCAACTACCTACGAGTACAATATCCACTAGTAAAAATAGAAGCTTCATTTCGAATAACTGAAAGTAGTAAAAGTTACTCAGTGATTATTTTCCGAAAAGAACGATAGTAATAGTGCAATTCTTCTCTAGTTAAATAAAGCCGAGTATTAAGTACAAGCTCCCGGCGCATTAAGTATGCGAGTCCGCGACATCCGCGCCCTGCGGTTGCACAGGCGGCCGCTACCCACCACTATAAACTGGACCTTTTCGAAAGTTTGCGGAACAACTACCGACTCCGACGCTGATACAAAACTAACAGACCTGTTTAATTGATTTCATACTCGTTATCATTCATATAATAAACCTGTGCTCGGAATGCTTAATCTGAGTTTGTAGAGAGTCGTCGAAGTAACACCGGCTCCACATGTTGGACGAGCAGCGCTGCTACCGGCGTTGGGGCGTTGGGGCCAACGTGCGGAGCCCGCGTCAGCGTACAGATACGTACCTGCTACGCGGCGTAGCACATCTACGACAAGACGCGGATCATTACGATAGCTGAGCTTATATTTATAAAAACCAATCAAGATTTGAATTTATGTTTAATTTATACACAGAAGCCAGTTTCAAGCTTGAAGCATTTAATTAACATTAACGAAAGCTCATTAAGCGAGTCCCGGCGTCATCGCGAGTCTCCTAACGAACGGCGACGACCGCAGGGAATACTAATGGTGCTGGTAACGAAGGCTGCTTAGCACGCGGTGGCGGCGGCGGAGGCGGCAGCGCGGGCACAAGCGACCAATTGAGAACTCTCACAAAGAATCGGGAAGTTACGCACAGAATGGAGATAACTTGGTTTGCGAGAGATTCCTCGTCATTAGGTCCATTGTTCGACGCCGCCATTAGAACCTAATCAGGTTTCATTGGAAGGTCACGGAACGCGCCGGCTGTCGGACTCATACTATCACTTTTATTTTATTATTATTATTTAATACTTTCACACAAAACAGAATAGTGCTAGAAGGACTTAATGCTAATAACATTATCTACCAGTCATCCTGGTCGTGCTAAAAGAAAGAAAGGCGGGACACAGGAAAAAAGGTATTTCAAAACTAATAATAAATACAAACCCTAAACGAATAAATAAGGACATAATCGACGACCTCCGTGGTGCAGTGGGCGAATAGCGGGCTGAGACGCTGGAGGTAGCGGGTTCGATTTCACGGAACAAATGTTTGCATGATCTACAGATATGTGTTTTCGTTCTGGTTGTCTCTCTATATATTATTATAAAGATGTATTTACAAAAAAAATATATATAAGTATTCAATCAGTTATCTGGTTCCCATAGCTCTGCTTAGTTTGGGACCCGTGTTATCATTTAATATTGTACATAACTAAACACAATATACTTTCTAAGAAAAGCGCTGAAAGTAATAGATTTGTTATTCGTAGAGGCACCCTGTACCGCACCTGACTCGCACTGAGCGGGGATTGAGTTCCATTCGTTTGCGGGCAGTTCAAAGAATGGCACAATACATCGGTTATTATCGGAATATCTGAATAGCACTCGTTGCTTTGATCGTTTGTCTGCGGAGAGGCTCTCGCACTCGAACCCACTCTCGAGTCGACAGCTGCCGCCACTAACTCACTTTACAAGACGAGTTCCGACTTACACTTACGACTTACGGAGATTAAAAAACTTAAAAAAAACTTTTAAAATGATTAATGAAATTTGGTTCGTGGTTGAGTAGTAAGTAATGAGTTGCGTAGTTCATAGTACGCATGTACACATACCTACTGTTATCAATTAGTACCTCGTATAATACAAGGCCTTATTAAGTGGAGCCGCGATCCCGAACCCGCGGGCACGCGCTCGTAACCGTTCAGATCAACCACCAATTAGTTACAAGCACATATTAAGAGGCGTTACAAGCCTTTTAATATTTATTATATTATTATAAGTGAGCGGCTCAAAACAAACGGTACATTTTATAGTTGTGCGCACATTATTACAAATACTTCTTGATTATTATCATTTTATACAGAGTACCTATGTAGTGATAGTTAGCATTCTTTGAATATACTATCAGCGATAAAACAATCAAAATCAAAAAATCTAAATCATTAAAATCACAAATATCACTTTGAAACGTCAATTTTACTGCCTGTTCCTTCGCGACCAAGCCAGGAAAGAAAAGCAAGAAACAAGGCTGGTTGTTCTGTTTAAATATAATTTGGCATGCCACAATGAACAGATTCAAAAGGTTAATGACCTAAAATTTTTGGGTCTTATGTTGGACGAAAACTGTAACTGGAAATTCCATATTGAACATGTTTGTAAGAAAATAAATCGCTTTGTTTACGCTCTGTTACGGCTAAGGCATTATCTAGCCAGAAGCTGGCTCTTACTGCATAATCATGGGTATGTAATGTCAGTCCTTAGGTATGGAATAATACTTTGGGGCAATTCGACGAATGTTTGCAATACTTAAAATATCAAAAAAAAAGCATACGACCATTATGTGGTGCAGATCCCTTAGATTCGTGTAGGCCTCTCTTTACAATACGTAAGCTATTAATAACACTAATCGGGCTTTATATATTTCAAGCTGCTCTTTTTGCAAAGGAGCATATATATATAGTACTCTTCATCGATTTCGATGACAGCGACCCTAACTATATTTAAATTTAAAGAAAATGCTATTATATGCATAAAAATTACAATAAGTTTAATTATCCTGCATTTATATTTAAATTGTAGCGTGAGCCCTAATACGGCTTGCTAGAACCAACTTAGTTTTAAAAAAGAAAGTAAAAGAGAAAGTAATGTCTTCAATCGTTGGCCGATAACTTGTCATCTATTATAAAAAAGGGACCCCACCAAGCTTAGTAAATCGTTTAGAGAGCAAGGTGTTCGCTTTTATAACAAACTCCTAAGTGATGTACAAAAATTAACAATTAACAAATTAAAAAAAGGAATTAAACAAAATCTTTATAAAAAAGCCTCCACTATACACATATCCAATTATTTAGATGATAGAGAAGCTTGGGATTGAAATTGCTCCAACTCGTTCAAAATGTTACAATTTAGACGTAATTTATTTCGTGTATTGTTATGTATTGTAAAAGGATCATTTAAAAAAACAACCAGCCTTGTTTGTTTCCTGGCTTGGTCGCGAAGGAACAGGCAGTAAAATTGATGTTTCAAAGTGATCCTTGTGGTTTTAATGAATAAAAGGTTTTGCTCATCCTACCAATCTGTAACATGGCACTTAAAAGTAAGAATTGTTATATAATGACCATTAAAATATTTAATAAAATACCAAGGGACATAATTAAGAGAATTACTATAAACAATGCAAGAGAAAGCTGTACGGGTCAGGGGGGCGGTACGGGTCAGGGGGGCGGTACGGGGGGCTAGTTGACAAATGTTTCTATACGATTAATCATTTCTTTAACATGAAATTCTGAGACATACTAATTTTTATTTATTAATTTCATGGTCTTTATATGTTTTTTTATTGATTATTTTGCAATCTTTACGATACTTGATGATATTATTGATTGATTTTTATTAAACTTAAGAATTTTTATGCATAACTAAATTAATTTTATGTAACTGTAACTTGCACGCTGTTGATCGGTGATGTATGTGAAACCTACTTATATAGCTGTAACAACTTATATACCATGCTTCATGCTTCTGGCAAGTAAATTTTATTTCATTTCAATGATCCTTTTAGAATACATACAATATATATAGGTAAAATAAATTACGTCTACATTGCAACATTTTTGAACGAGTTGGAGCAATTTCAATCCCAAGCTTTTCTATCATCTAAATAATCCGATATGTTATAGCAGGCTTTTCATAAAGCCTTATTTTTGTAAAAAGGATATATATGTTTGCGGTGGAGCGGGAGGAGGACGGTCGATTGTGACAAATACCATTTTGATAGCGCAATCTCAGTCGGATCCGGCCCGACCCTCTTTATTCCAGGAATAACTATTAAACCGGCCGTTTATGCCGGCCGCTTTATGAAATATAAACTATAAAATGTATCCTATTTATATTCGTCTGCGTCGTAAATTAATTACCGAGCTGGCTCGATGTCCGGCTCCGGCTCCTGCAGCGGCGCGGCGTCGGTCGGCGGCCTTCCGGTTATTTACGGGCGCGGTGCAGCCGCCTCTGAAAGCTATCGCATTTTCCGGATCGGTTGCGCTACAAGCCGGGACCGGGCCGGATCCAGCGGGACTGTACCGCCACCGGGACATGCATCACTCCGGCAGGTAGCAATATTGTTTGACGTTCATTACAATATCTGTTTTATTAGGAGCAGGTGTCTCTAAAGTTCTCGAGTGTGAGTTGAGGCGGTGATTTACGCGCTGCTATCAGAGCACCCCCCCCCCCCCCCTCCGCACCCGCATGCATAAAAAGGTGCTTTATCGCCGATACCCGTCCCCTCCCAGCCTTCTGCACCCCTTCTCTCTATCCGCTGAGACGTTTATATTCCTTGATAATTCCCTCCGAACATTTCGCGTCATACATCAAATGGATTTATGTATTTTTGGAGAACACGTGAAATTGATGTCGCGAGATGAGGAGGGTTGCACGCCGCAGGTAAACACTTTATTGTATACTTGTAAACTCCATAAAAAGCTAACAAACTGGAATACGTAATGTACTCGCATTTGAACTGATAAAGTATCCAGTTATTCAACTTTTTTAAACCGTACTGAAATCGCTTTCGTTAGAACACGAGTTTCTAAAAGGGAAGTTATTGTGACTCGAAATGGAAGCAAATTCCATTATACATAATACAAGCATGTAGTAAGCGGAACCGCAGGCGTGTGGCGTGCAGCGCCGCCCGGAGCAGAGCCGAGTGGAGCGGAGCCGCGCGAAGCGGAGCCGTCTGGAGCGGAGCCGAGTGGAGCGGAGCTGGCCGGAGAGAAACAACTCATTGAGTGGAAAATTCGCCAAGTTGCGACAAATAGGACGCTTCATTTTAAACTACCTTACAGATTCCTTAAACGATGTTGTGTCTTACATCTTCTTCATGTCTTAGAAAATAGCTCACATTATATATTCGTATGCATGTGTGTACATCCTACAGTGATAAGTAACAGATGCCTTCTCTATAATATAATAAAAATCAAAGTCCTGATTGACTGACATACAATGCACTGTCTAAGCCGCGCTGGTCCTACAGACTTGAAATTTAGAGGTTATTTTTTTGTGGTGTTAAACATAGACATGGACAATCATTTATTCACTACATTAGCACACAATATACAATACAGTTACTTTAAAAGACAGGAAATAATAACAAGAAGGAAAATATGCAATTAAATAGTATAAACGTAAAACATAAACAAAAAAATAGTGAGAAGTTGTGTGTGGTGCAGCGCACACGCACACGGCACTCCACTCAGCATTACGCCCGCCGCCGCCGCGATGGTAAGCGCTGATATTCTGTCGAGACCGCTCCATTTAGCCACTAGACCTTGAGAGTATTGTGTTGTCAAGTGAGAATATTATGTGTCATGGTAAATATGACATGTTGTGTCAAAATATAATAATATAGCCAAAGTAGAAAATCTCAAAATAGTATATTAAGTAATAAAATAAATCAAGTCAGAACATATATATAAATCCAATTAATAAATTGGTTAAAAGAATACCCCAGTCGGCTAGCACGGGAGAGGTGCACTAATGCTTCCCGCACCAGACAACCCAGTTTTTTGTTCGCGGATAATTAAGGATTTTAAACGTTTTTTAAAGATTATCTGTGATTCTGTATTAACGTGTAGTTACTTAGAACGAATTATTACTCATCCAAGGTTGAATGGGATTTACCGGGGGGAGGTTTGTATACTTAAGACTTGGCATATAAGTTAAATAAAAGAATTGGTATTATTTTTAAATAAGTTACTGAGTCTGTGTAAAAAGAGTGTTTAATTTCGTTTAAATAGCTATAAATTAATCGTAAGGTTAACAATCGTGAAAAACTGCATGATATATACTTTTCAAGGTACACACGGCTACACATCGAGCTATAGATTTTCAGAATAAGCTGACCTCGCATTGTGTAGACTTTTCGTAGAATGAGAGGTCAGCTTATATTGGAAAACTATAGCTTGATGTGTAGCCGTGTGTACTTATGTACATTCTGAAAAATGGAATTATTTTTTTATTTTAAATCGCCGTTACTTAGGTTTGAAGGGTGAATAGAGATGTTTTCATTCGTTTTAAAATATATCGTTATATCGTATACCTAGTCAGGTCATAAATTCTGTCACATGTTTAATATAAAATAATTGAAACAAGTTTATTCATTATGTAACCATTTATACACCAAAATGAACTTAACAAAACATAGATTCTGATGACACTAAAGTTTATTCAAAATGACCTCCGTGATTTTGAATACAGGCCTTCAATCTGTGCGGCCAGTCGTCTATCGCAGCACGAACGAGGTCCATGTCAATATCGGCGGCTGCCTTAATCAAGGATGTCTTGAGTGACTCCAAATTGGGATGTGGCTTTGAGCACGCCTTTTCCTCCAAGTGTTGCCATATCTTGTAATCTAACGGATTCAAATCTGGACTGGAGGAGGGCCAGTCTTCGTGCCGGATGAAGTCGATTTCACGCGCCGCCAGCTAGTCTTGTGTGCTCTTCGCTCTATGAGCTGGCGCCGAATCTTGTTGGAATACCCAGTGCCTGTTATTGAACATGGTATGAGAAACAGGTTCCACAAGGTTCGTCAGGACTGTATTTGATACACAACTGCATTCGATTTTACACCTTTCTCACAAAAATGTACCTCTGTTAAGCCCCAGTAAGAAACTCCCAACCATACCATGATGGAAAATGACCTCGTTGGGCACGCGGAATACGGTTGCTCGCTTCTTCACTACTGTGTGCGTACACCTTATCATTTTGTTTGTTGTAGCTCTCTTCTACGGTAAAAATTTTTTCATCCGCAAAAAGAATTTCCCGATATTTTTTTCCCGCGTACCGCTTCAACAAAGCGCGGCATCTCTTCAGTCTCAGGTCCATTAGACGAGCATTCAAACGATGTCCTGTTTTTCTTCGATATGCCCGAACCCTAAGTCTTCATTTAACACCCTTTTCACCGTGGTTCTGCTTAACTCCATATGAAGGGCCAACAGTTTCTGCTTACGTTTGGGATTTCTTTGAATTCGCACCTTCACAGCTTTTATCACTGCTGGAGTCCTAACAGACCGAGGGCGACCACTTCTTGACCTGTCATCTACGCTAGAGTCTTCATTGTATCGTTTGGTGGTGCGATAAACGAATCTTTTGGTTATATTCAAATTTTTCAGTATGTCAAAAATTTGAATTGGCGCGAAACCGCAACGATGCAACGCAATAACTGCAACACGGTCTTCTTTAAGCGTCCACTCCATATTTTAAAATGAGTAAAATTCTAAAAAGTATACATTTTTATTTTCATGAACAATTCGAAATTCGAATTCTATAAACTTTTTTGTGGCCAGCATTCTAAAAGAAAAGTTTTTATTGTGTGACAATACTTATGACCTGACTAGGTATTATCGTAGAATCATTATTATAAATACAGGATTTAATCACGTACCTACCGTTTTATCGTATACCTATAATCATATGCTCATATTCTTTTCAAGTAATTTACGAAGCATTTAATCGTGGTTTGATCACCAGGGCCTGATGATGAAGCCAGAAGGAATCACGAGAACGTCTTATTGGACAATAGCAGAAGATTAATTTAAGCAGTTTTGAGCGGCGGTGGTGGCGGTGACGGAAGCGGCGACGGCGGCGGAGGCGGCGGCGGCAGCGGAGGTGGCGACGGCGGTAGTGAAGGAGCAGAGGCGGTTCGCGTGACGCCTGCCTCAATTCACCGAACGGACTTCTCTCAGTACTAGCGAACGTAATAGTTACCGATTAGGTATACTATTTTGCTACTACAGTGTAAGGATTTCAACATAAGCCATTCTAAACATATTTTGTTAAAGTTCTTTTTACACAATAAAAAATAATTCAAAGAACTGTTTATTAAGAACGAATAGACAGAAGCAATTTTAATAAACGTAGAAGAAGCGGTATTGAAAACACAAATACACCAAAGTCAAGTAATGAAGTAATCCATATACTCGTAGAATAGCAAGCTCACGGGGATTAGGACTCATCCTTATCCCGCAATAAATTGTCATTATCTGCGCAATATCAATATTTATTGTGAATAATATTTAACTGCGAGTTTACGGCATCGCCAAGTATCTTCAGTTCAAATAATACACACAAAATACAGAGATATCTATGAGCTTACAAATCATTGTTTAATCATCATCATCATCATCCGGCAGACGTCCACTGCTGAACATAGGCCTCCCCCTTAGATCGCCACAACGAGCGGTTGGTAGCCGTTTGCGCCCAACGGCTCTCCGCGATTCTTACTAGATCGTCGGGCCACCTTGTGGGGGGCCGGCCTACGCTGCGTCTTCCAGTCCGTGGTCTCCACTCGAAAACCTTTCTTCCCCAACGGTTATCGGTTCTACGAGCGATGTGGCCTGCCCATTGCCACTTCAACTTGCTAATTTTGAGAGCTATGTCGGCAACTTTAGTTCTTCTGCGGATTTCCTCATTGCGGATTTTGTCACGCAAAGAAACCCCGAGCATAGCCCTCTCCATAGCTCGTTGAGCGACCTTGAGCTTGGTCATGAGGCTATGAGTAAAGGACCACGTTTCAGTGCCATAGGCAACACACACTGGTTGAAGACTTTAGTCTTCAGGCTCTGGGGAATTTTGGACGAGAAGATATCGCGAAGTTTCCCGAACGCTGCCCAGCCGAGTTGGATTCTTCGTGCGACCTCTTTGTCGAAGTTGGACTTACCTAATTGGACAGTTTGTCCTAGGTATACATATTCGTCGACAACTTCGAGAGTATCGCCCCCAACAACTACCGGTACGGGCGCAACATGGATATTTGACATGATTTTCGTCTTATCCATGTTCATTTTAAGACCCACCTGTTGGGAGACCCTACTGAGGTCGTTGAGCATGGTACCGAGTTCCTCGAGCGATTCAGCCATAATGACTATATCATCGGCAAAACGAAGGTGAGTGATGTATTCGCCATTGATATTGATGCCAAGTCTGTCCCAGACCAAGAGTTTGAAAACGTCCTCCAATGAGTTCGTGAACAGTTTCGGAGAAATTACGTCTCTCTGTCTCACGCCTCTCTGCAATTGGATTGGTTCCGTACTCTGGTCCTGTAGACGGACTGACATAGTGGCGTTACTATACAAACACTTCAACACTTCGATATACCTATAGTCGATTTGGCATCACTGAAGAGACTGCAGTACCGCCCAGGTCTCGATTGAATCGAAGGCTTTTTCATAGTCCACAAACGCTAGACATAACGGCCGATTATACTCCTCGGTCTTCTGTATAATCTGGCGTAGCGTGTGGATGTGGTCTATGGTACTAAAGCCTTTTCGGAAACCGGCTTGTTCGGGAGGCTGGAAGTCATCGAACCTGCGTGCGAGACGGTTCGTAATCACTCTCGAAAACAGCTTGTAAACGTGGCTCAAGAGCGAGATGGGCCTGTAGTTCTTTAATAAGGTTTTATCACCTTTTTTAAAGAAAAGCACCACCACGCTCTTATCCCACGCTTTTGGCGTGGTTCCTTCGAGGACGACGGAGTTAAATAACTTCTGGAGGACTTGAAGTACCGGTTTTCCACCCGCTCTCAGAAGTTCTGTCGTAACTCCATCCTCACCTGGTGCCTTGTTGTTTTTAAGCTGTTTCAGAGCGATCCTAATCTCGTACAGGCTGATGTCCGGGATGTCTTCGGTATAGTGTCGGGTTAGTTTGGCTCTGGTGTCCTGAGCCAACTGACCAACGGGGTTTTGTGTTGAGGTGTACATCTGTCCATAGAACTTTTCGACCTCTCTCAGAATCTCCGGTTTCGACGAAATGATAGTGCCGCTGTCGGTCTTCAGCTTAGTCATTTGGCTTTGCCCTATAGACGAATGCTTTGCAAACACTTTTGAACCTTTGTTCCTTTCTATTGCGACCTTAATACGAGATGTATTAAAGGTACGCAGATCGTGTCGCATAGATTTCGAGATTCGTCTATTAAGCACGCCGTATGCCGACATATCAGCTGAAGACTGCAATCTCATTTCATCCCGGTCCTCCATTAGCTTAATGGTTTCATCTGAGAGTTTCTGGTGCTTAGTTCGGCGGGGGGCCTTAAAGAACTTAGATCCCACCACTTGGACATTTTCCACCAACCCGTTGTTTATCTCGTCAATATCATTGCAGCTGGCTAGGCACTGGAAGCGATTGTGCAGTTCTAGCTGAAAGCTCTCGGGGTTTTGGATTTGGGCAGGATTTGGACGGAGCGCAGACTTCATCAGACGTGCCCTTTCAAGCTTAACATCGATATTCAATGTGCCTCTAACAATGCGGTGATCGCTCCCGGTTTTCACCCTGCTCATCACAGAGACATCATCAAATATTTGCTTCTTGGTCGTCATAATGAAGTCTATCTCATTTCTAGTGAAACCGTCGGGGCTTATCCACGTCCACTTTCTGGCTGGCCGCTTCTCATAGAAGGAGTTCATCATGAAGAGGCCCTCCTTCTCCATGAAGTCGGCCAGTCTCTGGCCCCTTTGGTTCCGCCGCCCGAATCCAAATGGCCCCACTCTCAGCTCATCGTCTTTCCTTGTGCCTAGCTTTGCGTTGAAGTCCCCCATTACAACCGTGAAATGAGTCTTGGAAGTATGTATGGCCTCGGAGATCTCCTCATACATTGCTTCCACTTCATCGTCTGGGTGTGTCGAGGTCGGCGCATATACCTGTATGACCTTCAACGAATACCTTTCGGTACTTCTGAGTATAAGGTATACTACCCTGTTCGACACACTGTCGACTTTTGTCACGTTGTTAACGAGGGACTTGCGGACGAGAAACCCGACACCACCCTGGGATAGTTGATCTCCCTCCCGGTAGAAGAGCAAGTTACCGGAGTTAAGGATCATCGTGTCCTGACCCTGTCTTCGGACTTCCGACAATCCTAGGATGTCCCAACGTAGCTTGCTCAGTTCTTCTTTCAGCTCGACAATCTTCTCGTCAGCCCTGAGCGTTCGTGTGTTGTACGTTGCCAGGTCCAGTCGTCGGTGGTGGTAGCTGGATCGCTGCCGGGGATTCTTAGCACCCCCTGCTCTGTCACTGCCCTGGTTGCTACCACTTCCAGGGATGACGGAGCCGCCGGGGACTGGGGGCCGTTTGTGTGTTGTGTCTGTCATAGGGGGGTTTTGCCATAATCACCACGCTTGGCAGGCGGCTTGGTGATCGCAGTGGTTGGTGTTTAGTACACAGAAGAATGCTGCTGCCCATTCCCTGGAACAACTCCCTTTGCCGGCTCACACGGCTCCCGCGGGATGAGAAGAGGTGGCCCTATTATTACGCCGGGACCACACGGCATTGTTTAATGAATATTACTAATGAGGTAGTTGAGCTCTCAAATGAACCGCAGATACACCTGTGTGTGAAATACGTCAAACAACCGAATTTAAACGAAAGCAATTACTAATCAGATGTTATCACTTATTAAATATTAGCTATAAATCAACTGCGTTAACAGAAAGAGGTACCGCAATAACGGGCGCCCTTCATCTAAATCCCTAATTGGATATGTACGAGTACGTACCTTCTTGGAAATGAAAAAAGTTGGTGTCCGTCGCCGCCAGCGCCCCGCCCCCTCCGCCCGCAGCCCGCCCGGTCGCGCTACCACCGTCCGCGTACAAATCATACAAATCGCTATCATTTAGACAGATCTAGCGATATCAAACACTACACAACCTAGACAAGGGAAACTTCTCGACCTCAACTATTTATCTTTCAAATTAAGAAAAGTTATGGGCACCGATGAATAGGTGAAAATGATTGGCATCGCCCGAATGGCCTTCGTCTCGCGGAACATTTCCCTAGCGCGATCGGGGGCCGCTCGCAGTTGGCCTCATAATACGATATTAATTTGATTTGATTACATCACGTTCAATTTAACCGAAGAAGAGCTCCTCGGATTCTGGTTTAAAACATTTATATTGATAAAAGCGGAGAAAGTTTATTTAAAGTAGTGAGTGGAAGGCGGCGGCGGCACTAGCGGCTGCGCGTGGCGTTGCCTGTACTCCTACCTACTTACTTCATCTTATTTTACAGTGGTTTCTCGCGTTGTTACTGCTTGAATAGGTGATATCAAAGACCCTTTACAGACAGCCTTTATATACAGGCTGGAATGTTTGAGCCGTAGGTACCTGGAGGGAAAGTACTTACTTACTCTAAATATTGAAGATAGCAAAGATAATAAAAAATTATAAAAAAATAGCAAATTTTACGCACAAAAAACATTCCTTTGTTGAAAAAAAATGCAGAACTGCATTCAAAGATTTTTGAATATAGATATGCTTGCCACATCTGGAAAACAAAGCGAGACTTATTAAAAAAACGAGTGTGCTTTAGACCACACGGCTGAAGTAAAACTTCTTTTTCAAAATATTAAATTATAAAATGTTCAATTACAAAATTGTCCACACGTCTGTAGGTCGATCCGTCTATGTTCATTCTGGACAGACGCATCTCGCACGCGCACATTAACGTTTAAAAATATACGAAACGTAACTCTCTCTGTCTTTCTAGCTTCACTAACTTATATCTCCCTCACAACTTCCATCTCAACAGCACTTCAAACTTTTCGTAACGCATTCACCAGCTTACCTTCTCCCCAAGTCAAGCGTGCGTAAAGAAGTTTTACTTCAAAAGTATCTGTACTTTTACGGTACCAATCGATAGGGTCAATCATAAGGATCAATCTCTTTGACAGACATGGTGTCTGCGAAATCTAAACTTATCAATTCAATGGGATAAGATGAAGCACTTATATCTTATTTAATTTTTTTTATGTATTTATATTTTTAGAACTTATTATGCTTATAATATTATGTTGAACCTCCATGACAAATTCTTATTTCTCGTGTTAGTTCTCGCTCGTATGCCGCGCCGCAATATCTCGGGTGTCATTAATCACTTACGCTTCTTGTATAACAGTGTCCTATTGTTATATTGTGTGCAATTATCTATTCCGTTTAGGTATATGTACTTCCTTGGATCTGGTCTAGTGTAGAAGTCGTGTAACGCACATTATTGACACACCGACAACTTCAACTGTAAGCATCTGGTCGCATTCTTAGCGCACTTTGAGCTCCGGGCTCTCTGCACGTGCTGGGAGCTTGATGACTACCCTGAGATATTTGTTTAGTTTGAAGGACTATCAATTGCAGCAGCGTATACCGAAGTGATCTGGCTGTCAGCACGTAAGGAAGCTTATTTAACGGTGTGATTAATGAGTGCCCCTCCCCCAACCTTCTGTCGAGTCTTGGTCTCGTATCTTTATGATGTCGTATCATTAAGGCAAGGCCGTGCTGCTTGCTGTTTTTAGGGTTCCGGTCCAAAGTTTAAAAAAGGAACCCTATTTAAACGTGACGGTTATGGTGCGACTTTGACAGTTTATCTGTCTGTCTGTCTGTCATAGCTCTATTTTGTTCTAAGACTACTTTGACAAAGTAGCCAAAAAGGTAGGGGGTTTAAATTTCGAAATAGGGTCAAAAATCATAAAATAGGGTGTACGAGCTAACATACACATGTACAATCAGCTTAAACTTGTGTTAATAATATATTTACTTTAAGCATAGCATGCATTGCCCTAGTTACAATAATTGTTCGAATTTGTGATGAAAGCAATAAATCAGTGTACGTCCATCACTTGACGAGTTCGGTTATTTAACTCTTTTTAGAGTCTTCACCCCAGCTAGCATCCCTTAGCAATTTTACCCCGGCTTTTCTTACTGTTTGGTACATACCCCAAACACGTCCTTCGAGCTTTCGTAAATGCGTGATCTTACGGAAGTGTTAATTCTTTTGATTCCGCGGACATTGACCCAATGCAGTGACGAAATCCATTCACGTGTTAAAAATCCGTGAGCTGTCGGGTTTTAGCTATCTTATTTGACTTTCGTATTCGTATCTGTGCGATTACGTGACGTTCAAGGAGACTCACACAGTAGCATCAGCTCTCCCTCCGTGAGTTAGGAGACTCGTTTAGCAGCATCAGCTCATCCTCCGTGGGTCAGGAGACTCACTCAGCAGCATCAGCTTATCCTCCGTGGGTCAGGAGACTCACTCAGCGGCATCAGCCCTTCTTCCGTGGGTCAGGAGACTCACCCAGCCACATTAGGCCTTCCTGCGTGGGTCAGGAGACTCACTCAGCAGCAACAGCTCTTCTTTGCGTGAGTCAGGAGACTTGCCTAGCAGCAGCATTCAAGTAAGATCGTTCATATTTTACTTGTTTATCTAACTACCATGACGAACTACGAAGCAATCTTCAACCGTCAAGCAGAAATTGTCACCGAGCTTCAGCGCATCGGGACTAATTTCGATAAGAATTCAGCTAATCGAAAGACCTTGGAGTATCTGAAGATAAGGTTAGACGCTGTAGACTTCTGGGGAGAGTTCGATAATAACAACTCTACTCTTGAATTGTGGCCGACAAAATCTCAAAGGTACTTTCAGGAATTAATTTATGATCGTATGAATAAATTCTATAGTGATACACGAGCTAAAACAGCAGTTTATGAGCCTTACAAAGAGCAGAGAACATCCGGTTCAGGTAAAGGTACAGGTATTGAAACCGAGACTGGTTCTACTAACAAGGTTAACAAGCTTTTGTCCTTGCAAAGGACTAACTTTCGAGCGTTTAAGCGGCTAATATCGAGCATCAAAGTAAGCGAGATTAGCGAAAAGTGGGAATTAAAAGACGAGCTACGCAGCATCCAATCTAGATGGAACGATATCGACAAGCTTCATCTCGAAATAAATAACATTCTTGAAGGCGAAGATGAGATCTACCAGGATGAATTTATCATTTAAGTTAACCAACAAGGCGCTTAACCAGAAATTATCGGCTACAACGTATCTTCAAAAATCTACTCCTTTACTTGAAATACCTACCTTTTCAGGAAAGTTGACTCTCTGGCCTACTTTCTTCGATTTGTTCTCCGAGTCGATATATAACAATAATTTTCTATCTAAAGCACAGAAAATGCAACACCTAAAAGGTAAATTAATGGGAGAAGCAGTTAAAACACAGCTTCGTACGTGTGTAATATGTCGTCGCTTCGACTCAGAAAAGCAGCACCAAGTTATGACTGATCTACCACGAGCTAGAGTCACGCCTTCCCGCCCATTCACGCACGCCGGCGTGGATTTTACAGGACATGTGGACCTTAGAGCGAGCAAGGGTAAGGGAGTGAAGACTCTCAAAGGCTACGTGGCTGTATTCACCTGCCTAGCGACAAAGACCGTTCACCTAGAATTGGTGTCCGACCTCAGCACTCCAGCGTTTTTAGCAGCTTTTCGTCGTTTCTGTGCGCGGCGAGGGACGCCCCGCCGAATTTACAGTGATAACGGCACGAACTTTATAGGTGCCAAGCGAGCATTGGACAGCGAATATAAGCAAATCTTAGCTACAATCAATCAAGACATTTTAAACAAAATGAGCGACATTAATATTGAATGGTCTTTCAATGCTCTATCGTGGCCTATGCGGGAGGCTTATGGGAAGCCGCTGTGAAGAGTTTTAAAAAGCATTTGAAACGAGTCTTAGGCGAACAAAGACTGACTTACGAGGAGTTTACTACTTTGCTTCAGCAGATCGAAGCGTGCATGAACTCCCGTCCTCTGTTTCCACTAACTGAGAATCCAGAGGACAGCTATCTAACGCCCTACATTATCCGTTTCTAAAATTGATTTTGGTAACTTATTAAATAACCTAGGTGCCAACCAAGGTAAAGATGATAACCTACCCCCAGGCAAGTGGGCACTCGGCAGAGTTGTAGAACTCTATCCTGGAGGTGACGGATACGTCAGGTTCGTGTCCATTAAGACGGAAAATAAAATCATTAAGCGACCAGTAACGAAACTTGTTTTACTACCCATTGAAATGGGAAAGGACGATGACGATAGCTCAGCACAGCATATAGCCCAGCAAACTCCATAACATGAACTCGGATGGAAGAGTTCGTGGAAATAAGCGTGTAACTTTCAAAAACTGTCTTACTCTTGCTCTTTTACTATTTACAATGATGATTTCTCTAACTACACAGCAAAATGTCCCACATATCGGTAATATAGCGCTAAACGACTCAAAAACTCTGTATTTCGGCAAAATATCGAACCTACAGTATATTAGAGATGAATTGAAGCTAGTGGTGTACTACAATCTGACTGGATACCGGCAAGCAATCAATGACATGGAGATCTACGTGAGACATCTGAAGGGTATGACAATGAAACACAGTTCTCAATACCAGCAAATTATTAATCAACTTGCACACGAATTAAGTGAAATTGAACACTACAACAGTCTTCTACAGAGCCCTAGCCGCAAACGTCAGAGAAGAGGTATAGTAAACGGTGTAGGAAATCTAGCTAACTATCTATTTGGAGTACTAGACGACAATTTTGCGTAGCAATACGCTAAAGACAGAAAAAATTACATATAACGAAAACCATCTGAAAACCCTCATCAAAAATCAAACTGTAATCATCGATGCAGAATTAAATATTATACAACGCAATGAACAAATTATGTATAAATTGTCTTCTGTAGTCAACGAGCATCTTCGCAGTTTATCGGAAGATGTAAATTAAATAAGATCGGAAGTCGACAAAGGTCCTTACATTACGTCATCAGCTTTAGCGGCCAACATCGTGCTTGGGAACCTGAGACGCATGCAAACGTCACTTGTAGACACTGTGACGGACATCATCCACGACCGCATCGATGCGCACCTGATTACTAGCGAGCAACTGGATGAACAAATAAACTTTATTTCTGTCCAGCTATAGGGTGATTTGAAAGTACCCTTAGAGGCGAGAATTATACGAGATGTATATAAGCTATTAAAGGTCGCCGCAAAGGTTTATAAAAAATACCTAATCGTCGAAATTAAGGTCCCACTAGTCAGCAACAAAATCTACGAGCTTGATAAAATAATTAGCATCCCACAAAATAAAGATGGAAACTATTACCTTACCGTACCTACCTATACCTAGCATTTAATTTGCGAAAAGACGCAGTTTTATTCCTAACAGACTATGATCTACAAGCTTGTCTTCATCCATCTGAAGAAAAAATTATATGTAGCTTAGATAAACCTACATATGACTTAGATCTACAACAAAGCATATGTAATCTAACATTGATAAATGCAGGCAAATTAACATCGCCCTGTATTATAAACGAGCATACTACGTGTGTAGACAGATGGGTCAAATTGCACCGACTGAATTCTTGGCTATACTCGTGTTGCAATAAATGCAGCATTTGCACTTTTTGCTCAGCTGATGTGACAATGAGTACTTTATCGGGCACCGTTATTCTTGAGATATGTCAAGGTTGTACTATCAAAAGTAATTTGTTTACTATTCACTCTCACAACAACTTCCTACGAAAGGTAAATATACAGCCTTCTATCGAAGCCCCAGAAGTATCAGTTTTGAATAGCGTCATTAAGACATCTGGAGCCAGCTACAACTTCACTCCAGAAAACCACGAGCAAAAATATCGTCAGGTCATGGACGAGATCAACAACCTGAAACAGCAGTCGATTCCCGAACTAAGCATTCACGATATCCATCAATTTTCCATTATTTATGGTATGGTCGCCGTACTGGTGGTAATAGGAATCGTAGCAGCATGTCTTCAAGCAAGGAGACAGCAGCTTCTCCCGGGGGAGTGGCCCCGGTGAGCGCAGCTGCAGGCGCCCGCACACGCGCCCACGTCGGTGGCGCGCATTCGTCCGATGAGCGGTATATACCACGCGAGTGTAGTGATTTACGTAAATCAGTGAGCATGGTAAATTTAAACGTAAATAGAGGCACCGCGCCTCCTAAGCCACAACGTTCAGTGTCGATTCCCATTCTTTGTGACTCTTTCGGTAAAATAGTAGAGCCCATCAGGGTCAACTAGCTTCTCTACGGACAATTGAGTGATAATTATAAGTGACATGGACACGAACACTTTTATTATCTTAATGAATATGAAGTTAATTCAATTTATTAAACTTTCAAGTACTTAGTCATTTTATACATTTTTATTACTTTGTTTACCTAGCTTAAATAATCTCAATTTTAATGTGGGCTTGCCTTTCCTTCTTTTTCTGGTTGGCAAGATGTACGAGCTAACGCACACATGTACAATCAGCTTAAACTTGTGTAAATAATATATTTACTTTTAGCATAGCATGCATTGCCCTATGTTCAATCATTGAACATGAATGTTCATACATAAGTACGAACATTACCCTATTCATGTACACACTTCAATTTATTATTCTTGAAAAACCTAGTTATGCTTTATTGAAATGCTCAGCATTGCAGAGTCAGCTCGACACTAATACAAAGGTTATAAGCCCAATAAAAGATGTTGTGTTGGGTATGTACACCGACGACACACAAATATTAAATTGTATTAGTGTTCATAAGAAAACATGTATATATAAACCAAAATATAAATCAAAATAAAACCACTTACCAACAAGTCGTCGAGTTTCACTCAGCTCCAAGCTACCTAACTAGAAGACCCGGAGAACCGCTGGTCCAGCCGCCCACAGAAGTACCTAGCAGCCGCTAGAGGAGCAGCCTAGGCCCCAGCAACCGCTGGTCCAGCCGCCCAGAGACGCCCCCAGCGCCCGTTGGACGACCAACCCAGACGTGCCCAGCAACCGCTGGAGGAGCCACCCTGACGCCCCCAGCGCCCGCTGGACGAGCCACCCGGTCACATTCAGCGCCCGCTGGACGACCGGCCCCTTCTGAATTTCAGCATCCCCTCACTGCGGCCAAGACACCTTTAGCCGTCCGTAGATCGGTCTTGTGAGTCTGCTTGACCGGCAGTGAGAAATCCCTGTCCTGTGTACATTGCACGCCGTACACAACCCCCTCTCCTACCAACCTTCCATCTGTTACCTTAGGTTTCATGGTAACAGACATCCCGTACTATATATATATACATTATATATTTATATGGTAGGTTAGGGCAGACCAGATGCTAAAATATGTTTCGCAATTGCTTGCGAGCGCCCGCACTCTCCGCCGATGAAGACCGAGCCTAATAGAGTGCATCGTGTCCGTCGCGTGACGTGATTGAGCGAATCTGCATAATTGATTGAAGGATGAGTGAGTCGCCGCCACCGCCACCACCGCCACCGCCGCCACCGCCGCCGCCACTGCCGCCGCACCGCACCGCGCCGTCGAGATCCCTTATTGTTCGCCTAATTGATGTTTCAACTTGGTGGATTTACCACCAGGCTGAGTAGGCTGGAGTCTAGGGCGGCAGATTTTAGGGGCGGCAAATTTGGGTCCAAAGTCAAAGTCACCCACTATTTTACCCCACTCCCCACTCGCACTTGACCAGTATTATTGCAGAATCAGTTAAATTTATTAAAGACTAGTGTTGCCAGATTTTTTTTACATGTAAAGAGCTCACGAATTGTAGAGGTCGGTAGAGGCGGAAAAATTCGAACAGCCTACTGGCGGTAAATGTGTAAGTTCGCCACTCACTACACTCGATATATCGCAACAATAGGTATTCTTAATAATACTCATACCCATCGCTTAGAACATTTACTACATAACGTGCTAGAAATTCTGGTACCAATCATATCTTTATTTTTGAGGTTTTGAGTGCCTCAAACCGATGACCTCGTGACAGCGCTCAAATGTAGGCTCGATCAAAAACTCACAAATTAATAGGTTATTCATTATTATCCGACATTCTAGTTAAGATAAGCTGTAAGAGGACTGAACCCAAAAACTTCAGGGGATGTACCTACTCATCAACACGAACAAATTTACTACAAGGCCAACGATGTGAGAGCAAATACGCACAAAATGTAAAACAGAGAGACGGATACCTAGAAGTACCATGTAGGTATGATCTACTGCGGAACGGACCCATCTTCTTGGTATATTTCCTTAAAACATTATTTTTACCGTTACTCAGCCAGTGCGGTGATACAAAATATTGTCATTATCGATAGATTGGACCAGATTTTGGGATTGATTAAAATGGTATAGGATACAAAAGGATGTGGTTATCTATAATCTAAGGATAATCTAGTTCAATATTTGTCTAAAACTTACTATGATCATTATTATTTACCTACAAAAATGGAAGAGGTTACCCGATGACACAAACATAGACTCATAAATACACAGCACAAATTATAATTTTAACAACCCTTCATTTTGGTAAGGGGTAAAAACCATTTGATGAACGTTTATTTATTTTTGTGAGATTTTTAATGTTACCTATGAAATTGCCGTTTTGTATGGAATAAGTGAAAGTACTTATTTTTTTAAACTTTTTTATTTCTGTTATTCAAAGTAATCACCTATGGAATCCACGCATCTTTGCCAACGCATTGGCAGTTTATTGGGCATCAATAAACTGCCAATGCGTTGGCAACATCACTTAGACTACATCACTAACTAACAATAGGCATAATAATATTATCCACCCCACCATTGTATTACGAGTAAGTACCCCGGCTGCATCGCACAGCGGGGCAGACAAAATACTATGGAATACACCAGCATCTCACAGATTCACATTTTATTGGTTCTGCATATGTGTTCTCAGAGGCTGGCTCCGAACACATTCCACCAGAAGATGATGTACGTCTTCTGTAACTCCGCATGTAGCACAATTAAGGGAGTCAAATATTTTAATTTAATGTTTAGAAGTAGCACGAGGAATGTGTCCAGATACCACAGCGTAGCCTGTGAGCTTTTACAAACAAAAATCGCTTAAATTTGCAGCTTGTGAATCAGGGCACACGAGGAGGTTCAAGCTTGTGAATCAGGGCGCACGAGGAGGTTCAAGCTTGTGAATCAGGGCACACGAGGAGGTTCACTTTGTATTATTTTGTACCAAATTCCTTTCGTTTTTGATATAAATACTTTTCCATTACTCAAAAGTTTTGTATTCTTATTTTAATAAAACTACTCTTTGTTCAGGAAAATGTATGTTTCTGTGCCTATTGAAATAGCTTCCCTAGCTAAGTTATTAACCTCCAACAAATATTCTGAAAACTTATTTTGTCCAACTAATTTAGCAAAACTTAGCTCAGCTTCATTATTTACAATGCGTCATAGAAATGCAGAAAACTTGAAGAAACGGGAGTTTATAATGTAACCGAGAGCGCGCTCAACTCATTTAGAAAACGATTCAAATTAATGGACGCTATTGTAAGGATGGGCGCGAAATAAGGTACCTACCTTGCAGTTGTTGATATTTTAGAGAATAATATAGTTCACTATATTATATTGATCCTCACGAAGGACATCCTCGGATCTCTCACTCCATACGTAGATCCGCGATATCCCTAAGGGGGTAGTCGCTCCAAACATTACGTTTGAAACGTGGCTACATTCACGTGACTCGTTTGCAAGCCCATCGGAGCTTACTCAAATTAGACCACGATAGCAGATGCTTTCGGATTTTTGGTTCTAGAACGTGTCGGTTTCCTCACAATGTGTTCCTTCATCGTCTTGAGCACATGTTGTGTGTATTTTAAAGAAAATGATGTAAGAAACCTCAAGCACTTCCGACAACGCTGTGTGTATGTGCGCGTGTATAATGTACTTCATGAAGCCCGTGTGCAGATCACGTTCCCTCCTAAAATGATTAGGGCGCGTCATTTATCTCGCACACGAAATACAAACAGGTGCTGTTTGCAGCGGCCGGTGGCGACAAATATTTAGACGGCGCCCCCACACCCCCACCTCTACCAACAAGCCCCCCCCCCCCCCCCCAACCCGCCCCGGAGTCTGCGTGACCCTCACGCGGCACTTACCCGAGTGCGACCCAACATAATATGTCTTAAGATTTCTCGGCACGCAAATAGCATATGCTTCCTTACGGCAGGCAGTTACCTACCCATACACACGCTGCGCCTCTTTTTAAAATTATAACATCAGAACCTTCAAATACACATTTTTAATTTCATTGTGAACTCTATTTGTTCGTGGAAGAGATATTCCAAGATAAAGCTGCGCGTTCCTCCAGCTACTCTCTGAACTTTATTTATAGTAAGACGCTTTTTATAATTGCAATAATTAATATTTATTGTATGCTTTGAAGCCCCCCCGCCCCCCTTGGCCGGTTCCGCACGGCGCACACGCACGTGGGGACGCGCGCTCACCGGCGTCGCCGTCGCCGTCGCGCGCGGCTACATTCATTGCGTCTGAACATGTAGCGGCTCCTTGTTTACGGGGATAAGTACGTAAGTACATTGTGTTTGTTCTTTACAACATTTGTTTGCGTAAACAATACCTCGGTTAGTCAGTACTAGGTAAATGTTACAAAAATGTATAACTTCAAATACACTTACACAATATTACCCTCAAAAACCATTTTAGAGCTTATTATCATAGACTGACCGACGCACATACTGACAAACATAATGGTCTCTTTAGCATCCTTGACTTTTTTATATTATTCATACTAGGTAGCAACATAGAGTAACTTATATACTGGAGAGGTAGCAAGTAAGTTGCATATCAAGGCAAAGTGTAAAAGAGAAGTTTGAGCTCGTTAACTTTGAACAAAGTTGGTGAGTTGTGGCCTCCCGCCTCTAGAACATTATTTACCTCCGTCACTACGGCACTGCTGCCGGCGCTGGTCGCCACACGCGCACACTCCTGTTACCAACTAGTGTTATGGGAACTAGTAAATACACAGTGGCAATTATAAATAAACTCCCCAAAGCTCTCACTATTATATCTAAAATCACAAATAAACTCCTACATGCAATCTCTGACCCTCTCCTCGGAATATGATAAGATTGTATTTATTTGTCTTGTTATTGTTCTCAACTCGGAGTCTGTCTGTCTGTCCATCCGAGAGAACTATCTCTTCTAGTCGGTATATTTACAAATAATTGTCAAGTGTGTAAACGGTGGCGCTCAGCTAATAATGCGGGATTGGATCTAAGGGAAAGTGAATCCCAAACAAATTGGAAATTGTTTGTTTGAAATGTCCTAGTGTCCTAGGTCTTGTCTGCCAGCTGCGCCAGCCGTCTCCGGTGGAGAGTAAATTGTGAGCCTGTGAGATAAATAGCAAGGAGCGGAGATATTACTCCACTTAATATTAGTAAATAGTGATAGTGAGTAAATTACTCCACTTTAATATTATCGTCCGACGATATACATATTTTGCTCGAGGTCTGGTTTTAGGAAAGCAAAGTAAAGTTGGTGTACTGATAGGCACTCAGTACACTGCGAGTTGCGGCCGAAGATAAGTTTCTAAAGTTAATTAGACCGGAGCTTGTTCCACTTAGCGCGGCTAATGAAAAGACCTCGTGCTTATCTGCTATCGCGGCGTCGCGTAAACTCAATATTTGACGGGTACCATGTTGCGACTAAGCGATCGCACTCAAAGGAAAAATTTAAAGAGTAAACATTTGTGTTACACGCTCGGATGAAACTTTAAATTTAATACTTGTCGACGTTTTGTAAAGGCTCCGTTTCTCGAGGCTCCATCCGTCGACGACGGCGCGGGACCGGGGCGGGGTAGGACGGGGGCGGGTCGGGGAGGGATGTGAGCGATATTACTCAAAGCGCTTTACGCTCCAAATATGTTACAGGAGAAATCCTTTCAGCGTCGTTGTCACGAAAGAAATATCTCTTGTGGTGATACTCGTATGCTTTGCGAGATTATAGGATCTTTATGATACTAGCAATATTATCCCTGTATTTATATCAGATACAGCTATTATACTGCACAATGCGGTGAAAGCATATCAAGCGTTCACTTACTGCCAGAAAATATTTAACGTCTATGTATACATACTCGCACTCGTATAACTACCAAGTAATTCCTAGGAAACTATTGTTTCGTAATTTTTCATCCCAACTCCAAAACATATTAAAATGGATTTGGTATGTGTGTAAGATAAGGCCTAATGATACTTGATGACCAACTTGACCTATAAAAACTAATTCGAAATTTTGACCCCCACCTTTATAGCCCCTTTGGCAATCAAAATTTTAATATTTAATTTTACTTGCAATAGAAGTGGGCCCGTATTATATTTTATTATAAATTCAAAAGCTTCAGTTGTTGCTGAGATAATCAGCTGTGGCAGACGGACGGACAAAGTCGCACTATAAGGGTTCCGTTGTTGCCATTTCGGTTCGGAACCCTACAAATACCTCTCTCTGAAGTTAAACCGGCCTGTGAGATGGCAGCAACGCAGATGACGTGTATATTCTAATAAACACATAGTTGAAATGCGGAAGGACTACATACTATGTAGGTATGTATATCAGCTGTGAGCTGTGCGAGTGAAACGGTGCTATGGGAGTGCTGCGAATTCCTACAAATAATTTAAATTCACAGAACATTCAATTGTTTTACCAAATATAATTATTCAAACACCAAAATGTACTATTAAATATGCACTTGTTTCGGAACGATACATTTCATTGATACAAATAAGAGTGTAATCCGCCGCGATCGTAGTTCGAGTCGAGCAGGAGCGCCGCGCCCGCGCCAGCTCAACCGATACCAGTCCTAATCTGACGCGATCATAGTTCGAGTCGAGCAGGAGTGCCGCGCCCGCACCAGCTCAACCGACACCAGTCCTAATCCGACGCGATCATAGTTCGAGTCGAGCAGGCGCGCCGCGCCCGCACCAGCTCAACCGACACCAGTCCTAATCCGACGCGATCATAGTTCGAGTCGAGCAGGAGCGCCGCGCCCGCGCCAGCTCAACCGACACCAGTCCTAAACTGACGCGATCATAGTTCGAGTCGAGCAGGAGTGCCGCGCCCGCACCAGCTCAACCGACACCAGTCCTAATCCGACGCGATCATCGTTCGAGTCGAGCAGGCGCGCCGCGCCCGCACCAGCTCAACCGACACCAGTCCTAATCCGACGCGATCATAGTTCGAGTCGAGCAGGAGCGCCGCGCCCGCGCCAGCTCAAACGACACCAGTCCTAATCCGACGCGATCATAGTTCGAGTCGAGCAGGAGCGCCGCGCCCGCGCCAACTCAACCGACACCAGTCCTAATCCGACGCGATCATAGTTTGAGTCGAGCAGGAGCGCCGCGCCCGCACTAGCTCCACCGACACCAGTCCTAATCCGACGCGATCATAGTTCGAGTCGAGCAGGAGCGCCGCGCCTGCGCCAGCTAAACCGACATTAGTCCTAATCCGACGCGATCATAGTTTGAGTCGAGCAGGAGCGCCGCGCCCGCACCAGCTCAACCGACACCAATCCTAATCGGACACGATCATAGTTCGAGTCGAGCAGGAGCGCCGCGGCTGCGCCAGCTCAACCGAGACCAGTCATAATCCGACGTGATCATAGTTCGAGTCGAGCAGGAGCGCCGCGCCCACACTAGCTCCACCGACCCCAGTCCTAATCCGACGCGATCATAGTTCGAGTCGAGCAGGAGCGCCGCGCCTGCACCAGCTCAATCGACACCAGTCGTAATCCGACGCGATCATAGTTCGAGTCGAGCAGGAGCGCCGCGGCTGCGCCAGCTCAACCGAGACCAGTCATAATCCGACGTGATCATAGTTCGAGTCGAGCAGGAGCGCCGCGCCCACACTAGCTCCACCGACACCAGTCCTAATCCGACGCGATCATAGTTCGAGTCGAGCAGGAGCGCCGCGCCTGCACCAGCTCAACCGACACCAGTCGTAATCCGACGCGATCATAGTTCGAGTCGAGCAGGAGTGCCGCGCCCGTACTAGCTCCACCGAAACCAGTCCTAATCCGACGCGATCATAGTTCGAGTCGAGCAGGAGCGCCGCGCCCGCGCCAGCTCAACCGACACCAGTCCTAATCCGACGCGATCATAGTTCGTGTCGAGCAGGCGCGCCGCGCCCGCATCAACTCAACCGACACCAGTCCTAATCCGCCGCGATCATAGTTCGAGTCGAGCAGGAGCGCCGCGCCCGCGCCAGCTCAGCCGACACCAGTCCTAATCCGACGCGATCATAGTTCGAGTCGAGCAGGAGCGCCGCGCCCGCGCCAACTCAACCGACACCAGTCCTAATCCGACGCGATCATAGTTTGAGTCGAGCAGGAGCGCCGCGCCCGCACTAGCTCCACCGACACCAGTCCTAATCCGACGCGATCATAGTTCGAGTCGAGCAGGAGCGCCGCGCCTGCGCCAGCTAAACCGACACCAGTCCTAATCCGACGCGATCATAGTTTGAGTCGAGCAGGAGCGCCGCGCCCGCACCAGCTCAACCGACACCAATCCTAATCAGACACGATCATAGTTCGAGTCGAGCAGGAGCGCCGCGGCTGCGCCAGCTCAACCGAGACCAGTCATAATCCGACGTGATCATAGTTCGAGTCGAGCAGGAGCGCCGCGCCCACACTAGCTCCACCGACACCAGTCCTAATCCGACGCGATCATAGTTCGAGTCGAGCAGGAGCGCCGCGCCTGCACCAGCTCAATCGACACCAGTCTTATTCCGACGCGATCATAGTTCGAGTCGACCAGGAGCGCCGCGCCTGCGCCAGCTCAACCGACACCAGTCGTAATCCGACGCGATCATAGTTCGAGTCGAGCAGGAGCGCCGCGCCCGTACTAGCTCCACCGAAACCAGTCCTAATCCGACGCGATCATAGTTCGAGTCGAGCAGGAGCGCCGCGCCCGCACCAGCTCAACCGACACCAGTCCTAATCCGACGCGATCATAGTTCGAGTCGAGCAGGAGCGCCGCGCCTGCACCAGCTCAATCGACACCAGTCTTATTCCGACGCGATCATAGTTCGAGTCGACCAGGAGCGCCGCGCCTGCGCCAGCTCAACCGACACCAGTCGTAATCCGACGCGATCATAGTTCGAGTCGAGCAGGAGCGCCGCGCCCGCACCAGCTCAACCGACACCAGTCCTAATCCGACGCGATCATAGTTCGAGTCGAGCAGGAGCGCCGCGCCCGCGCCAGCTCCACCGACACCAGTCCTAATCCGACGCGATCATAGTTCGAGTCGAGCAGGAGCGCCGCGCCCGCACCAGCTCAACCGACACCAGTCCTATTCCGACGCGATCATAGTTCGAGCCGAGCAGGAGCGCCGCGCCTGTGCCAGCTCAACCGACACCAGTCCTAATCATTATTTACGATACCTACTGTGATGCCAATTATACTATAACCATTAAAGCTGAGTTATAGCTTTAGGTCTCATCATTATTATCTAAAGTTGAATATATGGTATATATGTAAGATAAGTAAAGTGAATATTATCATCATAAATTTAACCACCTTGAGCCGGGCCAATGAATCGTCGGCCAGCGATCTGCCCCTGATGTTCTATACACTTGCCACTTGCCTCTCATTCTGTGCCCAGTCACTGTGTACCAGCCGCGGGGCTCCAGCAGAGACCATGCAGTTGTCAGTTCCTCGCGCCTCATCGCAGCAATTCGCTTGTACGAACGCTTCAAAGCTAAACTATGCCATAACGATATATTTCTTTTCTCTGAACATTTTCAACTTCCAGATTTATCACGAACCCGTAGCTCGCTCCATAGCCTACTAATATGAAGATAAACAATAAACCGATTGCACGGTGAGGGGTGAGGAGAGTGGTGCGGCGCGGGGCAAGGGGCGGGAAGGGCCCAGGTGAAGTCCGACCGCAATTGAAATGACATTTGTGCGCGGAGTGTGCGGTATCGGCAACACATTCCGCGCGATATCTCCACACCGCCCGCCCGCCACCCGCCGCATGCCGACGCAATAGATTGCAGCACATTGCTAGCATTGCCTACGCATACAATCCCATTTCATTATCCGCTAACATATTTTGCGTGTACACACGGCTACACATCAAGCTATACATTTCCAGTATAAGCTAACCTCTCATTCTACTAAAAGCCTACACGATGCGAGGAAGAAACTGGATGCAAACGACAGGTTTTTTCATTACATGTAAACATTGTTGTGCAACTCGTGTCTGAATTTTCTAAACTAATTATTGCCTACCGGTAATGTAAGTAATTTGTGTTAATACAAGCTCGATCACTTTAGCAAAGTTGAGCCCAAACACCACCGTTAAACTCCAGACAAATTCGATTGAACTGAGTCAGCGGGTCAGCGATGGCCCCTCGAGGCTTAGGTATGCCTTTGAAGCGTGCACATTTACGCGCTTCTCTAAGAGCAAACATTTTCACCTTCTTTTGGTAAACTCACGTCGTCTCATTTCAATTACCAAATACGCTTATCTTTAACCACTTTAAGCTTGGAATTTGATAAACAGACACAAGGAATTGTGCTAGGTTTGAAGTTTAGTTAATGGCCGGCAAATCTACCTACACTACATCGATATTATTTTAGTTTAAATTATAATACCTTCGTATATTTAGGTGTGCTTATAGAGTGCTAAAAATATCTTTATCTTATCTTTATTCTTGGGTAGGTTCAGTTGATCGAGCGAAGCGAGATCTCTAAATCAACCTGGGCAAATCTGCATGGTATGTATGTAAGTATGTATGTATGTTTGTTTGTCCGAGGATAACTTTCGAAGCGTTGATCCGATGATCGTGAAATTTGATATATAGGTAGGTAGTAATGGCACAATTTTGGTGTGACTAAATGAGCTAAAAATGTTTGGGGGGTTTTTGAGATACTGGGATTCAAGAGGGGTAAAAAAAATTAAAATGAGACTATTTGGTCAAATGTGACGTCAAATGAAAGGTCTTCATTAGTGCATTTAGATTCCGTTTTTGTTTTTAGTAAATTCTTAATAGTTTTTGAGTTATTAGCCTTATGGCTAGATTGAAATACTGAACTAACTAAATTAAATAAATACTAAATTAATTAAATACTGAACTATGACAAAATTCACAGCGTAGGTACACCAGTGACTCCACAGTGCTGTAATTTGGTATGCGCGTAGCTTAAGTGACACAAATATAGGTAAAAGTCTGAAATCCAGAATAACTGTTGTACCCCAAAAAGAGTAACCACATACATGAACTCCCGTTACCTGTAATTTGAATGAAACTGTAGGTCAAGGAATTTAGTTATGTATTTCGTGGCACTATTTTATTAGTCAAAGATTAGGGCCGGTTTGCACAACGATCCCTGAACGTATTTAGCGACTAAACATGTTTAAGTTTTACGTATTTGTTTGATTTGCCAACTCCTTAAATCATATTTAGCCACTAAATAAGTTTAGGCTTCGTTGCGCGAGTCGCTATAAGAATATTTTCAATTGTGTTTTGGAAGACTCGCAAGATCTCTGTTCGAGGCGAACCACTAGTTAATTAAAGTATCCATTATATTTTTGAGGGTAACGTTAGGTATTTCTTTCCTATTCCTTTTAAAACTGTTTATAATTTCGGTCTGGTCACTTGTCCCTCGCCTCTCTGGGCCGCGGCCGTCCCGCGTTAGCGTTGTGACTCGGTTGTTTAATAATTCAAGCTGCTTACCTTTACTGCGCTAGAGTAATGTTTATGCGCCTACCCGCGCCCGCCTGCGCATGCCCGCGCCCGCCTGCGCCTGACGCGCCCGCCAACACCTGCCCGCGCCCGCCTGCGCCTGCCCGCGCCCGCCTGCGCCTGCCCGCGCCCGCCTGCGCCTGCCCGTGCCCGCCTGCGCCTGCCCGCGCCCGCCTGCGCCTGACGCGCCCGCCTACACCTGCCCGCGCCCGCCTGCGCCTGCCCGCGCCCGCCTACACCTGCCCGCGCCCGCCTACACCTGCCCGCGCCCGCCTGCGCCTGCCCGCGCCCGCTTACACCTGCCCGTGCCCGCCTGCGCCTGCCCGTGCCCGCCTGCGCCTGCCCGCGCCCGCCTACACCTGCCCGCGCCCGCCTGCGCCTGCCCGCGCCCACCTGCGCCTGCCCGTGCCCGTCAACGCCTGCCCGCGCCCGCCTGCGCCTGCCCGTGCCCGCCTGCGCCTGCCCGCGCCCACCTGCGCCTGCCCGTGCCCGCCAACGCCTGCCCGCGCCCGCCTGCGCCTGCCCGCGCCCGCCTGCGCCTGCCCGCGCCCGCCTGCGCCTGCCCGCGCCCGCCTGCGCCTGCCCGTGCCCGCCAACGCCTGCCCGCGCCCGCCTGCGCCTGCCCGCGCCCGCCTGCGCCTGCCCGCGCCCGCCTGCGCCTGCCCGTGCCCGCCAACGCCTGCCCGCGCCCGCCTGCGCCTGCCTTTCTCTTTTTCTTTTCTTTTCGCATTTTCTGTGCACGTACCCACCACTATAATCAAGTATCTCTATCTTCAAAGGTTTGCTGGAAGGAAACTTTTATTAGGGTTAAGCTTGCCTTTGTACATATCCATTTTGTAAGCTATTTTTGTCTGTTAATCTATTTGTGTACAGTAAAGAATAAAAGTTTAATGAATATATTCTTCAAGACAAATAATAGAACTGGCATTTATGGTTTTTTTGAAATCATCCTCCGGATTCATTAAGTTCAAATGGCATAGTTTTGCATTTCGTATGGGAAAACATTATTCCATAAGTTAATAAACGAAAAATTTTGCATAAATACCATTTCCATTCCATGGATTTTGTCATACAATATCCTCTTCATTCAAAGGTTGTCTGGAAGAGATCGCTTCTAAGCGATAAGACCACCCTTTGTACTATTTGCTTTATTTTTTTCTATTTTGTTTGTAATGTTTATTTAAATGGTGTACAATTAAAGGTTTCCATTCATTCATTCATTCAAATATGCACGTACATATTGAAACATCATTCGTTCTGTTATCATTTGCATATATCTAACTATGTAAATTCAATTCATTATTTAAGCACTAACACAAAATTTAATATAAGGGACATAGTACATATTAAGTACAATATAACAATGTACAATTAAATAAGTAAATACAAGTAATTACACTAAAATAACATAAAATAAACAACATTCACCCACAGATCGGTGCATTTAAAGATATAATTGACTAGCAGGGCCTGGTGACGGGCCCCGGCGGCGGCCCGGCGGCGGCCCGGCAGCGGCCCGGCAGCGGCCCGGGGGAGATGACGGCATTCCTAATGGGCAACAGAAGAAGGGACTGTTCTTTGATGTTTATTTTCAATGCCTAATATATAGAGAGCTGCAAAGTACAGGGCACCACTTTTTAGCAGTTAGTAAAACAATTCAGCTACTTCTACGCGTACGAACTCGCGGCGGATACATACCTCATAAGCCAGTTTGCTATTTTATCGAGATTTTTTATCTTGAGATATAATAAAAGTAGAGTATCAGGTGCGGCGCGCGCGCAGGTAATGTTGCACTGCTTTAAATATATATATTATTTAATGAATCCCCGACCCGGACCGCGCCCGCTAATTGAATACGTTATTATATTAAACAGGTCGCCTGCACAATTTGAGTGTCTGTACTATAAGAGCGAACATTAATAAGAAATTACCTAGGTAGTATGAAAATCTGATATATGTTCACAAAAATATTAATTTGATTAAGAAAAATAGCGATAATCATAATTTTAATACTAGAAATTAAGATAAACTCGCTGTTGCCCCTTGTAGACTCCATAAAGTTAGTAAATCGTTTAAAGAGCAAGGTGTTCGCTTTTATTACAAACTCCCAAGTGATGTACAAAAATTGACAATTAACAAATTTAAAAACGCAATTAAACAAAATCTTTATAAAAAAGCCTACTATAAAATATCGGATTATTTAGATGATAGAGAAGCTTGGGATTGAAATTGCTCCAACTCGTTCAAAATGTTACAATTTAGACCTAATTTATTACATGTATTGTTATGTACATATTCTAAAAGGATCATTAAAAAAAACAACCAGCCTTGTTTCTTGCCTTTCTTTCCTGGCTTGGTCGCAAAGGAACAGGCAGTAAAATTGACGTTTCAAAGTGATCCTTGTGGTTTTAATGAATAAATGATTTTGACTTAGACTTTAGTATGTAAGCATGCTTAGATATAATTTATGCTTTGAAATTACTTGACATTATGATTATTATTATTTATCCACTTGACATGATTATTATTACCTGATACCTGGCTTGATACACCTTTGTTCTTCTACTGTATTATTATTACCTGATACCTGGCTTGATACACCTTTGTTCTTCTACTGTATTATTATTACCTGATACCTGGCTTGATACACCTTTGTTCTTCTACTGTATTATTATTACCTGATACCTGGCTTGATACACCTTTGTTCTTCTACTGTATTATTATTACTTGATACCTGGCTTGATACACCTTTGTTCTTCTACTGTATTATTATTACCTGATACCTGGCTTGATACACCTTTGTTCTTCTACTGTATTATTATTACTTGATACCTGGCTTGATACACCTTTGTTCTTCTACTGTATTATTATTACCTGATACCTGGCTTGATACACCTTTGTTCTTCTACTGTATTATTATTACTTGATACCTGGCTTGATACACCTTTGTTCTTCTACTGTATTATTATTACCTGATACCTGGCTTGATACACCTTTGTTCTTCTACTGTATGATTATTACCTGATACCTGGCTTGACACACCTTTGTTCTTCTACTGTATTATTATTACCTGATACCTGGCTTGATACACCTTTGTTCTTCTACTGTATTATTATTACCTGATACCTGGCTTGATACACCTTTGTTCTTCTACTGTATGATTATTACCTGATACCTGGCTTGATACACCTTTGTTCTTCTACTGTATTATTATTACCTGATACCTGGCTTGATACACCTTTGTTCTTCTACTGTATTATTATTACTTGATACCTGGCTTGATACACCTTTGTTCTTCTACTGTATTATTATTACCTGATACCTGGCTTGATACACCTTTGTTCTTCTACTGTATTATTATTACTTGATACCTGGCTTGATACACCTTTGTTCTTCTACTGTATTATTATTACCTGATACCTGGCTTGATACACCTTTGTTCTTCTACTGTATTATTATTACCTGATACCTGGCTTGATACACCTTTGTTCTTCTACTGTATTATTATTACTTGATACCTGGCTTGATACACCTTTGTTCTTCTACTGTATTATTATTACCTGATACCTGGCTTGATACACCTTTGTTCTTCTACTGTATGATTATTACCTGATACCTGGCTTGACACACCTTTGTTCTTCTACTGTATTATTATTACCTGATACCTGGCTTGATACACCTTTGTTCTTCTACTGTATTATTATTACCTGATACCTGGCTTGACACACCTTTGTTCTTCTACTGTATTATTATTACCTGATACCTGGCTTGATACACCTTTGTTCTTCTACTGTATTATTATTACCTGATACCTGGCTTGACACACCTTTGTTCTTCTACTGTATTATTATTACCTGATACCTGGCTTGATACACCTTTGTTCTTCTACTGTATTATTATTACCTGATACCTGGCTTGATACACCTTTGTTCTTCTACTGTATTATTATTACTTGATACCTGGCTTGATACACCTTTGTTCTTCTACTGTATTATTATTACTTGATACCTGGCTTGACACACCTTTGTTCTTCTACTGTATTATTATTACCTGATACCTGGCTTGATACACCTTTGTTCTTCTACTGTATTATTATTACCTGATACCTGGCTTGACACACCTTTGTTCTTCTACTGTATTATTATTACTTGATACCTGGCTTGACACACCTTTGTTCTTCTACTGTATTATTATTACCTGATACCTGGCTTGACACACCTTTGTTCTTCTACTGTATTATTATTACTTGATACCTGGCTTGACACACCTTTGTTCTTCTACTGTATTATTATTACCTGATACCTGGCTTGACACACCTTTGTTCTTCTACTGTATTATTATTACCTGATACCTGGCTTGATACACCTTTGTTCTTCTACTGTATTATTATTACCTGATACCTGGCTTGACACACCTTTGTTCTTCTACTGTATTATTATTACTTGATACCTGGCTTGATACACCTTTGTTCTTCTACTGTATTATTATTACCTGATACCTGGCTTGACACACCTTTGTTCTTCTACTGTATTATTATTACCTGATACCTGGCTTGACACACCTTTGTTCTTCTACTGTATTATTATTACCTGATACCTGGCTTGACACACCTTTGTTCTTCTACTGTATTATTATTACCTGATACCTGGCTTGACACACCTTTGTTCTTCTACTGTATTATTATTACCTGATACCTGGCTTGACACACCTTTGTTCTTCTACTGTATTATTATTACCTGATACCTGGCTTGACACACCTTTGTTCTTCTACTGTATTATTATTACCTGATACCTGGCTTGACACACCTTTGTTCTTCTACTGTATTATTATTACCTGATACCTGGCTTGACACACCTTTGTTCTTCTACTGTATTATTATTACCTGATACCTGGCTTGACACACCTTTGTTCTTCTACTGTATTATTATTACCTGATACCTGGCTTGACACACCTTTGTTCTTCTACTGTATTATTATTACCTGATACCTGGCTTGATACACCTTTGTTCTTCTACTGTATTATTATTACCTGATACCTGGCTTGACACACCTTTGTTCTTCTACTGTATTATTATTACTTGATACCTGGCTTGATACACCTTTGTTCTTCTACTGTATTATTATTACCTGATACCTGGCTTGACACACCTTTGTTCTTCTACTGTATTATTATTACCTGATACCTGGCTTGACACACCTTTGTTCTTCTACTGTATTATTATTACCTGATACCTGGCTTGACACACCTTTGTTCTTCTACTGTATTATTATTACCTGATACCTGGCTTGACACACCTTTGTTCTTCTACTGTATTATTATTACCTGATACCTGGCTTGACACACCTTTGTTCTTCTACTGTATTATTATTACCTGATACCTGGCTTGACACACCTTTGTTCTTCTACTGTATTATTATTACCTGATACCTGGCTTGACACACCTTTGTTCTTCTACTGTATTATTATTACTTGATACCTGGCTTGACACACCTTTGTTCTTCTACTGTATTATTATTACCTGATACCTGGCTTGACACACCTTTGTTCTTCTACTGTATTATTATTACTTGATACCTGGCTTGACACACCTTTGTTCTTCTACTGTATTATTATTACCTGATACCTGGCTTGACACACCTTTGTTCTTCTACTGTATTATTATTACCTGATACCTGGCTTGATACACCTTTGTTCTTCTACTGTATTATTATTACCTGATACCTGGCTTGACACACCTTTGTTCTTCTACTGTATTATTATTACTTGATACCTGGCTTGATACACCTTTGTTCTTCTACTGTATTATTATTACCTGATACCTGGCTTGACACACCTTTGTTCTTCTACTGTATTATTATTACCTGATACCTGGCTTGACACACCTTTGTTCTTCTACTGTATTATTATTACCTGATACCTGGCTTGACACACCTTTGTTCTTCTACTGTATTATTATTACCTGATACCTGGCTTGACACACCTTTGTTCTTCTACTGTATTATTATTACCTGATACCTGGCTTGACACACCTTTGTTCTTCTACTGTATTATTATTACCTGATACCTGGCTTGACACACCTTTGTTCTTCTACTGTATTATTATTACTTGATACCTGGCTTGATACACCTTTGTTCTTCTACTGTATTATTATTACCTGATACCTGGCTTGACACACCTTTGTTCTTCTACTGTATTATTATTACCTGATACCTGGCTTGATACACCTTTGTTCTTCTACTGTATTATTATTACCTGATACCTGGCTTGACACACCTTTGTTCTTCTACTGTATTATTATTACCTGATACCTGGCTTGACACACCTTTGTTCTTCTACTGTATTATTATTACCTGATACCTGGCTTGACACACCTTTGTTCTTCTACTGTATTATTATTACCTGATACCTGGCTTGACACACCTTTGTTCTTCTACTGTATTATTATTACCTGATACCTGGCTTGACACACCTTTGTTCTTCTACTGTATTATTATTACCTGATACCTGGCTTGACACACCTTTGTTCTTCTACTGTATTATTATTACTTGATACCTGGCTTGATACACCTTTGTTCTTCTACTGTATTATTATTACCTGATACCTGGCTTGACACACCTTTGTTCTTCTACTGTATTATTATTACTTGATACCTGGCTTGATACACCTTTGTTCTTCTACTGTATTATTATTACCTGATACCTGGCTTGACACACCTTTGTTCTTCTACTGTATTATTATTACCTGATACCTGGCTTGACACACCTTTGTTCTTCTACTGTATTATTATTACCTGATACCTGGCTTGATACACCTTTGTTCTTCTACTGTATTATTATTACCTGATACCTGGCTTGACACACCTTTGTTCTTCTACTGTATGATTATTACCTGATACCTGGCTTGATACACCTTTGTTCTTCTACTGTATGATTATTACCTGATACCTGGCTTGATACACCTTTGTTCTTCTACTGTATTATTATTACCTGATACCTGGCTTGATACACCTTTGTTCTTCTACTGTATTATTATTACCTGATACCTGGCTTGATACACCTTTGTTCTTCTACTGTATTATTATTACCTGATACCTGGCTTGACACACCTTTGTTCTTCTACTGTATTATTATTACTTGATACCTGGCTTGATACACCTTTGTTCTTCTACTGTATTATTATTACCTGATACCTGGCTTGACACACCTTTGTTCTTCTACTGTATTATTATTACCTGATACCTGGCTTGACACACCTTTGTTCTTCTACTGTATTATTATTACCTGATACCTGGCTTGATACACCTTTGTTCTTCTACTGTATTATTATTACCTGATACCTGGCTTGATACACCTTTGTTCTTCTACTGTATGATTATTACCTGATACCTGGCTTGATACACCTTTGTTCTTCTACTGTATTATTATTACCTGATACCTGGCTTGATACACCTTTGTTCTTCTACTGTATGATTATTACCTGATACCTGGCTTGACACACCTTTGTTCTTCCACTGTATTATTATTACCTGATACCTGGCTTGACACACCTTTGTTCTTCTACTGTATTATTATTACCTGATACCTGGCTTGATACACCTTTGTTCTTCTACTGTATTATTATTACCTGATACCTGGCTTGACACACCTTTGTTCTTCTACTGTATGATTATTACCTGATACCTGGCTTGATACACCTTTGTTCTTCTACTGTATGATTATTACCTGATACCTGGCTTGATACACCTTTGTTCTTCTACTGTATTATTATTACCTGATACCTGGCTTGATACACCTTTGTTCTTCTACTGTATTATTATTACCTGATACCTGGCTTGACACACCTTTGTTCTTCTACTGTATTATTAATACCTGATACCTGGCTTGATACACCTTTGTTCTTCTACTGTATGATTATTACCTGATACCTGGCTTGATACACCTTTGTTCTTCTACTGTATTATTATTACCTGATACCTGGCTTGACACACCTTTGTTCTTCTACTGTATTATTATTACCTGATACCTGGCTTGACACACCTTTGTTCTTCTACTGTATTATTATTACCTGATACCTGGCTTGATACACCTTTGTTCTTCTACTGTATTATTATTACCTGATACCTGGCTTGACACACCTTTGTTCTTCTACTGTATGATTATTACCTGATACCTGGCTTGATACACCTTTGTTCTTCTACTGTATTATTATTACCTGATACCTGGCTTGACACACCTTTGTTCTTCTACTGTATTATTATTACCTGATACCTGGCTTGACACACCTTTGTTCTTCTACTGTATTATTATTACCTGATACCTGGCTTGATACACCTTTGTTCTTCTACTGTATTATTATTACCTGATACCTGGCTTGACACACCTTTGTTCTTCTACTGTATGATTATTACCTGATACCTGGCTTGATACACCTTTGTTCTTCTACTGTATTATTATTACCTGATACCTGGCTTGACACACCTTTGTTCTTCTACTGTATTATTATTACCTGATACCTGGCTTGATACACCTTTGTTCTTCTACTGTATGATTATTACCTGATACCTGGCTTGATACACCTTTGTTCTTCTACTGTATTATTATTACCTGATACCTGGCTTGACACACCTTTGTTCTTCTACTGTATTATTATTACCTGATACCTGGCTTGACACACCTTTGTTCTTCTACTGTATTATTAATACCTGATACCTGGCTTGACACACCTTTGTTCTTCTACTGTATGATTATTACCTGATACCTGGCTTGATACACCTTTGTTCTTCTACTGTATTATTATTACCTGATACCTGGCTTGACACACCTTTGTTCTTCTACTGTATTATTATTACCTGATACCTGGCTTGATACACCTTTGTTCTTCTACTGTATGATTATTACCTGATACCTGGCTTGACACACCTTTGTTCTTCTACTGTATTATTATTACCTGATACCTGGCTTGACACACCTTTGTTCTTCTACTGTATGATTATTACCTGATACCTGGCTTGATACACCTTTGTTCTTCTACTGTATTATTATTACCTGATACCTGGCTTGACACACCTTTGTTCTTCTACTGTATTATTATTACCTGATACCTGGCTTGACACACCTTTGTTCTTCTACTGTATGATTATTACCTGATACCTGGCTTGACACACCTTTGTTCTTCTACTGTATTATTATTACCTGATACCTGGCTTGACACACCTTTGTTCTTCTACTGTATTATTATTACCTGATACCTGGCTTGACACACCTTTGTTCTTCTACTGTATTATTATTACCTGATACCTGGCTTGACACACCTTTGTTCTTCTACTGTATTATTATTACCTGATACCTGGCTTGACACACCTTTGTTCTTCTACTGTATTATTATTACCTGATACCTGGCTTGACACACCTTTGTTCTTCTACTGTATTATTATTACTTGATACCTGGCTTGATACACCTTTGTTCTTCTACTGTATTATTATTACCTGATACCTGGCTTGACACACCTTTGTTCTTCTACTGTATTATTATTACTTGATACCTGGCTTGATACACCTTTGTTCTTCTACTGTATTATTATTACCTGATACCTGGCTTGACACACCTTTGTTCTTCTACTGTATTATTATTACCTGATACCTGGCTTGACACACCTTTGTTCTTCTACTGTATTATTATTACCTGATACCTGGCTTGATACACCTTTGTTCTTCTACTGTATTATTATTACCTGATACCTGGCTTGACACACCTTTGTTCTTCTACTGTATGATTATTACCTGATACCTGGCTTGATACACCTTTGTTCTTCTACTGTATGATTATTACCTGATACCTGGCTTGATACACCTTTGTTCTTCTACTGTATTATTATTACCTGATACCTGGCTTGATACACCTTTGTTCTTCTACTGTATTATTATTACCTGATACCTGGCTTGATACACCTTTGTTCTTCTACTGTATTATTATTACCTGATACCTGGCTTGACACACCTTTGTTCTTCTACTGTATTATTATTACTTGATACCTGGCTTGATACACCTTTGTTCTTCTACTGTATTATTATTACCTGATACCTGGCTTGACACACCTTTGTTCTTCTACTGTATTATTATTACCTGATACCTGGCTTGACACACCTTTGTTCTTCTACTGTATTATTATTACCTGATACCTGGCTTGATACACCTTTGGTCTTCTACTGTATGATTATTACCTGATACCTGGCTTGATACACCTTTGTTCTTCTACTGTATTATTATTACCTGATACCTGGCTTGATACACCTTTGTTCTTCTACTGTATGATTATTACCTGATACCTGGCTTGACACACCTTTGTTCTTCTACTGTATTATTATTACCTGATACCTGGCTTGACACACCTTTGTTCTTCTACTGTATTATTATTACCTGATACCTGGCTTGATACACCTTTGTTCTTCTACTGTATTATTATTACCTGATACCTGGCTTGACACACCTTTGTTCTTCTACTGTATGATTATTACCTGATACCTGGCTTGATACACCTTTGTTCTTCTACTGTATGATTATTACCTGATACCTGGCTTGATACACCTTTGTTCTTCTACTGTATTATTATTACCTGATACCTGGCTTGATACACCTTTGTTCTTCTACTGTATGATTATTACCTGATACCTGGCTTGATACACCTTTGTTCTTCTACTGTATTATTATTACCTGATACCTGGCTTGATACACCTTTGTTCTTCTACTGTATTATTATTACCTGATACCTGGCTTGACACACCTTTGTTCTTCTACTGTATTATTAATACCTGATACCTGGCTTGATACACCTTTGTTCTTCTACTGTATGATTATTACCTGATACCTGGCTTGATACACCTTTGTTCTTCTACTGTATTATTATTACCTGATACCTGGCTTGACACACCTTTGTTCTTCTACTGTATTATTATTACCTGATACCTGGCTTGACACACCTTTGTTCTTCTACTGTATTATTATTACTTGATACCTGGCTTGATACACCTTTGTTCTTCTACTGTATTATTATTACCTGATACCTGGCTTGACACACCTTTGTTCTTCTACTGTATGATTATTACCTGATACCTGGCTTGATACACCTTTGTTCTTCTACTGTATTATTATTACCTGATACCTGGCTTGACACACCTTTGTTCTTCTACTGTATTATTATTACCTGATACCTGGCTTGACACACCTTTGTTCTTCTACTGTATTATTATTACCTGATACCTGGCTTGATACACCTTTGTTCTTCTACTGTATTATTATTACCTGATACCTGGCTTGACACACCTTTGTTCTTCTACTGTATGATTATTACCTGATACCTGGCTTGATACACCTTTGTTCTTCTACTGTATTATTATTACCTGATACCTGGCTTGACACACCTTTGTTCTTCTACTGTATTATTATTACCTGATACCTGGCTTGATACACCTTTGTTCTTCTACTGTATGATTATTACCTGATACCTGGCTTGATACACCTTTGTTCTTCTACTGTATGATTATTACCTGATACCTGGCTTGACACACCTTTGTTCTTCTACTGTATTATTATTACCTGATACCTGGCTTGACACACCTTTGTTCTTCTACTGTATTATTAATACCTGATACCTGGCTTGACACACCTTTGTTCTTCTACTGTATGATTATTACCTGATACCTGGCTTGATACACCTTTGTTCTTCTACTGTATTATTATTACCTGATACCTGGCTTGACACACCTTTGTTCTTCTACTGTATTATTATTACCTGATACCTGGCTTGATACACCTTTGTTCTTCTACTGTATGATTATTACCTGATACCTGGCTTGACACACCTTTGTTCTTCTACTGTATTATTATTACCTGATACCTGGCTTGACACACCTTTGTTCTTCTACTGTATGATTATTACCTGATACCTGGCTTGATACACCTTTGTTCTTCTACTGTATTATTATTACCTGATACCTGGCTTGACACACCTTTGTTCTTCTACTGTATTATTATTACCTGATACCTGGCTTGATACACCTTTGTTCTTCTACTGTATGATTATTACCTGATACCTGGCTTGATACACCTTTGTTCTTCTACTGTATTATTATTACCTGATACCTGGCTTGACACACCTTTGTTCTTCTACTGTATTATTATTACCTGATACCTGGCTTGACACACCTTTGTTCTTCTACTGTATTATTAATACCTGATACCTGGCTTGATACACCTTTGTTCTTCTACTGTATTATTATTACCTGATACCTGGCTTGACACACCTTTGTTCTTCTACTGTATTATTATTACCTGATACCTGGCTTGACACACCTTTGTTCTTCTACTGTATTATTAATACCTGATACCTGGCTTGACACACCTTTGTTCTTCTACTGTATGATTATTACCTGATACCTGGCTTGATACACCTTTGTTCTTCTACTGTATGATTATTACCTGATACCTGGCTTGATACACCTTTGTTCTTCTACTGTATGATTATTACCTGATACCTGGCTTGATACACCTTTGTTCTTCTACTGTATGATTATTACCTGATACCTGGCTTGACACACCTTTGTTCTTCTACTGTATGATTATTACCTGATACCTGGCTTGATACACCTTTGTTCTTCTACTGTATTATTATTACCTGATACCTGGCTTGATACACCTTTGTTCTTCTACTGTATTATTATTACCTGATACCTGGCTTGACACACCTTTGTTCTTCTACTGTATTATTATTACCTGATACCTGGCTTGACACACCTTTGTTCTTCTACTGTATTATTATTACCTGATACCTGGCTTGACACACCTTTGTTCTTCTACTGTATGATTATTACCTGATACCTGGCTTGACACACCTTTGTTCTTCTACTGTATGATTATTACCTGATACCTGGCTTGATACACCTTTGTTCTTCTACTGTATTATTATTACCTGATACCTGGCTTGACACACCTTTGTTCTTCTACTGTATTATTATTACCTGATACCTGGCTTGACACACCTTTGTTCTTCTACTGTATGATTATTACCTGATACCTGGCTTGATACACCTTTGTTCTTCTACTGTATGATTATTACCTGATACCTGGCTTGACACACCTTTGTTCTTCTACTGTATGATTATTACCTGATACCTGGCTTGATACACCTTTGTTCTTCTACTGTATTATTATTACCTGATACCTGGCTTGATACACCTTTGTTCTTCTACTGTATTATTATTACCTGATACCTGGCTTGACACACCTTTGTTCTTCTACTGTATTATTATTACCTGATACCTGGCTTGACACACCTTTGTTCTTCTACTGTATGATTATTACCTGATACCTGGCTTGATACACCTTTGTTCTTCTACTGTATTATTATTACCTGATACCTGGCTTGATACACCTTTGTTCTTCTACTGTATTATTATTACCTGATACCTGGCTTGACACACCTTTGTTCTTCTACTGTATTATTATTACCTGATACCTGGCTTGACACACCTTTGTTCTTCTACTGTATGATTATTACCTGATACCTGGCTTGACACACCTTTGTTCTTCTACTGTATTATTATTACCTGATACCTGGCTTGATACACCTTTGTTCTTCTACTGTATTATTATTACCTGATACCTGGCTTGACACACCTTTGTTCTTCTACTGTATTATTATTACCTGATACCTGGCTTGACACACCTTTGTTCTTCTACTGTATTATTATTACCTGATACCTGGCTTGACACACCTTTGTTCTTCTACTGTATGATTATTACCTGATACCTGGCTTGACACACCTTTGTTCTTCTACTGTATTATTATTACCTGATACCTGGCTTGACACACCTTTGTTCTTCTACTGTATGATTATTACCTGATACCTGGCTTGACACACCTTTGTTCTTCTACTGTATTATTATTACCTGATACCTGGCTTGACACACCTTTGTTCTTCTACTGTATTATTATTACCTGATACCTGGCTTGACACACCTTTGTTCTTCTACTGTATGATTATTACCTGATACCTGGCTTGATACACCTTTGTTCTTCTACTGTATGATTATTACCTGATACCTGGCTTGACACACCTTTGTTCTTCTACTGTATGATTATTACCTGATACCTGGCTTGACACACCTTTGTTCTTCTACTGTATGATTATTACCTGATACCTGGCTTGACACACCTTTGTTCTTCTACTGTATTATTATTACCTGATACCTGGCTTGACACACCTTTGTTCTTCTACTGTATGATTATTACCTGATACCTGGCTTGATACACCTTTGTTCTTCTACTGTATGATTATTACCTGATACCTGGCTTGATACACCTTTGTTCTTCTACTGTATGATTATTACCTGATACCTGGCTTGACACACCTTTGTTCTTCTACTGTATGATTATTACCTGATACCTGGCTTGATACACCTTTGTTCTTCTACTGTATTATTATTACCTGATACCTGGCTTGACACACCTTTGTTCTTCTACTGTATGATTATTACCTGATACCTGGCTTGATACACCTTTGTTCTTCTACTGTATTATTATTACCTGATACCTGGCTTGATACACCTTTGTTCTTCTACTGTATTATTATTACCTGATACCTGGCTTGACACACCTTTGTTCTTCTACTGTATGATTATTACCTGATACCTGGCTTGATACACCTTTGTTCTTCTACTGTATGATTATTACCTGATACCTGGCTTGATACACCTTTGTTCTTCTACTGTATGATTATTACCTGATACCTGGCTTGATACACCTTTGTTCTTCTACTGTATGATTATTACCTGATACCTGGCTTGACACACCTTTGTTCTTCTACTGTATGATTATTACCTGATACCTGGCTTGATACACCTTTGTTCTTCTACTGTATTATTATTACCTGATACCTGGCTTGACACACCTTTGTTCTTCTACTGTATGATTATTACCTGATACCTGGCTTGACACACCTTTGTTCTTCTACTGTATGATTATTACCTGATACCTGGCTTGACACACCTTTGTTCTTCTACTGTATTATTATTACCTGATACCTGGCTTGACACACCTTTGTTCTTCTACTGTATTATTATTAACTGATACCTGGCTTGAAACACCTTTGTTCTTCTACTGTATTATTATTACCTGATACCTGGCTTGAGACACCTTTGTTCTTCTACTGTATTATTATTACCTGATACCTGGCTTGACACACCTTTGTTCTTCTACTGTATGATTATTACCTGATACCTGGCTTGACACACCTTTGTTCTTCTACTGTATTATTATTACCTGATACCTGGCTTGATACACCTTTGTTCTTCTACTGTATTATTATTACCTGATACCTGGCTTGACACATTTTTGTTCTTCTACTGTATGATTATTACCTGATACCTGGCTTGATACACCTTTGTTCTTCTACTGTATTATTATTACCTGATACCTGGCTTGATACACCTTTGTTCTTCTACTGTATTATTATTACCTGATACCTGGCTTGACACACCTTTGTTCTTCTACTGTATGATTATTACCTGATACCTGGCTTGATACACCTTTGTTCTTCTACTGTATGATTATTACCTGATACCTGGCTTGATACACCTTTGTTCTTCTACTGTATGATTATTACCTGATACCTGGCTTGATACACCTTTGTTCTTCTACTGTATGATTATTACCTGATACCTGGCTTGACACACCTTTGTTCTTCTACTGTATGATTATTACCTGATACCTGGCTTGATACACCTTTGTTCTTCTACTGTATTATTATTACCTGATACCTGGCTTGACACACCTTTGTTCTTCTACTGTATGATTATTACCTGATACCTGGCTTGACACACCTTTGTTCTTCTACTGTATGATTATTACCTGATACCTGGCTTGACACACCTTTGTTCTTCTACTGTATTATTATTACCTGATACCTGGCTTGACACACCTTTGTTCTTCTACTGTATTATTATTACCTGATACCTGGCTTGATACACCTTTGTTCTTCTACTGTATTATTATTACCTGATACCTGGCTTGACACACCTTTGTTCTTCTACTGTATTATTATTACCTGATACCTGGCTTGACACACCTTTGTTCTTCTACTGTATTATTATTACCTGATACCTGGCTTGACACACCTTTGTTCTTCTACTGTATGATTATTACCTGATACCTGGCTTGACACACCTTTGTTCTTCTACTGTATTATTATTACCTGATACCTGGCTTGATACACCTTTGTTCTTCTACTGTATTATTATTACCTGATACCTGGCTTGACACACCTTTGTTCTTCTACTGTATGATTATTACCTGATACCTGGCTTGATACACCTTTGTTCTTCTACTGTATTATTATTACTTGATACCTGGCTTGATACACCTTTGTTCTTCTACTGTATGATTATTACCTGATACCTGGCTTGATACACCTTTGTTCTTCTACTGTATTATTATTACCTGATACCTGGCTTGACACACCTTTGTTCTTCTACTGTATGATTATTACCTGATACCTGGCTTGACACACCTTTGTTCTTCTACTGTATGATTATTACCTGATACCTGGCTTGACACACCTTTGTTCTTCTACTGTATTATTATTACCTGATACCTGGCTTGACACACCTTTGTTCTTCTACTGTATGATTATTACCTGATACCTGGCTTGATACACCTTTGTTCTTCTACTGTATTATTATTACCTGATACCTGGCTTGACACACCTTTGTTCTTCTACTGTATGATTATTACCTGATACCTGGCTTGATACACCTTTGTTCTTCTACTGTATGATTATTACCTGATACCTGGCTTGATACACCTTTGTTCTTCTACTGTATTATTATTACCTGATACCTGGCTTGATACACCTTTGTTCTTCTACTGTATTATTATTACCTGATACCTGGCTTGATACACCTTTGTTCTTCTACTGTATTATTATTACCTGATACCTGGCTTGATACACCTTTGTTCTTCTACTGTATGATTATTACCTGATACCTGGCTTGATACACCTTTGTTCTTCTACTGTATGATTATTACCTGATACCTGGCTTGACACACCTTTGTTCTTCTACTGTATTATTATTACCTGATACCTGGCTTGATACACCTTTGTTCTTCTACTGTATGATTATTACCTGATACCTGGCTTGATACACCTTTGTTCTTCTACTGTATTATTATTACCTGATACCTGGCTTGATACACCTTTGTTCTTCTACTGTATGATTATTACCTGATACCTGGCTTGATACACCTTTGTTCTTCTACTGTATGATTATTACCTGATACCTGGCTTGACACACCTTTGTTCTTCTACTGTATTATTATTACCTGATACCTGGCTTGACACACCTTTGTTCTTCTACTGTATTATTATTACCTGATACCTGGCTTGACACACCTTTGTTCTTCTACTGTATGATTATTACCTGATACCTGGCTTGACACACCTTTGTTCTTCTACTGTATTATTATTACCTGATACCTGGCTTGACACACCTTTGTTCTTCTACTGTATTATTATTACCTGATACCTGGCTTGACACACCTTTGTTCTTCTACTGTATGATTATTACCTGATACCTGGCTTGATACACCTTTGTTCTTCTACTGTATGATTATTACCTGATACCTGGCTTGACACACCTTTGTTCTTCTACTGTATTATTATTACCTGATACCTGGCTTGACACACCTTTGTTCTTCTACTGTATTATTATTACCTGATACCTGGCTTGATACACCTTTGTTCTTCTACTGTATTATTATTACCTGATACCTGGCTTGACACACCTTTGTTCTTCTACTGTATGATTATTACCTGATACCTGGCTTGATACACCTTTGTTCTTCTACTGTATTATTATTACCTGATACCTGGCTTGACACACCTTTGTTCTTCTACTGTATTATTATTACCTGATACCTGGCTTGATACACCTTTGTTCTTCTACTGTATGATTATTACCTGATACCTGGCTTGATACACCTTTGTTCTTCTACTGTATTATTATTACCTGATACCTGGCTTGACACACCTTTGTTCTTCTACTGTATTATTATTACCTGATACCTGGCTTGACACACCTTTGTTCTTCTACTGTATTATTAATACCTGATACCTGGCTTGACACACCTTTGTTCTTCTACTGTATGATTATTACCTGATACCTGGCTTGATACACCTTTGTTCTTCTACTGTATTATTATTACCTGATACCTGGCTTGACACACCTTTGTTCTTCTACTGTATTATTATTACCTGATACCTGGCTTGATACACCTTTGTTCTTCTACTGTATGATTATTACCTGATACCTGGCTTGACACACCTTTGTTCTTCTACTGTATTATTATTACCTGATACCTGGCTTGACACACCTTTGTTCTTCTACTGTATGATTATTACCTGATACCTGGCTTGATACACCTTTGTTCTTCTACTGTATTATTATTACCTGATACCTGGCTTGACACACCTTTGTTCTTCTACTGTATTATTATTACCTGATACCTGGCTTGACACACCTTTGTTCTTCTACTGTATGATTATTACCTGATACCTGGCTTGACACACCTTTGTTCTTCTACTGTATTATTATTACCTGATACCTGGCTTGACACACCTTTGTTCTTCTACTGTATTATTATTACCTGATACCTGGCTTGACACACCTTTGTTCTTCTACTGTATTATTATTACCTGATACCTGGCTTGACACACCTTTGTTCTTCTACTGTATTATTATTACCTGATACCTGGCTTGACACACCTTTGTTCTTCTACTGTATTATTATTACCTGATACCTGGCTTGACACACCTTTGTTCTTCTACTGTATTATTATTACTTGATACCTGGCTTGATACACCTTTGTTCTTCTACTGTATTATTATTACCTGATACCTGGCTTGACACACCTTTGTTCTTCTACTGTATTATTATTACTTGATACCTGGCTTGATACACCTTTGTTCTTCTACTGTATTATTATTACCTGATACCTGGCTTGACACACCTTTGTTCTTCTACTGTATTATTATTACCTGATACCTGGCTTGACACACCTTTGTTCTTCTACTGTATTATTATTACCTGATACCTGGCTTGATACACCTTTGTTCTTCTACTGTATTATTATTACCTGATACCTGGCTTGACACACCTTTGTTCTTCTACTGTATGATTATTACCTGATACCTGGCTTGATACACCTTTGTTCTTCTACTGTATGATTATTACCTGATACCTGGCTTGATACACCTTTGTTCTTCTACTGTATTATTATTACCTGATACCTGGCTTGATACACCTTTGTTCTTCTACTGTATTATTATTACCTGATACCTGGCTTGATACACCTTTGTTCTTCTACTGTATTATTATTACCTGATACCTGGCTTGACACACCTTTGTTCTTCTACTGTATTATTATTACTTGATACCTGGCTTGATACACCTTTGTTCTTCTACTGTATTATTATTACCTGATACCTGGCTTGACACACCTTTGTTCTTCTACTGTATTATTATTACCTGATACCTGGCTTGACACACCTTTGTTCTTCTACTGTATTATTATTACCTGATACCTGGCTTGATACACCTTTGGTCTTCTACTGTATGATTATTACCTGATACCTGGCTTGATACACCTTTGTTCTTCTACTGTATTATTATTACCTGATACCTGGCTTGATACACCTTTGTTCTTCTACTGTATGATTATTACCTGATACCTGGCTTGACACACCTTTGTTCTTCTACTGTATTATTATTACCTGATACCTGGCTTGACACACCTTTGTTCTTCTACTGTATTATTATTACCTGATACCTGGCTTGATACACCTTTGTTCTTCTACTGTATTATTATTACCTGATACCTGGCTTGACACACCTTTGTTCTTCTACTGTATGATTATTACCTGATACCTGGCTTGATACACCTTTGTTCTTCTACTGTATGATTATTACCTGATACCTGGCTTGATACACCTTTGTTCTTCTACTGTATTATTATTACCTGATACCTGGCTTGATACACCTTTGTTCTTCTACTGTATGATTATTACCTGATACCTGGCTTGATACACCTTTGTTCTTCTACTGTATTATTATTACCTGATACCTGGCTTGATACACCTTTGTTCTTCTACTGTATTATTATTACCTGATACCTGGCTTGACACACCTTTGTTCTTCTACTGTATTATTAATACCTGATACCTGGCTTGATACACCTTTGTTCTTCTACTGTATGATTATTACCTGATACCTGGCTTGATACACCTTTGTTCTTCTACTGTATTATTATTACCTGATACCTGGCTTGACACACCTTTGTTCTTCTACTGTATTATTATTACCTGATACCTGGCTTGACACACCTTTGTTCTTCTACTGTATTATTATTACCTGATACCTGGCTTGATACACCTTTGTTCTTCTACTGTATTATTATTACCTGATACCTGGCTTGACACACCTTTGTTCTTCTACTGTATGATTATTACCTGATACCTGGCTTGATACACCTTTGTTCTTCTACTGTATTATTATTACCTGATACCTGGCTTGACACACCTTTGTTCTTCTACTGTATTATTATTACCTGATACCTGGCTTGACACACCTTTGTTCTTCTACTGTATTATTATTACCTGATACCTGGCTTGATACACCTTTGTTCTTCTACTGTATTATTATTACCTGATACCTGGCTTGACACACCTTTGTTCTTCTACTGTATGATTATTACCTGATACCTGGCTTGATACACCTTTGTTCTTCTACTGTATTATTATTACCTGATACCTGGCTTGACACACCTTTGTTCTTCTACTGTATTATTATTACCTGATACCTGGCTTGATACACCTTTGTTCTTCTACTGTATGATTATTACCTGATACCTGGCTTGATACACCTTTGTTCTTCTACTGTATTATTATTACCTGATACCTGGCTTGACACACCTTTGTTCTTCTACTGTATTATTATTACCTGATACCTGGCTTGACACACCTTTGTTCTTCTACTGTATTATTAATACCTGATACCTGGCTTGACACACCTTTGTTCTTCTACTGTATGATTATTACCTGATACCTGGCTTGATACACCTTTGTTCTTCTACTGTATTATTATTACCTGATACCTGGCTTGACACACCTTTGTTCTTCTACTGTATTATTATTACCTGATACCTGGCTTGATACACCTTTGTTCTTCTACTGTATGATTATTACCTGATACCTGGCTTGACACACCTTTGTTCTTCTACTGTATTATTATTACCTGATACCTGGCTTGACACACCTTTGTTCTTCTACTGTATGATTATTACCTGATACCTGGCTTGATACACCTTTGTTCTTCTACTGTATTATTATTACCTGATACCTGGCTTGACACACCTTTGTTCTTCTACTGTATTATTATTACCTGATACCTGGCTTGATACACCTTTGTTCTTCTACTGTATGATTATTACCTGATACCTGGCTTGATACACCTTTGTTCTTCTACTGTATTATTATTACCTGATACCTGGCTTGACACACCTTTGTTCTTCTACTGTATTATTATTACCTGATACCTGGCTTGACACACCTTTGTTCTTCTACTGTATTATTAATACCTGATACCTGGCTTGATACACCTTTGTTCTTCTACTGTATTATTATTACCTGATACCTGGCTTGACACACCTTTGTTCTTCTACTGTATTATTATTACCTGATACCTGGCTTGACACACCTTTGTTCTTCTACTGTATTATTAATACCTGATACCTGGCTTGACACACCTTTGTTCTTCTACTGTATGATTATTACCTGATACCTGGCTTGATACACCTTTGTTCTTCTACTGTATGATTATTACCTGATACCTGGCTTGATACACCTTTGTTCTTCTACTGTATGATTATTACCTGATACCTGGCTTGATACACCTTTGTTCTTCTACTGTATGATTATTACCTGATACCTGGCTTGACACACCTTTGTTCTTCTACTGTATGATTATTACCTGATACCTGGCTTGATACACCTTTGTTCTTCTACTGTATTATTATTACCTGATACCTGGCTTGATACACCTTTGTTCTTCTACTGTATTATTATTACCTGATACCTGGCTTGACACACCTTTGTTCTTCTACTGTATTATTATTACCTGATACCTGGCTTGACACACCTTTGTTCTTCTACTGTATTATTATTACCTGATACCTGGCTTGACACACCTTTGTTCTTCTACTGTATGATTATTACCTGATACCTGGCTTGACACACCTTTGTTCTTCTACTGTATGATTATTACCTGATACCTGGCTTGATACACCTTTGTTCTTCTACTGTATTATTATTACCTGATACCTGGCTTGACACACCTTTGTTCTTCTACTGTATTATTATTACCTGATACCTGGCTTGACACACCTTTGTTCTTCTACTGTATGATTATTACCTGATACCTGGCTTGATACACCTTTGTTCTTCTACTGTATTATTATTACCTGATACCTGGCTTGACACACCTTTGTTCTTCTACTGTATGATTATTACCTGATACCTGGCTTGATACACCTTTGTTCTTCTACTGTATTATTATTACCTGATACCTGGCTTGATACACCTTTGTTCTTCTACTGTATTATTATTACCTGATACCTGGCTTGACACACCTTTGTTCTTCTACTGTATTATTATTACCTGATACCTGGCTTGACACACCTTTGTTCTTCTACTGTATGATTATTACCTGATACCTGGCTTGATACACCTTTGTTCTTCTACTGTATTATTATTACCTGATACCTGGCTTGATACACCTTTGTTCTTCTACTGTATTATTATTACCTGATACCTGGCTTGACACACCTTTGTTCTTCTACTGTATTATTATTACCTGATACCTGGCTTGACACACCTTTGTTCTTCTACTGTATGATTATTACCTGATACCTGGCTTGACACACCTTTGTTCTTCTACTGTATTATTATTACCTGATACCTGGCTTGATACACCTTTGTTCTTCTACTGTATTATTATTACCTGATACCTGGCTTGACACACCTTTGTTCTTCTACTGTATTATTATTACCTGATACCTGGCTTGACACACCTTTGTTCTTCTACTGTATTATTATTACCTGATACCTGGCTTGACACACCTTTGTTCTTCTACTGTATTATTAATACCTGATACCTGGCTTGACACACCTTTGTTCTTCTACTGTATGATTATTACCTGATACCTGGCTTGATACACCTTTGTTCTTCTACTGTATGATTATTACCTGATACCTGGCTTGATACACCTTTGTTCTTCTACTGTATGATTATTACCTGATACCTGGCTTGATACACCTTTGTTCTTCTACTGTATGATTATTACCTGATACCTGGCTTGACACACCTTTGTTCTTCTACTGTATGATTATTACCTGATACCTGGCTTGATACACCTTTGTTCTTCTACTGTATGATTATTACCTGATACCTGGCTTGATACACCTTTGTTCTTCTACTGTATGATTATTACCTGATACCTGGCTTGACACACCTTTGTTCTTCTACTGTATTATTATTACCTGATACCTGGCTTGACACACCTTTGTTCTTCTACTGTATGATTATTACCTGATACCTGGCTTGACACACCTTTGTTCTTCTACTGTATTATTATTACCTGATACCTGGCTTGACACACCTTTGTTCTTCTACTGTATGATTATTACCTGATACCTGGCTTGACACACCTTTGTTCTTCTACTGTATGATTATTACCTGATACCTGGCTTGACACACCTTTGTTCTTCTACTGTATTATTATTACCTGATACCTGGCTTGACACACCTTTGTTCTTCTACTGTATGATTATTACCTGATACCTGGCTTGACACACCTTTGTTCTTCTACTGTATTATTATTACCTGATACCTGGCTTGACACACCTTTGTTCTTCTACTGTATTATTATTACCTGATACCTGGCTTGACACACCTTTGTTCTTCTACTGTATTATTATTACCTGATACCTGGCTTGATACACCTTTGTTCTTCTACTGTATTATTATTACCTGATACCTGGCTTGACACACCTTTGTTCTTCTACTGTATGATTATTACCTGATACCTGGCTTGATACACCTTTGTTCTTCTACTGTATGATTATTACCTGATACCTGGCTTGACACACCTTTGTTCTTCTACTGTATGATTATTACCTGATACCTGGCTTGACACACCTTTGTTCTTCTACTGTATGATTATTACCTGATACCTGGCTTGACACACCTTTGTTCTTCTACTGTATTATTATTACCTGATACCTGGCTTGACACACCTTTGTTCTTCTACTGTATGATTATTACCTGATACCTGGCTTGATACACCTTTGTTCTTCTACTGTATGATTATTACCTGATACCTGGCTTGATACACCTTTGTTCTTCTACTGTATGATTATTACCTGATACCTGGCTTGACACACCTTTGTTCTTCTACTGTATGATTATTACCTGATACCTGGCTTGATACACCTTTGTTCTTCTACTGTATTATTATTACCTGATACCTGGCTTGACACACCTTTGTTCTTCTACTGTATGATTATTACCTGATACCTGGCTTGATACACCTTTGTTCTTCTACTGTATTATTATTACCTGATACCTGGCTTGATACACCTTTGTTCTTCTACTGTATTATTATTACCTGATACCTGGCTTGACACACCTTTGTTCTTCTACTGTATGATTATTACCTGATACCTGGCTTGATACACCTTTGTTCTTCTACTGTATGATTATTACCTGATACCTGGCTTGATACACCTTTGTTCTTCTACTGTATGATTATTACCTGATACCTGGCTTGATACACCTTTGTTCTTCTACTGTATGATTATTACCTGATACCTGGCTTGACACACCTTTGTTCTTCTACTGTATGATTATTACCTGATACCTGGCTTGATACACCTTTGTTCTTCTACTGTATTATTATTACCTGATACCTGGCTTGACACACCTTTGTTCTTCTACTGTATGATTATTACCTGATACCTGGCTTGACACACCTTTGTTCTTCTACTGTATGATTATTACCTGATACCTGGCTTGACACACCTTTGTTCTTCTACTGTATTATTATTACCTGATACCTGGCTTGACACACCTTTGTTCTTCTACTGTATTATTATTACCTGATACCTGGCTTGATACACCTTTGTTCTTCTACTGTATTATTATTACCTGATACCTGGCTTGACACACCTTTGTTCTTCTACTGTATTATTATTACCTGATACCTGGCTTGACACACCTTTGTTCTTCTACTGTATGATTATTACCTGATACCTGGCTTGACACACCTTTGTTCTTCTACTGTATTATTATTACCTGATACCTGGCTTGATACACCTTTGTTCTTCTACTGTATTATTATTACCTGATACCTGGCTTGACACATTTTTGTTCTTCTACTGTATGATTATTACCTGATACCTGGCTTGATACACCTTTGTTCTTCTACTGTATTATTATTACCTGATACCTGGCTTGATACACCTTTGTTCTTCTACTGTATTATTATTACCTGATACCTGGCTTGACACACCTTTGTTCTTCTACTGTATGATTATTACCTGATACCTGGCTTGATACACCTTTGTTCTTCTACTGTATGATTATTACCTGATACCTGGCTTGATACACCTTTGTTCTTCTACTGTATGATTATTACCTGATACCTGGCTTGATACACCTTTGTTCTTCTACTGTATGATTATTACCTGATACCTGGCTTGACACACCTTTGTTCTTCTACTGTATGATTATTACCTGATACCTGGCTTGATACACCTTTGTTCTTCTACTGTATTATTATTACCTGATACCTGGCTTGACACACCTTTGTTCTTCTACTGTATGATTATTACCTGATACCTGGCTTGACACACCTTTGTTCTTCTACTGTATGATTATTACCTGATACCTGGCTTGACACACCTTTGTTCTTCTACTGTATTATTATTACCTGATACCTGGCTTGACACACCTTTGTTCTTCTACTGTATTATTATTACCTGATACCTGGCTTGATACACCTTTGTTCTTCTACTGTATTATTATTACCTGATACCTGGCTTGACACACCTTTGTTCTTCTACTGTATTATTATTACCTGATACCTGGCTTGACACACCTTTGTTCTTCTACTGTATTATTATTACCTGATACCTGGCTTGACACACCTTTGTTCTTCTACTGTATGATTATTACCTGATACCTGGCTTGACACACCTTTGTTCTTCTACTGTATTATTATTACCTGATACCTGGCTTGATACACCTTTGTTCTTCTACTGTATTATTATTACCTGATACCTGGCTTGACACACCTTTGTTCTTCTACTGTATGATTATTACCTGATACCTGGCTTGATACACCTTTGTTCTTCTACTGTATTATTATTACTTGATACCTGGCTTGATACACCTTTGTTCTTCTACTGTATGATTATTACCTGATACCTGGCTTGATACACCTTTGTTCTTCTACTGTATTATTATTACCTGATACCTGGCTTGACACACCTTTGTTCTTCTACTGTATGATTATTACCTGATACCTGGCTTGACACACCTTTGTTCTTCTACTGTATGATTATTACCTGATACCTGGCTTGACACACCTTTGTTCTTCTACTGTATTATTATTACCTGATACCTGGCTTGACACACCTTTGTTCTTCTACTGTATGATTATTACCTGATACCTGGCTTGATACACCTTTGTTCTTCTACTGTATTATTATTACCTGATACCTGGCTTGACACACCTTTGTTCTTCTACTGTATGATTATTACCTGATACCTGGCTTGATACACCTTTGTTCTTCTACTGTATGATTATTACCTGATACCTGGCTTGATACACCTTTGTTCTTCTACTGTATTATTATTACCTGATACCTGGCTTGATACACCTTTGTTCTTCTACTGTATTATTATTACCTGATACCTGGCTTGATACACCTTTGTTCTTCTACTGTATTATTATTACCTGATACCTGGCTTGATACACCTTTGTTCTTCTACTGTATGATTATTACCTGATACCTGGCTTGATACACCTTTGTTCTTCTACTGTATGATTATTACCTGATACCTGGCTTGACACACCTTTGTTCTTCTACTGTATTATTATTACCTGATACCTGGCTTGATACACCTTTGTTCTTCTACTGTATGATTATTACCTGATACCTGGCTTGATACACCTTTGTTCTTCTACTGTATTATTATTACCTGATACCTGGCTTGATACACCTTTGTTCTTCTACTGTATGATTATTACCTGATACCTGGCTTGATACACCTTTGTTCTTCTACTGTATGATTATTACCTGATACCTGGCTTGACACACCTTTGTTCTTCTACTGTATTATTATTACCTGATACCTGGCTTGACACACCTTTGTTCTTCTACTGTATTATTATTACCTGATACCTGGCTTGACACACCTTTGTTCTTCTACTGTATGATTATTACCTGATACCTGGCTTGACACACCTTTGTTCTTCTACTGTATTATTATTACCTGATACCTGGCTTGACACACCTTTGTTCTTCTACTGTATTATTATTACCTGATACCTGGCTTGACACACCTTTGTTCTTCTACTGTATGATTATTACCTGATACCTGGCTTGATACACCTTTGTTCTTCTACTGTATGATTATTACCTGATACCTGGCTTGACACACCTTTGTTCTTCTACTGTATGATTATTACCTGATACCTGGCTTGACACACCTTTGTTCTTCTACTGTATGATTATTACCTGATACCTGGCTTGATACACCTTTGTTCTTCTACTGTATTATTATTACCTGATACCTGGCTTGACACACCTTTGTTCTTCTACTGTATGATTATTACCTGATACCTGGCTTGATACACCTTTGTTCTTCTACTGTATGATTATTACCTGATACCTGGCTTGACACACCTTTGTTCTTCTACTGTATGATTATTACCTGATACCTGGCTTGATACACCTTTGTTCTTCTACTGTATTATTATTACCTGATACCTGGCTTGACACACCTTTGTTCTTCTACTGTATTATTATTACCTGATACCTGGCTTGACACACCTTTGTTCTTCTACTGTATGATTATTACCTGATACCTGGCTTGATACACCTTTGTTCTTCTACTGTATGATTATTACCTGATACCTGGCTTGACACACCTTTGTTCTTCTACTGTATGATTATTACCTGATACCTGGCTTGATACACCTTTGTTCTTCTACTGTATTATTATTACCTGATACCTGGCTTGACACACCTTTGTTCTTCTACTGTATTATTATTACCTGATACCTGGCTTGACACACCTTTGTTCTTCTACTGTATGATTATTACCTGATACCTGGCTTGATACACCTTTGTTCTTCTACTGTATTATTATTACCTGATACCTGGCTTGACACACCTTTGTTCTTCTACTGTATTATTATTACCTGATACCTGGCTTGACACACCTTTGTTCTTCTACTGTATTATTATTACCTGATACCTGGCTTGACACACCTTTGTTCTTCTACTGTATTATTATTACCTGATACCTGGCTTGACACACCTTTGTTCTTCTACTGTATGATTATTACCTGATACCTGGCTTGATACACCTTTGTTCTTCTACTGTATGATTATTACCTGATACCTGGCTTGACACACCTTTGTTCTTCTACTGTATTATTATTACCTGATACCTGGCTTGACACACCTTTGTTCTTCTACTGTATTATTATTACCTGATACCTGGCTTGATACACCTTTGTTCTTCTACTGTATTATTATTACCTGATACCTGGCTTGATACACCTTTGTTCTTCTACTGTATTATTATTACCTGATACCTGGCTTGACACACCTTTGTTCTTCTACTGTATGATTATTACCTGATACCTGGCTTGATACACCTTTGTTCTTCTACTGTATTATTATTACCTGATACCTGGCTTGACACACCTTTGTTCTTCTACTGTATTATTATTACCTGATACCTGGCTTGACACACCTTTGTTCTTCTACTGTATTATTATTACCTGATACCTGGCTTGACACACCTTTGTTCTTCTACTGTATGATTATTACCTGATACCTGGCTTGACACACCTTTGTTCTTCTACTGTATTATTATTACCTGATACCTGGCTTGACACACCTTTGTTCTTCTACTGTATGATTATTACCTGATACCTGGCTTGACACACCTTTGTTCTTCTACTGTATTATTATTACCTGATACCTGGCTTGACACACCTTTGTTCTTCTACTGTATTATTATTACCTGATACCTGGCTTGACACACCTTTGTTCTTCTACTGTATTATTATTACCTGATACCTGGCTTGACACACCTTTGTTCTTCTACTGTATTATTATTACCTGATACCTGGCTTGACACACCTTTGTTCTTCTACTGTATTATTATTACCTGATACCTGGCTTGACACACCTTTGTTCTTCTACTGTATTATTTGTACCTGATACCTGGCTTGACACACCTTTGTTCTTCTACTGTATTATTATTACCTGATACCTGGCTTGACACACATTTGTTCTTCTACTGTATTATTATTACCTGATACCTGGCTTGACACACCTTTGTTCTTCTACTGTATTATTATTACCTGATACCTGGCTTGACACACCTTTGTTCTTCTACTGTATGATTATTACCTGATACCTGGCTTGACACACCTTTGTTCTTCTACTGTATTATTATTACCTGATACCTGGCTTGACACACCTTTGTTCTTCTACTGTATGATTATTACCTGATACCTGGCTTGACACACCTTTGTTCTTCTACTGTATTATTATTACCTGATACCTGGCTTGACACACCTTTGTTCTTCTACTGTATTATTATTACCTGATACCTGGCTTGACACACCTTTGTTCTTCTACTGTATTATTATTACCTGATACCTGGCTTGATACACCTTTGTTCTTCTACTGTATTATTATTACCTGATACCTGGCTTGACACACCTTTGTTCTTCTACTGTATGATTATTACCTGATACCTGGCTTGATACACCTTTGTTCTTCTACTGTATGATTATTACCTGATACCAGGCTTGATACACCTTTGTTCTTCTACTGTATGATTATTACCTGATACCTGGCTTGATACACCTTTGTTCTTCTACTGTATGATTATTACCTGATACCTGGCTTGACACACCTTTGTTCTTCTACTGTATGATTATTACCTGATACCTGGCTTGATACACCTTTGTTCTTCTACTGTATTATTATTACCTGATACCTGGCTTGACACACCTTTGTTCTTCTACTGTATGATTATTACCTGATACCTGGCTTGACACACCTTTGTTCTTCTACTGTATGATTATTACCTGATACCTGGCTTGACACACCTTTGTTCTTCTACTGTATTATTATTACCTGATACCTGGCTTGACACACCTTTGTTCTTCTACTGTATTATTATTACCTGATACCTGGCTTGATACACCTTTGTTCTTCTACTGTATTATTATTACCTGATACCTGGCTTGACACACCTCTGTTCTTCTACTGTATTATTATTACCTGATACCTGGCTTGACACACCTTTGTTCTTCTACTGTATGATTATTACCTGATACCTGGCTTGACACACCTTTGTTCTTCTACTGTATTATTATTACCTGATACCTGGCTTGATACACCTTTGTTCTTCTACTGTATTATTATTACCTGATACCTGGCTTGACACACCTTTGTTCTTCTACTGTATGATTATTACCTGATACCTGGCTTGATACACCTTTGTTCTTCTACTGTATTATTATTACCTGATACCTGGCTTGATACACCTTTGTTCTTCTACTGTATTATTATTACCTGATACCTGGCTTGACACACCTTTGTTCTTCTACTGTATGATTATTACCTGATACCTGGCTTGATACACCTTTGTTCTTCTACTGTATTATTATTACCTGATACCTGGCTTGATACACCTTTGTTCTTCTACTGTATTATTATTACCTGATACCTGGCTTGATACACCTTTGTTCTTCTACTGTATTATTATTACCTGATACCTGGCTTGACACACCTTTGTTCTTCTACTGTATGATTATTACCTGATACCTGGCTTGATACACCTTTGTTCTTCTACTGTATTATTATTACCTGATACCTGGCTTGATACACCTTTGTTCTTCTACTGTATTATTATTACCTGATACCTGGCTTGACACACCTTTGTTCTTCTACTGTATGATTATTACCTGATACCTGGCTTGATACACCTTTGTTCTTCTACTGTATGATTATTACCTGATACCTGGCTTGATACACCTTTGTTCTTCTACTGTATGATTATTACCTGATACCTGGCTTGATACACCTTTGTTCTTCTACTGTATGATTATTACCTGATACCTGGCTTGACACACCTTTGTTCTTCTACTGTATGATTATTACCTGATACCTGGCTTGATACACCTTTGTTCTTCTACTGTATTATTATTACCTGATACCTGGCTTGACACACCTTTGTTCTTCTACTGTATGATTATTACCTGATACCTGGCTTGACACACCTTTGTTCTTCTACTGTATGATTATTACCTGATACCTGGCTTGACACACCTTTGTTCTTCTACTGTATTATTATTACCTGATACCTGGCTTGACACACCTTTGTTCTTCTACTGTATTATTATTACCTGATACCTGGCTTGATACACCTTTGTTCTTCTACTGTATTATTATTACCTGATACCTGGCTTGACACACCTTTGTTCTTCTACTGTATTATTATTACCTGATACCTGGCTTGACACACCTTTGTTCTTCTACTGTATTATTATTACCTGATACCTGGCTTGACACACCTTTGTTCTTCTACTGTATGATTATTACCTGATACCTGGCTTGACACACCTTTGTTCTTCTACTGTATTATTATTACCTGATACCTGGCTTGATACACCTTTGTTCTTCTACTGTATTATTATTACCTGATACCTGGCTTGACACACCTTTGTTCTTCTACTGTATGATTATTACCTGATACCTGGCTTGATACACCTTTGTTCTTCTACTGTATTATTATTACCTGATACCTGGCTTGATACACCTTTGTTCTTCTACTGTATGATTATTACCTGATACCTGGCTTGATACACCTTTGTTCTTCTACTGTATTATTATTACCTGATACCTGGCTTGACACACCTTTGTTCTTCTACTGTATGATTATTACCTGATACCTGGCTTGACACACCTTTGTTCTTCTACTGTATGATTATTACCTGATACCTGGCTTGACACACCTTTGTTCTTCTACTGTATTATTATTACCTGATACCTGGCTTGACACACCTTTATTCTTCTACTGTATGATTATTACCTGATACCTGGCTTGATACACCTTTGTTCTTCTACTGTATTATTATTACCTGATACCTGGCTTGACACACCTTTGTTCTTCTACTGTATGATTATTACCTGATACCTGGCTTGATACACCTTTGTTCTTCTACTGTATGATTATTACCTGATACCTGGCTTGATACACCTTTGTTCTTCTACTGTATTATTATTACCTGATACCTGGCTTGATACACCTTTGTTCTTCTACTGTATTATTATTACCTGATACCTGGCTTGATACACCTTTGTTCTTCTACTGTATTATTATTACCTGATACCTGGCTTGATACACCTTTGTTCTTCTACTGTATGATTATTACCTGATACCTGGCTTGATACACCTTTGTTCTTCTACTGTATGATTATTACCTGATACCTGGCTTGACACACCTTTGTTCTTCTACTGTATTATTATTACCTGATACCTGGCTTGATACACCTTTGTTCTTCTACTGTATGATTATTACCTGATACCTGGCTTGATACACCTTTGTTCTTCTACTGTATTATTATTACCTGATACCTGGCTTGATACACCTTTGTTCTTCTACTGTATGATTATTACCTGATACCTGGCTTGATACACCTTTGTTCTTCTACTGTATGATTATTACCTGATACCTGGCTTGACACACCTTTGTTCTTCTACTGTATGATTATTACCTGATACCTGGCTTGACACACCTTTGTTCTTCTACTGTATTATTATTACCTGATACCTGGCTTGACACACCTTTGTTCTTCTACTGTATTATTATTACCTGATACCTGGCTTGACACACCTTTGTTCTTCTACTGTATGATTATTACCTGATACCTGGCTTGATACACCTTTGTTCTTCTACTGTATGATTATTACCTGATACCTGGCTTGACACACCTTTGTTCTTCTACTGTATTATTATTACCTGATACCTGGCTTGATACACCTTTGTTCTTCTACTGTATTATTATTACCTGATACCTGGCTTGATACACCTTTGTTCTTCTACTGTATGATTATTACCTGATACCTGGCTTGACACACCTTTGTTCTTCTACTGTATGATTATTACCTGATACCTGGCTTGATACACCTTTGTTCTTCTACTGTATGATTATTACCTGATACCTGGCTTGACACACCTTTGTTCTTCTACTGTATGATTATTACCTGATACCTGGCTTGATACACCTTTGTTCTTCTACTGTATTATTATTACCTGATACCTGGCTTGACACACCTTTGTTCTTCTACTGTATTATTATTACCTGATACCTGGCTTGACACACCTTTGTTCTTCTACTGTATGATTATTACCTGATACCTGGCTTGATACACCTTTGTTCTTCTACTGTATGATTATTACCTGATACCTGGCTTGACACACCTTTGTTCTTCTACTGTATGATTATTACCTGATACCTGGCTTGATACACCTTTGTTCTTCTACTGTATTATTATTACCTGATACCTGGCTTGACACACCTTTGTTCTTCTACTGTATTATTATTACCTGATACCTGGCTTGACACACCTTTGTTCTTCTACTGTATGATTATTACCTGATACCTGGCTTGATACACCTTTGTTCTTCTACTGTATTATTATTACCTGATACCTGGCTTGACACACCTTTGTTCTTCTACTGTATTATTATTACCTGATACCTGGCTTGACACACCTTTGTTCTTCTACTGTATTATTATTACCTGATACCTGGCTTGACACACCTTTGTTCTTCTACTGTATTATTATTACCTGATACCTGGCTTGACACACCTTTGTTCTTCTACTGTATGATTATTACCTGATACCTGGCTTGATACACCTTTGTTCTTCTACTGTATGATTATTACATGATACCTGGCTTGACACACCTTTGTTCTTCTACTGTATTATTATTACCTGATACCTGGCTTGACACACCTTTGTTCTTCTACTGTATTATTATTACCTGATACCTGGCTTGATACACCTTTGTTCTTCTACTGTATTATTATTACCTGATACCTGGTTTGATACACCTTTGTTCTTCTACTGTATTATTATTACCTGATACCTGGCTTGACACACCTTTGTTCTTCTACTGTATGATTATTACCTGATACCTGGCTTGATACACCTTTGTTCTTCTACTGTATTATTATTACCTGATACCTGGCTTGACACACCTTTGTTCTTCTACTGTATTATTATTACCTGATACCTGGCTTGACACACCTTTGTTCTTCTACTGTATTATTATTACCTGATACCTGGCTTGACACACCTTTGTTCTTCTACTGTATGATTATTACCTGATACCTGGCTTGACACACCTTTGTTCTTCTACTGTATTATTATTACCTGATACCTGGCTTGACACACCTTTGTTCTTCTACTGTATGATTATTACCTGATACCTGGCTTGACACACCTTTGTTCTTCTACTGTATTATTATTACCTGATACCTGGCTTGACACACCTTTGTTCTTCTACTGTATTATTATTACCTGATACCTGGCTTGACACACCTTTGTTCTTCTACTGTATTATTATTACCTGATACCTGGCTTGACACACCTTTGTTCTTCTACTGTATTATTATTACTTGATACCTGGCTTGACACACCTTTGTTCTTCTACTGTATTATTATTACCTGATACCTGGCTTGACACACCTTTGTTCTTCTACTGTATTATTATTACCTGATACCTGGCTTGACACACCTTTGTTCTTCTACTGTATTATTATTACCTGATACCTGGCTTGACACACATTTGTTCTTCTACTGTATTATTATTACCTGATACCTGGCTTGACACACCTTTGTTCTTCTACTGTATTATTATTACCTGATACCTGGCTTGACACACCTTTGTTCTTCTACTGTATGATTATTACCTGATACCTGGCTTGACACACCTTTGTTCTTCTACTGTATTATTATTACCTGATACCTGGCTTGACACACCTTTGTTCTTCTACTGTATGATTATTACCTGATACCTGGCTTGACACACCTTTGTTCTTCTACTGTATTATTATTACCTGATACCTGGCTTGACACACCTTTGTTCTTCTACTGTATTATTATTACCTGATACCTGGCTTGACACACCTTTGTTCTTCTACTGTATTATTATTACCTGATACCTGGCTTGACACACCTTTGTTCTTCTACTGTATTATTATTACCTGATACCTGGCTTGACACACCTTTGTTCTTCTACTGTATTATTATTACCTGATACCTGGCTTGACACACCTTTGTTCTTCTACTGTATTATTATTACCTGATACCTGGCTTGACACACCTTTGTTCTTCTACTGTATTATTATTACCTGATACCTGGCTTGACACACCTTTGTTCTTCTACTGTATTATTATTACCTGATACCTGGCTTGACACACCTTTGTTCTTCTACTGTATTATTATTACCTGATACCTGGCTTGACACACCTTTGTTCTTCTACTGTATGATTATTACCTGATACCTGGCTTGACACACCTTTGTTCTTCTACTGTATTATTATTACCTGATACCTGGCTTGACACACCTTTGTTCTTCTACTGTATTATTATTACCTGATACCTGGCTTGACACACCTTTGTTCTTCTACTGTATTATTATTACCTGATACCTGGCTTGATACACCTTTGTTCTTCTACTGTATTATTATTACCTGATACCTGGCTTGACACACCTTTGTTCTTCTACTGTATTATTATTACCTGATACCTGGCTTGATACACCTTTGTTCTTCTACTGTATTATTATTACCTGATACCTGGCTTGACACACCTTTGTTCTTCTACTGTATTATTATTACCTGATACCTGGCTTGATACACCTTTGTTCTTCTACTGTATTATTATTACCTGATACCTGGCTTGACACACCTTTGTTCTTCTACTGTATTATTATTACCTGATACCTGGCTTGATACACCTTTGTTCTTCTACTGTATTATTATTACCTGATACCTGGCTTGACACACCTTTGTTCTTCTACTGTATTATTATTACCTGATACCTGGCTTGACACACCTTTGTTCTTCTACTGTATGATTATTACCTGATACCTGGCTTGACACACCTTTGTTCTTCTACTGTATTATTATTACCTGAATCCTGGCTTGACACACCATTATTCTTCTACTGTATTATTATTACCTGATACCTGGCTTGACACACCTTTGTTCTTCTACTGTATTATTATTACCTGATACCTGGTTTGACACACCTTTGTTCTTCTACTGTATGATTATTACCTGATACCTGGCTTGACACACCTTTGTTTTTCTACTGTATTATTATTACCTGATACCTGGCTTGACACACCTTTGTTCTTCTACTGTATGATTATTACCTGATACCTGGCTTGACACACCTTTGTTCTTCTACTGTATTATTATTACCTGATACCTGGCTTGACACACCTTTGTTCTTCTACTGTATTATTATTACCTGATACCTGGCTTGACACACCTTTGTTCTTCTACTGTATTATTATTACCTGATACCTGGCTTGACACACCTTTGTTCTTCTACTGTATTATTATTACCTGATACCTGGCTTGACACACCTTTGTTCTTCTACTGTATTATTATTACCTGATACCTGGCTTGACACACCTTTGTTCTTCTACTGTATTATTATTACCTGATACCTGGCTTGACACACCTTTGTTCTTCTACTTTATTATTATTACCTGATACCTGGCTTGATACACCTTTGTTCTTCTACTGTATTATTATTACCTGATACCTGGCTTGACACACCTTTGTTCTTCTACTGTATTATTATTACCTGATACCTGGCTTGACACACCTTTGTTCTTCTACTGTATTATTATTACCTGATACCTGGCTTGACACACCTTTGTTCTTCTACTGTATTATTATTACCTGATACCTGGCTTGATACACCTTTGTTCTTCTACTGTATTATTATTACCTGATACCTGGCTTGATACACCTTTGTTCTTCTACTGTATTATTATTACCTGATACCTGGCTTGATACACCTTTGTTCTTCTACTGTATTATTATTACCTGATACCTGGCTTGACACACCTTTGTTCTTCTACTGTATTATTATTACCTGATACCTGGCTTGATACACCTTTGTTCTTCTACTGTATGATTATTACCTGATACCTGGCTTGATACACCTTTGTTCTTCTACTGTATTATTATTACCTGATACCTGGCTTGACACACCTTTGTTCTTCTACTGTATTATTATTACCTGATACCTGGCTTGACACACCTTTGTTCTTCTACTGTATTATTATTACCTGATACCTGGCTTGATACACCTTTGTTCTTCTACTGTATTATTATTACTTGATACCTGGCTTGATACACCTTTGTTCTTCTACTGTATTATTATTACCTGATACCTGGCTTGACACACCTTTGTTCTTCTACTGTATGATTATTACCTGATACCTGGCTTGATACACCTTTGTTCTTCTACTGTATTATTATTACCTGATACCTGGCTTGATACACCTTTGTTCTTCTACTGTATTATTATTACCTGATACCTGGCTTGACACACCTTTGTTCTTCTACTGTATTATTATTACCTGATACCTGGCTTGATACACCTTTGTTCTTCTACTGTATTATTATTACTTGATACCTGGCTTGATACACCTTTGTTCTTCTACTGTATTATTATTACCTGATACCTGGCTTGACACACCTTTGTTCTTCTACTGTATTATTATTACCTGATACCTGGCTTGACACACCTTTGTTCTTCTACTGTATTATTATTACCTGATACCTGGCTTGACACACCTTTGTTCTTCTACTGTATTATTATTACCTGATACCTGGCTTGACACACCTTTGTTCTTCTACTGTATTATTATTACCTGATACCTGGCTTGACACACCTTTGTTCTTCTACTGTATTATTATTACCTGATACCTGGCTTGATACACCTTTGTTCTTCTACTGTATTATTATTACCTGATACCTGGCTTGATACACCTTTGTTCTTCTACTGTATTATTATTACCTGATACCTGGCTTGACACACCTTTGTTCTTCTACTGTATTATTATTACCTGATACCTGGCTTGATACACCTTTGTTCTTCTACTGTATTATTATTACCTGATACCTGGCTTGACACACCTTTGTTCTTCTACTGTATTATTATTACCTGATACCTGGCTTGACACACCTTTGTTCTTCTACTGTATTATTATTACCTGATACCTGGCTTGATACACCTTTGTTCTTCTACTGTATTATTATTACCTGATACCTGGCTTGATACACCTTTGTTCTTCTACTGTATGATTATTACCTGATACCTGGCTTGACACACCTTTGTTCTTCTACTGTATTATTATTACCTGATACCTGGCTTGATACACCTTTGTTCTTCTACTGTATTATTATTACCTGATACCTGGCTTGACACACCTTTGTTCTTCTACTGTATTATTATTACCTGATACCTGGCTTGACACACCTTTGTTCTTCTACTGTATTATTATTACCTGATACCTGGCTTGACACACCTTTGTTCTTCTACTGTATTATTATTACCTGATACCTGGCTTGATACACCTTTGTTCTTCTACTGTATTATTATTACCTGATACCTGGCTTGACACACCTTTGTTCTTCTACTGTATTATTATTACCTGATACCTGGCTTGACACACCTTTGTTCTTCTACTGTATTATTATTACCTGATACCTGGCTTGACACACCTTTGTTCTTCTACTGTATTATTATTACTTGATACCTGGCTTGATACACCTTTGTTCTTCTACTGTATGATTATTACCTGATACCTGGCTTGATACACCTTTGTTCTTCTACTGTATTATTATTACCTGATACCTGGCTTGACACACCTTTGTTCTTCTACTGTATTATTATTACCTGATACCTGGCTTGACACACCTTTGTTCTTCTACTGTATTATTATTACCTGATACCTGGCTTGACACACCTTTGTTCTTCTACTGTATTATTATTACCTGATACCTGGCTTGACACACCTTTGTTCTTCTACTGTATTATTATTACCTGATACCTGGCTTGACACACCTTTGTTCTTCTACTGTATTATTATTACCTGATACCTGGCTTGATACACCTTTGTTCTTCTACTGTATGATTATTACCTGATACCTGGCTTGATACACCTTTGTTCTTCTACTGTATTATTATTACCTGATACCTGGCTTGACAGACCTTTGTTCTTCTACTGTATTATTATTACCTGATACCTGGCTTGACACACCTTTGTTCTTCTACTGTATTATTATTACCTGATACCTGGCTTGATACACCTTTGTTCTTCTACTGTATTATTATTACCTGATACCTGGCTTGACACACCTTTGTTCTTCTACTGTATTATTATTACCTGATACCTGGCTTGACACACCTTTGTTCTTCTACTGTATTATTATTACCTGATACCTGGCTTGACACACCTTTGTTCTTCTACTGTATTATTATTACCTGATACCTGGCTTGACACACCTTTGTTCTTCTACTGTATTATTATTACCTGATACCTGGCTTGATACACCTTTGTTCTTCTACTGTATGATTATTACCTGATACCTGGCTTGATACACCTTTGTTCTTCTACTGTATTATTATTACCTGATACCTGGCTTGACACACCTTTGTTCTTCTACTGTATTATTATTACCTGATACCTTGCTTGACACACCTTTGTTCTTCTACTGTATTATTATTACCTGATACCTGGCTTGACACACCTTTGTTCTTCTACTGTATTATTATTACCTGATACCTGGCTTGACACACCTTTGTTCTTCTACTGTATTATTATTACCTGATACCTGGCTTGATACACCTTTGTTCTTCTACTGTATTATTATTACCTGATACCTGGCTTGACACACCTTTGTTCTTCTACTGTATTATTATTACCTGATACCTGGCTTGACACACCTTTGTTCTTCTACTGTATTATTATTACCTGATACCTGGCTTGATACACCTTTGTTCTTCTACTGTATGATTATTACCTGATACCTGGCTTGATACACCTTTGTTCTTCTACTGTATTATTATTACCTGATACCTGGCTTGACACACCTTTGTTCTTCTACTGTATTATTATTACCTGATACCTGGCTTGACACACCTTTGTTCTTCTACTGTATTATTATTACCTGATACCTGGCTTGACACACCTTTGTTCTTCTACTGTATTATTATTACCTGATACCTGGCTTGACACACCTTTGTTCTTCTACTGTATTATTATTACCTGATACCTGGCTTGATACACCTTTGTTCTTCTACTGTATGATTATTACCTGATACCTGGCTTGATACACCTTTGTTCTTCTACTGTATTATTATTACTTGATACCTGGCTTGATACACCTTTGTTCTTCTACTGTATTATTATTACCTGATACCTGGCTTGACACACCTTTGTTCTTCTACTGTATTATTATTACCTGATACCTGGCTTGACACACCTTTGTTCTTCTACTGTATTATTATTACCTGATACCTGGCTTGATACACCTTTGTTCTTCTAATGTATTATTATTACCTGATACCTGGCTTGACACACCTTTGTTCTTCTACTGTATGATTATTACCTGATACCTGGCTTGATACACCTTTGTTCTTCTACTGTATTATTATTACCTGATACCTGGCTTGACACACCTTTGTTCTTCTACTGTATTATTATTACCTGATACCTGGCTTGACACACCTTTGTTCTTCTACTGTATTATTATTACCTGATACCTGGCTTGACACACCTTTGTTCTTCTACTGTATTATTATTACCTGATACCTGGCTTGATACACCTTTGTTCTTCTACTGTATTATTATTACCTGATACCTGGCTTGACACACCTTTGTTCTTCTACTGTATTATTATTACCTGATACCTGGCTTGACACACCTTTGTTCTTCTACTGTATTATTATTACCTGATACCTGGCTTGATACACCTTTGTTCTTCTACTGTATTATTATTACCTGATACCTGGCTTGACACACCTTTGTTCTTCTACTGTATTATTATTACCTGATACCTGGCTTGATACACCTTTGTTCTTCTACTGTATTATTATTACCTGATACCTGGCTTGACACACCTTTGTTCTTCTACTGTATTATTATTACCTGATACCTGGCTTGATACACCTTTGTTCTTCTACTGTATTATTATTACTTGATACCTGGCTTGATACACCTTTGTTCTTCTACTGTATTATTATTACCTGATACCTGGCTTGACACACCTTTGTTCTTCTACTGTATTATTATTACCTGATACCTGGCTTGACACACCTTTGTTCTTCTACTGTATTATTATTACCTGATACCTGGCTTGATACACCTTTGTTCTTCTACTGTATTATTATTACCTGATACCTGGCTTGACACACCTTTGTTCTTCTACTGTATTATTATTACCTGATACCTGGCTTGATACACCTTTGTTCTTCTACTGTATTATTATTACCTGATACCTGGCTTGACACACCTTTGTTCTTCTACTGTATTATTATTACCTGATACCTGGCTTGACACACCTTTGTTCTTCTACTGTATTATTATTACCTGATACCTGGCTTGACACACCTTTGTTCTTCTACTGTATTATTATTACCTGATACCTGGCTTGATACACCTTTGTTCTTCTACTGTATTATTATTACCTGATACCTGGCTTGACACACCTTTGTTCTTCTACTGTATTATTATTACCTGATACCTGGCTTGATACACCTTTGTTCTTCTACTGTATTATTATTACCTGATACCTGGCTTGACACACCTTTGTTCTTCTACTGTATTATTATTACCTGATACCTGGCTTGACACACCTTTGTTCTTCTACTGTATTATTATTAACTGATACCTGGCTTGATACACCTTTGTTCTTCTACTGTATTATTATTACCTGATACCTGGCTTGACACACCTTTGTTCTTCTACTGTATTATTATTACCTGATACCTGGCTTGACACACCTTTGTTCTTCTACTGTATTATTATTACCTGATACCTGGCTTGACACACCTTTGTTCTTCTACTGTATTATTATTACCTGATACCTGGCTTGACACACCTTTGTTCTTCTACTGTATTATTATTACCTGATACCTGGCTTGACACACCTTTGTTCTTCTACTGTATTATTATTACCTGATACCTGGCTTGACACACCTTTGTTCTTCTACTGTATTATTATTACCTGATACCTGGCTTGATACACCTTTGTTCTTCTACTGTATTATTATTACCTGATACGTGGCTTGACACACCTTTGTTCTTCTACTGTATTATTATTACCTGATACCTGGCTTGACACACCTTTGTTCTTCTACTGTATTATTATTACCTGATACCTGGCTTGACACACCTTTGTTCTTCTACTGTATTATTATTACCTGATACCTGGCTTGATACACCTTTGTTCTTCTACTGTATTATTATTACCTGATACCTGGCTTGACACACCTTTGTTCTTCTACTGTATTATTATTACTTGATACCTGGCTTGATACACCTTTGTTCTTCTACTGTATTATTATTACCTGATACCTGGCTTGACACACCTTTGTTCTTCTACTGTATTATTATTACTTGATACCTGGCTTGATACACCTTTGTTCTTCTACTGTATTATTATTACCTGATACCTGGCTTGACACACCTTTGTTCTTCTACTGTATTATTATTACTTGATACCTGGCTTGATACACCTTTGTTCTTCTACTGTATTATTATTACCTGATACCTGGCTTGACACACCTTTGTTCTTCTACTGTATTATTATTACCTGATACCTGGCTTGACACACCTTTGTTCTTCTACTGTATTATTATTACCTGATACCTGGCTTGACACACCTTTGTTCTTCTACTGTATTATTATTACCTGATACCTGGCTTGATACACCTTTGTTCTTCTACTGTATTATTATTACCTGATACCTGGCTTGACACACCTTTGTTCTTCTACTGTATTATTATTACCTGATACCTTGCTTGACACACCTTTGTTCTTCTACTGTATTATTATTACCTGATACCTGGCTTGACACACCTTTGTTCTTCTACTGTATTATTATTACTTGATACCTGGCTTGATACACCTTTGTTCTTCTACTGTATTATTATTACCTGATACCTGGCTTGACACACCTTTGTTCTTCTACTGTATTATTATTACCTGATACCTGGCTTGACACACCTTTGTTCTTCTACTGTATTATTATTACCTGATACCTGGCTTGACACACCTTTGTTCTTCTACTGTATTATTATTACCTGATACCTGGCTTGATACACCTTTGTTCTTCTACTGTATTATTATTACCTGATACCTGGCTTGACACACCTTTGTTCTTCTACTGTATTATTATTACCTGATACCTGGCTTGACACACCTTTGTTCTTCTACTGTATTATTATTACCTGATACCTTGCTTGACACACCTTTGTTCTTCTACTGTATTATTATTACCTGATACCTGGCTTGACACACCTTTGTTCTTCTACTGTATTATTATTACCTGATACCTTGCTTGACACACCTTTGTTCTTCTACTGTATTATTATTACCTGATACCTGGCTTGACACACCTTTGTTCTTCTACTGTATTATTATTACCTGATACCTTGCTTGACACACCTTTGTTCTTCTACTGTATTATTATTACCTGATACCTGGCTTGACACACCTTTGTTCTTCTACTGTATTATTATTACCTGATACCTTGCTTGACACACCTTTGTTCTTCTACTGTATTATTATTACCTGATACCTGGCTTGACACACCTTTGTTCTTCTACTGTATTATTATTACCTGATACCTTGCTTGACACACCTTTGTTCTTCTACTGTATTATTATTACCTGATACCTGGCTTGACACACCTTTGTTCTTCTACTGTATTATTATTACCTGATACCTGGCTTGACACACCTTTGTTCTTCTACTGTATGATTATTACCTGATACCTGGCTTGACACACCTTTGTTTTTCTACTGTATTATTATTACCTGATACCTGGCTTGATACACCTTTGTTCTTCTACTGTATTATTATTACCTGATACCTGGCTTGATACACCTTTGTTCTTCTACTGTATTATTATTACCTGATACCTGGCTTGACACACCTTTGTTCTTCTACTGTATTATTATTACCTGATACCTGGCTTGACACACCTTTGTTCTTCTACTGTATTATTATTACCTGAATCCTGGCTTGACACACCTTTGTTCTTCTACTGTATTATTATTACCTGATACCTGGCTTGACACACCTTTGTTCTTCTACTGTATTATTATTACCTGATACCTGGCTTGACACACCTTTGTTCTTCTACTGTATTATTATTACCTGATACCTGGCTTCACACACCTTTGTTCTTCTACTGTATTATTATTACCTGATACCTGGCTTGATACACCTTTGTTCTTCTACTGTATTATTATTACCTGATACGTGGCTTGACACACCTTTGTTCTTCTACTGTATTATTATTACCTGATACCTGGCTTGACACACCTTTGTTCTTCTACTGTATTATTATTACCTGATACCTGGCTTGACACACCTTTGTTCTTCTACTGTATTATTATTACCTGATACCTGGCTTGATACACCTTTGTTCTTCTACTGTATTATTATTACCTGATACCTGGCTTGACACACCTTTGTTCTTCTACTGTATTATTATTACCTGATACCTGGCTTGACACACCTTTGTTCTTCTACTGTATTATTATTACCTGATACCTGGCTTGATACACCTTTGTTCTTCTACTGTATTATTATTACTTGATACCTGGCTTGATACACCTTTGTTCTTCTACTGTATTATTATTACCTGATACCTGGCTTGACACACCTTTGTTCTTCTACTGTATGATTATTACCTGATACCTGGCTTGATACACCTTTGTTCTTCTACTGTATTATTATTACCTGATACCTGGCTTGATACACCTTTGTTCTTCTACTGTATTATTATTACCTGATACCTGGCTTGACACACCTTTGTTCTTCTACTGTATTATTATTACCTGATACCTGGCTTGATACACCTTTGTTCTTCTACTGTATTATTATTACTTGATACCTGGCTTGATACACCTTTGTTCTTCTACTGTATTATTATTACCTGATACCTGGCTTGACACACCTTTGTTCTTCTACTGTATTATTATTACCTGATACCTGGCTTGACACACCTTTGTTCTTCTACTGTATTATTATTACCTGATACCTGGCTTGACACACCTTTGTTCTTCTACTGTATTATTATTACCTGATACCTGGCTTGACACACCTTTGTTCTTCTACTGTATTATTATTACCTGATACCTGGCTTGACACACCTTTGTTCTTCTACTGTATGATTATTACCTGATACCTGGCTTGACACACCTTTGTTTTTCTACTGTATTATTATTACCTGATACCTGGCTTGATACACCTTTGTTCTTCTACTGTATTATTATTACCTGATACCTGGCTTGATACACCTTTGTTCTTCTACTGTATTATTATTACCTGATACCTGGCTTGACACACCTTTGTTCTTCTACTGTATTATTATTACCTGATACCTGGCTTGACACACCTTTGTTCTTCTACTGTATTATTATTACCTGAATCCTGGCTTGACACACCTTTGTTCTTCTACTGTATTATTATTACCTGATACCTGGCTTGACACACCTTTGTTCTTCTACTGTATTATTATTACCTGATACCTGGCTTGACACACCTTTGTTCTTCTACTGTATTATTATTACCTGATACCTGGCTTCACACACCTTTGTTCTTCTACTGTATTATTATTACCTGATACCTGGCTTGATACACCTTTGTTCTTCTACTGTATTATTATTACCTGATACGTGGCTTGACACACCTTTGTTCTTCTACTGTATTATTATTACCTGATACCTGGCTTGACACACCTTTGTTCTTCTACTGTATTATTATTACCTGATACCTGGCTTGACACACCTTTGTTCTTCTACTGTATTATTATTACCTGATACCTGGCTTGATACACCTTTGTTCTTCTACTGTATTATTATTACCTGATACCTGGCTTGACACACCTTTGTTCTTCTACTGTATTATTATTACCTGATACCTGGCTTGACACACCTTTGTTCTTCTACTGTATTATTATTACCTGATACCTGGCTTGATACACCTTTGTTCTTCTACTGTATTATTATTACTTGATACCTGGCTTGATACACCTTTGTTCTTCTACTGTATTATTATTACCTGATACCTGGCTTGACACACCTTTGTTCTTCTACTGTATTATTATTACCTGATACCTGGCTTGACACACCTTTGTTCTTCTACTGTATTATTATTACCTGATACCTGGCTTGATACACCTTTGTTCTTCTACTGTATTATTATTACCTGATACGTGGCTTGACACACCTTTGTTCTTCTACTGTATTATTATTACCTGATACCTGGCTTGATACACCTTTGTTCTTCTACTGTATTATTATTACTTGATACCTGGCTTGATACACCTTTGTTCTTCTACTGTATTATTATTACCTGATACCTGGCTTGACACACCTTTGTTCTTCTACTGTATTATTATTACCTGATACCTGGCTTGACACACCTTTGTTCTTCTACTGTATTATTATTACCTGATACCTGGCTTGACACACCTTTGTTCTTCTACTGTATTATTATTACCTGATACCTGGCTTGACACACCTTTGTTCTTCTACTGTATTATTATTACCTGATACCTGGCTTGACACACCTTTGTTCTTCTACTGTATTATTATTACCTGATACCTGGCTTGATACACCTTTGTTCTTCTACTGTATTATTATTACCTGATACCTGGCTTGACACACCTTTGTTCTTCTACTGTATTATTATTACCTGATACCTGGCTTGATACACCTTTGTTCTTCTACTGTATTATTATTACCTGATACCTGGCTTGATACACCTTTGTTCTTCTACTGTATTATTATTACCTGATACCAGGCTTGACACACCTTTGTTCTTCTACTGTATTATTATTACCTGATACCTGGCTTGACACACCTTTGTTCTTCTACTGTATTATTATTACCTGATACCTGGCTTGATACACCTTTGTTCTTCTACTGTATTATTATTACCTGATACCTGGCTTGATACACCTTTGTTCTTCTACTGTATTATTATTACCTGATACCTGGCTTGACACACCTTTGTTCTTCTACTGTATTATTATTACCTGATACCTGGCTTGATACACCTTTGTTCTTCTACTGTATTATTATTACCTGATACCTGGCTTGACACACCTTTGTTCTTCTACTGTATTATTATTACCTGATACCTGGCTTGACACACCTTTGTTCTTCTACTGTATTATTATTACCTGATACCTGGCTTGACACACCTTTGTTCTTCTACTGTATTATTATTACCTGATACCTGGCTTGATACACCTTTGTTCTTCTACTGTATTATTATTACCTGATACCTGGCTTGACACACCTTTGTTCTTCTACTGTATTATTATTACCTGATACCTGGCTTGACACACCTTTGTTCTTCTACTGTATTATTATTACCTGATACCTGGCTTGACACACCTTTGTTCTTCTACTGTATTATTATTACCTGATACCTGGCTTGATACACCTTTGTTCTTCTACTGTATGATTATTACCTGATACCTGGCTTGATACACCTTTGTTCTTCTACTGTATTATTATTACCTGATACCTGGCTTGACACACCTTTGTTCTTCTACTGTATTATTATTACCTGATACCTGGCTTGACACACCTTTGTTCTTCTACTGTATTATTATTACCTGATACCTGGCTTGACACACCTTTGTTCTTCTACTGTATTATTATTACCTGATACCTGGCTTGACACACCTTTGTTCTTCTACTGTATTATTATTACCTGATACCTGGCTTGACACACCTTTGTTCTTCTACTGTATTATTATTACCTGATACCTGGCTTGATACACCTTTGTTCTTCTACTGTATGATTATTACCTGATACCTGGCTTGATACACCTTTGTTCTTCTACTGTATTATTATTACCTGATACCTGGCTTGACACACCTTTGTTCTTCTACTGTATTATTATTACCTGATACCTGGCTTGACACACCTTTGTTCTTCTACTGTATTATTATTACCTGATACCTGGCTTGATACACCTTTGTTCTTCTACTGTATTATTATTACCTGATACCTGGCTTGACACACCTTTGTTCTTCTACTGTATTATTATTACCTGATACCTGGCTTGACACACCTTTGTTCTTCTACTGTATTATTATTACCTGATACCTGGCTTGACACACCTTTGTTCTTCTACTGTATTATTATTACCTGATACCTGGCTTGACACACCTTTGTTCTTCTACTGTATTATTATTACCTGATACCTGGCTTGATACACCTTTGTTCTTCTACTGTATGATTATTACCTGATACCTGGCTTGATACACCTTTGTTCTTCTACTGTATTATTATTACCTGATACCTGGCTTGACACACCTTTGTTCTTCTACTGTATTATTATTACCTGATACCTTGCTTGACACACCTTTGTTCTTCTACTGTATTATTATTACCTGATACCTGGCTTGACACACCTTTGTTCTTCTACTGTATTATTATTACCTGATACCTGGCTTGACACACCTTTGTTCTTCTACTGTATTATTATTACCTGATACCTGGCTTGATACACCTTTGTTCTTCTACTGTATTATTATTACCTGATACCTGGCTTGACACACCTTTGTTCTTCTACTGTATTATTATTACCTGATACCTGGCTTGACACACCTTTGTTCTTCTACTGTATTATTATTACCTGATACCTGGCTTGATACACCTTTGTTCTTCTACTGTATGATTATTACCTGATACCTGGCTTGATACACCTTTGTTCTTCTACTGTATTATTATTACCTGATACCTGGCTTGACACACCTTTGTTCTTCTACTGTATTATTATTACCTGATACCTGGCTTGACACACCTTTTGTTCTTCTACTGTATTATTATTACCTGATACCTGGCTTGACACACCTTTGTTCTTCTACTGTATTATTATTACCTGATACCTGGCTTGACACACCTTTGTTCTTCTACTGTATTATTATTACCTGATACCTGGCTTGATACACCTTTGTTCTTCTACTGTATGATTATTACCTGATACCTGGCTTGATACACCTTTGTTCTTCTACTGTATTATTATTACTTGATACCTGGCTTGATACACCTTTGTTCTTCTACTGTATTATTATTACCTGATACCTGGCTTGACACACCTTTGTTCTTCTACTGTATTATTATTACCTGATACCTGGCTTGACACACCTTTGTTCTTCTACTGTATTATTATTACCTGATACCTGGCTTGATACACCTTTGTTCTTCTACTGTATTATTATTACCTGATACCTGGCTTGACACACCTTTGTTCTTCTACTGTATGATTATTACCTGATACCTGGCTTGATACACCTTTGTTCTTCTACTGTATTATTATTACCTGATACCTGGCTTGACACACCTTTGTTCTTCTACTGTATTATTATTACCTGATACCTGGCTTGACACACCTTTGTTCTTCTACTGTATTATTATTACCTGATACCTGGCTTGACACACCTTTGTTCTTCTACTGTATTATTATTACCTGATACCTGGCTTGATACACCTTTGTTCTTCTACTGTATTATTATTACCTGATACCTGGCTTGACACACCTTTGTTTCTTCTACTGTATTATTATTACCTGATACCTGGCTTGACACACCTTTGTTCTTCTACTGTATTATTATTACCTGATACCTGGCTTGATACACCTTTGTTCTTCTACTGTATTATTATTACCTGATACCTGGCTTGACACACCTTTGTTCTTCTACTGTATTATTATTACCTGATACCTGGCTTGATACACCTTTGTTCTTCTACTGTATTATTATTACCTGATACCTGGCTTGACACACCTTTGTTCTTCTACTGTATTATTATTACCTGATACCTGGCTTGACACACCTTTGTTCTTCTACTGTATTATTATTACCTGATACCTGGCTTGACACACCTTTGTTCTTCTACTGTATTATTATTACCTGATACCTGGCTTGACACACCTTTGTTCTTCTACTGTATTATTATTACCTGATACCTTGCTTGACACACCTTTGTTCTTCTACTGTATTATTATTACCTGATACCTGGCTTGACACACCTTTGTTCTTCTACTGTATTATTATTACCTGATACCTTGCTTGACACACCTTTGTTCTTCTACTGTATTATTATTACCTGATACCTAGCTTGACACACCTTTGTTCTTCTACTGTATTATTATTACCTGATACCTTGCTTGACACACCTTTGTTCTTCTACTGTATTATTATTACCTGATACCTGGCTTGACACACCTTTGTTCTTCTACTGTATTATTATTACCTGATACCTTGCTTGACACACCTTTGTTCTTCTACTGTATTATTATTACCTGATACCTGGCTTGACACACCTTTGTTCTTCTACTGTATTATTATTACCTGATACCTTGCTTGACACACCTTTGTTCTTCTACTGTATTATTATTACCTGATACCTGGCTTGACACACCTTTGTTCTTCTACTGTATTATTATTACCTGATACCTGGCTTGACACACCTTTGTTCTTCTACTGTATTATTATTACCTGATACCTGGCTTGACACACCTTTGTTCTTCTACTGTATGATTATTACCTGATACCTGGCTTGACACACCTTTGTTTTTCTACTGTATTATTATTACCTGATACCTGGCTTGATACACCTTTGTTCTTCTACTGTATTATTATTACCTGATACCTGGCTTGATACACCTTTGTTCTTCTACTGTATTATTATTACCTGATACCTGGCTTGACACACCTTTGTTCTTCTACTGTATTATTATTACCTGATACCTGGCTTGACACACCTTTGTTCTTCTACTGTATTATTATTACCTGAATCCTGGCTTGACACACCTTTGTTCTTCTACTGTATTATTATTACCTGATACCTGGCTTGACACACCTTTGTTCTTCTACTGTATTATTATTACCTGATACCTGGCTTGACACACCTTTGTTCTTCTACTGTATTATTATTACCTGATACCTGGCTTGACACACCTTTGTTCTTCTACTGTATTATTATTACCTGATACCTGGCTTCACACACCTTTGTTCTTCTACTGTATTATTATTACCTGATACCTGGCTTGATACACCTTTGTTCTTCTACTTTATTATTATTACCTGATACGTGGCTTGACACACCTTTGTTCTTCTACTGTATTATTATTACCTGATACCTGGCTTGACACACCTTTGTTCTTCTACTGTATTATTATTACCTGATACCTGGCTTGACACACCTTTGTTCTTCTACTGTATGATTATTACCTGATACCTGGCTTGATACACCTTTGTTCTTCTACTGTATTATTATTACCTGATACCTGGCTTGACACACCTTTGTTCTTCTACTGTATTATTATTACTTGATACCTGGCTTGATACACCTTTGTTCTTCTACTGTATTATTATTACCTGATACCTGGCTTGACACACCTTTGTTCTTCTACTGTATTATTATTACCTGATACCTGGCTTGACACACCTTTGTTCTTCTACTGTATTATTATTACCTGATACCTGGCTTGACACACCTTTGTTCTTCTACTGTATTATTATTACCTGATACCTGGCTTGATACACCTTTGTTCTTCTACTGTATTATTATTACCTGATACCTGGCTTGACACACCTTTGTTCTTCTACTGTATTATTATTACCTGATACCTTGCTTGACACACCTTTGTTCTTCTACTGTATTATTATTACCTGATACCTGGCTTGACACACCTTTGTTCTTCTACTGTATTATTATTACTTGATACCTGGCTTGATACACCTTTGTTCTTCTACTGTATTATTATTACCTGATACCTGGCTTGACACACCTTTGTTCTTCTACTGTATTATTATTACCTGATACCTGGCTTGACACACCTTTGTTCTTCTACTGTATTATTATTACCTGATACCTGGCTTGACACACCTTTGTTCTTCTACTGTATTATTATTACCTGATACCTGGCTTGATACACCTTTGTTCTTCTACTGTATTATTATTACCTGATACCTGGCTTGACACACCTTTGTTCTTCTACTGTATTATTATTACCTGATACCTGGCTTGACACACCTTTGTTCTTCTACTGTATTATTATTACCTGATACCTTGCTTGACACACCTTTGTTCTTCTACTGTATTATTATTACCTGATACCTGGCTTGACACACCTTTGTTCTTCTACTGTATTATTATTACCTGATACCTTGCTTGACACACCTTTGTTCTTCTACTGTATTATTATTACCTGATACCTGGCTTGACACACCTTTGTTCTTCTACTGTATTATTATTACCTGATACCTTGCTTGACACACCTTTGTTCTTCTACTGTATTATTATTACCTGATACCTGGCTTGACACACCTTTGTTCTTCTACTGTATTATTATTACCTGATACCTGGCTTGATACACCTTTGTTCTTCTACTGTATTATTATTACCTGATACCTGGCTTGACACACCTTTGTTCTTCTACTGTATGATTATTACCTGATACCTGGCTTGACACACCTTTGTTCTTCTACTGTATTATTATTACCTGATACCTGGCTTGACACACCTTTGTTCTTCTACTGTATTATTATTACCTGATACCTGGCTTGACACACCTTTGTTCTTCTACTGTATTATTATTACCTGATACCTGGCTTGACACACCTTTGTTCTTCTACTGTATTATTATTACCTGATACCTGGCTTGATACACCTTTGTTCTTCTACTGTATGATTATTACCTGATACCTGGCTTGATACACCTTTGTTCTTCTACTGTATTATTATTACCTGATACCTGGCTTGACACACCTTTGTTCTTCTACTGTATTATTATTACCTGATACCTGGCTTGACACACCTTTGTTCTTCTACTGTATTATTATTACCTGATACCTGGCTTGACACACCTTTGTTCTTCTACTGTATTATTATTACCTGATACCTGGCTTGATACACCTTTGTTCTTCTACTGTATTATTATTACCTGATACCTGGCTTGACACACCTTTGTTCTTCTACTGTATTATTATTACCTGATACCTGGCTTGACACACCTTTGTTCTTCTACTGTATTATTATTACCTGATACCTGGCTTGATACACCTTTGTTCTTCTACTTTATTATTATTACCTGATACCTGGCTTGACACACCTTTGTTCTTCTACTGTATTATTATTACCTGATACCTGGCTTGATACACCTTTGTTCTTCTACTGTATTATTATTACCTGATACCTGGCTTGACACACCTTTGTTCTTCTACTGTATTATTATTACCTGATACCTGGCTTGACACACCTTTGTTCTTCTACTGTATTATTATTACCTGATACCTGGCTTGACACACCTTTGTTCTTCTACTGTATTATTATTACCTGATACCTGGCTTGACACACCTTTGTTCTTCTACTGTATTATTATTACCTGATACCTTGCTTGACACACCTTTGTTCTTCTACTGTATTATTATTACCTGATACCTGGCTTGACACACCTTTGTTCTTCTACTGTATTATTATTACCTGATACCTTGCTTGACACACCTTTGTTCTTCTACTGTATTATTATTACCTGATACCTAGCTTGACACACCTTTGTTCTTCTACTGTATTATTATTACCTGATACCTTGCTTGACACACCTTTGTTCTTCTACTGTATTATTATTACCTGATACCTGGCTTGACACACCTTTGTTCTTCTACTGTATTATTATTACCTGATACCTTGCTTGACACACCTTTGTTCTTCTACTGTATTATTATTACCTGATACCTGGCTTGACACACCTTTGTTCTTCTACTGTATTATTATTACCTGATACCTTGCTTGACACACCTTTGTTCTTCTACTGTATTATTATTACCTGATACCTGGCTTGACACACCTTTGTTCTTCTACTGTATTATTATTACCTGATACCTGGCTTGACACACCTTTGTTCTTCTACTGTATTATTATTACCTGATACCTGGCTTGACACACCTTTGTTCTTCTACTGTATGATTATTACCTGATACCTGGCTTGACACACCTTTGTTTTTCTACTGTATTATTATTACCTGATACCTGGCTTGATACACCTTTGTTCTTCTACTGTATTATTATTACCTGATACCTGGCTTGATACACCTTTGTTCTTCTACTGTATTATTATTACCTGATACCTGGCTTGACACACCTTTGTTCTTCTACTGTATTATTATTACCTGATACCTGGCTTGACACACCTTTGTTCTTCTACTGTATTATTATTACCTGAATCCTGGCTTGACACACCTTTGTTCTTCTACTGTATTATTATTACCTGATACCTGGCTTGACACACCTTTGTTCTTCTACTGTATTATTATTACCTGATACCTGGCTTGACACACCTTTGTTCTTCTACTGTATTATTATTACCTGATACCTGGCTTGACACACCTTTGTTCTTCTACTGTATTATTATTACCTGATACCTGGCTTCACACACCTTTGTTCTTCTACTGTATTATTATTACCTGATACCTGGCTTGATACACCTTTGTTCTTCTACTTTATTATTATTACCTGATACGTGGCTTGACACACCTTTGTTCTTCTACTGTATTATTATTACCTGATACCTGGCTTGACACACCTTTGTTCTTCTACTGTATTATTATTACCTGATACCTGGCTTGACACACCTTTGTTCTTCTACTGTATTATTATTACCTGATACCTGGCTTGATACACCTTTGTTCTTCTACTGTATTATTATTACCTGATACCTGGCTTGACACACCTTTGTTCTTCTACTGTATTATTATTACTTGATACCTGGCTTGATACACCTTTGTTCTTCTACTGTATTATTATTACCTGATACCTGGCTTGACACACCTTTGTTCTTCTACTGTATTATTATTACCTGATACCTGGCTTGACACACCTTTGTTCTTCTACTGTATTATTATTACCTGATACCTGGCTTGACACACCTTTGTTCTTCTACTGTATTATTATTACCTGATACCTGGCTTGATACACCTTTGTTCTTCTACTGTATTATTATTACCTGATACCTGGCTTGACACACCTTTGTTCTTCTACTGTATTATTATTACCTGATACCTTGCTTGACACACCTTTGTTCTTCTACTGTATTATTATTACCTGATACCTGGCTTGACACACCTTTGTTCTTCTACTGTATTATTATTACTTGATACCTGGCTTGATACACCTTTGTTCTTCTACTGTATTATTATTACCTGATACCTGGCTTGACACACCTTTGTTCTTCTACTGTATTATTATTACCTGATACCTGGCTTGACACACCTTTGTTCTTCTACTGTATTATTATTACCTGATACCTGGCTTGACACACCTTTGTTCTTCTACTGTATTATTATTACCTGATACCTGGCTTGATACACCTTTGTTCTTCTACTGTATTATTATTACCTGATACCTGGCTTGACACACCTTTGTTCTTCTACTGTATTATTATTACCTGATACCTGGCTTGACACACCTTTGTTCTTCTACTGTATTATTATTACCTGATACCTTGCTTGACACACCTTTGTTCTTCTACTGTATTATTATTACCTGATACCTGGCTTGACACACCTTTGTTCTTCTACTGTATTATTATTACCTGATACCTTGCTTGACACACCTTTGTTCTTCTACTGTATTATTATTACCTGATACCTGGCTTGACACACCTTTGTTCTTCTACTGTATTATTATTACCTGATACCTTGCTTGACACACCTTTGTTCTTCTACTGTATTATTATTACCTGATACCTGGCTTGACACACCTTTGTTCTTCTACTGTATTATTATTACCTGATACCTTGCTTGACACACCTTTGTTCTTCTACTGTATTATTATTACCTGATACCTGGCTTGACACACCTTTGTTCTTCTACTGTATGATTATTACCTGATACCTGGCTTGACACACCTTTGTTTTTCTACTGTATTATTATTACCTGATACCTGGCTTGATACACCTTTGTTCTTCTACTGTATTATTATTACCTGATACCTGGCTTGATACACCTTTGTTCTTCTACTGTATTATTATTACCTGATACCTGGCTTGACACACCTTTGTTCTTCTACTGTATTATTATTACCTGATACCTGGCTTGACACACCTTTGTTCTTCTACTGTATTATTATTACCTGAATCCTGGCTTGATACACCTTTGTTCTTCTACTGTATTATTATTACCTTATACCTGGCTTGATACACCTTTGTTCTTCTACTGTATTATTATTACCTGATACCTGGCTTGATACACCTTTGTTCTTCTACTGTATTATTATTACCTGATACCTGGCTTGACACACCTTTGTTCTTCTACTGTATTATTATTACCTGATACCTGGCTTGACACACCTTTGTTCTTCTACTGTATTATTATTACCTGAATCCTGGCTTGACACACCTTTGTTCTTCTACTGTATTATTATTACCTGATACCTGGCTTGACACACCTTTGTTCCTCTACTGTATTATTATTACCTGATACCTGGCTTGACACACCTTTGTTCTTCTACTGTATGATCATTACCTGATACCTGGCTTGACACACCTTTGTTCTTCTACTGTATTATTATTACCTGATACCTGGCTTGACACACCTTTGTTCTTCTACTGTATGATTATTACCTGATACCTGGCTTGACACACCTTTGTTCTTCTACTGTATTATTATTACCTGATACCTGGCTTGACACACCTTTGTTCTTCTACTGTATGATTATTACCTGATACCTGGCTTGACACACCTTTGTTTTTCTACTGTATTATTATTACCTGATACCTGGCTTGACACACCTTTGTTCTTCTACTGTATGATTATTACCTGATACCTGGCTTGACACACCTTTGTTCTTCTACTGTATTATTATTACCTGATACCTGGCTTGACACACCTTTGTTCTTCTACTGTATTATTATTACCTGATACCTGGCTTGATACACCTTTGTTCTTCTACTGTATTATTATTACCTGATACCTGGCTTGACACACCTTTGTTCTTCTACTGTATTATTATTACCTGATACCTGGCTTGACACACCTTTGTTCTTCTACTGTATTATTATTACCTGATACCTGGCTTGATACACCTTTGTTCTTCTACTGTATTATTATTACCTGATACCTGGCTTGATACACCTTTGTTCTTCTACTGTATTATTATTACCTGATACCTGGCTTGACACACCTTTGTTCTTCTACTGTATTATTATTACCTGATACCTGGCTTGACACACCTTTGTTCTTCTACTGTATTATTATTACCTGATACCTGGCTTGATACACCTTTGTTCTTCTACTGTATTATTATTACCTGATACCTGGCTTGACACACCTTTGTTCTTCTACTGTATTATTATTACCTGATACCTGGCTTGATACACCTTTGTTCTTCTACTGTATTATTATTACCTGATACCTGGCTTGACACACCTTTGTTCTTCTACTGTATTATTATTACCTGATACCTGGCTTGACACACCTTTGTTCTTCTACTGTATTATTATTACCTGAAACCTGGCTTGAAACACCTTTGTTCTTCTACTGTATTATTATTACCTGATACCTGGCTTGACACACCTTTGTTCTTCTACTGTATTATTATTACCTGATACCTGGCTTGATACACCTTTGTTCTTCTACTGTATTATTATTACCTGATACCTGGCTTGACACACCTTTGTTCTTCTACTGTATTATTATTACCTGATACCTGGCTTGACACACCTTTGTTCTTCTACTGTATTATTATTACCTGATACCTGGCTTGATACACCTTTGTTCTTCTACTGTATTATTATTACCTGATACCTGGCTTGACACACCTTTGTTCTTCTACTGTATTATTATTACCTGATACCTGGCTTGATACACCTTTGTTCTTCTACTGTATTATTATTACCTGATACCTGGCTTGACACACCTTTGTTCTTCTACTGTATTATTATTACCTGATACCTGGCTTGACACACCTTTGTTCTTCTACTGTATTATTATTACCTGATACCTGGCTTGATACACCTTTGTTCTTCTACTGTATTATTATTACCTGATACCTGGCTTGACACACCTTTGTTCTTCTACTGTATTATTATTACCTGATACCTGGCTTGATACACCTTTGTTCTTCTACTGTATTATTATTACCTGATACCTGGCTTGACACACCTTTGTTCTTCTACTGTATTATTATTACCTGATACCTGGCTTGACACACCTTTGTTCTTCTACTGTATTATTATTACCTGATACCTGGCTTGATACACCTTTGTTCTTCTACTGTATTATTATTACCTGATACCTGGCTTGACACACCTTTGTTCTTCTACTGTATTATTATTACCTGATACCTGGCTTGATACACCTTTGTTCTTCTACTGTATTATTATTACCTGATACCTGGCTTGATACACCTTTGTTCTTCTACTGTATTATTATTACCTGATACCTGGCTTGATACACTTTTGTTCTTCTACTGTATTATTATTACCTGATACCTGGCTTGACACACCTTTGTTCTTCTACTGTATTATTATTACCTGATACCTGGCTTGACACACCTTTGTTCTTCTACTGTATTATTATTACCTGATACCTGGCTTGATACACCTTTGTTCTTCTACTGTATTATTATTACCTGATACCTGGCTTGACACACCTTTGTTCTTCTACTGTATTATTATTACCTGATACCTGGCTTGATACACCTTTGTTCTTCTACTGTATTATTATTACTTGATACCTGGCTTGATACACCTTTGTTCTTCTACTGTATTATTATTACCTGATACCTGGCTTGACACACCTTTGTTCTTCTACTGTATTATTATTACCTGATACCTGGCTTGATACACCTTTGTTCTTCTACTGTATTATTATTACCTGATACCTGGCTTGACACACCTTTGTTCTTCTACTGTATTATTATTACCTGATACCTGGCTTGACACACCTTTGTTCTTCTACTGTATTATTATTACCTGATACCTGGCTTGATACACCTTTGTTCTTCTACTGTATTATTATTACCTGATACCTGGCTTGACACACCTTTGTTCTTCTACTGTATTATTATTACCTGATACCTGGCTTGATACACCTTTGTTCTTCTACTGTATTATTATTACCTGATACCTGGCTTGACACACCTTTGTTCTTCTACTGTATTATTATTACCTGATACCTGGCTTGACACACCTTTGTTCTTCTACTGTATTATTATTACCTGATACCTGGCTTGACACACCTTTGTTCTTCTACTGTATTATTATTACCTGATACCTGGCTTGACACACCTTTGTTCTTCTACTGTATTATTATTACCTGAATCCTGGCTTGACACACCTTTGTTCTTCTACTGTATTATTATTACCTGATACCTGGCTTGACACACCTTTGTTCTTCTACTGTATTATTATTACCTGATACCTGGCTTGACACACCTTTGTTCTTCTACTGTATGATTATTACCTGATACCTGGCTTGACACACCTTTGTTCTTCTACTGTATTATTATTACCTGATACCTGGCTTGATACACCTTTGTTCTTCTACTGTATTATTATTACCTGATACCTGGCTTGATACACCTTTGTTCTTCTACTGTATTATTATTACCTGATACCTGGCTTGACACACCTTTGTTCTTCTACTGTATTATTATTACCTGATACCTGGCTTGACACACCTTTGTTCTTCTACTGTATTATTATTACCTGATACCTGGCTTGATACACCTTTGTTCTTCTACTGTATTATTATTACCTGATACCTGGCTTGATACACCTTTGTTCTTCTACTGTATTATTATTACCTGATACCTGGCTTGATACACCTTTGTTCTTCTACTGTATTATTATTACCTGATACCTGGCTTGACACACCTTTGTTCTTCTACTGTATTATTATTACCTGATACCTGGCTTGACACACCTTTGTTCTTCTACTGTATTATTATTACCTGAATCCTGGCTTGACACACCTTTGTTCTTCTACTGTATTATTATTACCTGATACCTGGCTTGACACACCTTTGTTCTTCTACTGTATTATTATTACCTGATACCTGGCTTGACACACCTTTGTTCTTCTACTGTATGATTATTACCTGATACCTGGCTTGACACACCTTTGTTCTTCTACTGTATTATTATTACCTGATACCTGGCTTGACACACCTTTGTTCTTCTACTGTATGATTATTACCTGATACCTGGCTTGACACACCTTTGTTCTTCTACTGTATTATTATTACCTGATACCTGGCTTGACACACCTTTGTTCTTCTACTGTATTATTATTACCTGATACCTGGCTTGACACACCTTTGTTCTTCTACTGTATTATTATTACCTGATACCTGGCTTGACACACCTTTGTTCTTCTACTGTATTATTATTACCTGATACCTGGCTTGACACACATTTGTTCTTCTACTGTATTATTATTACCTGATACCTGGCTTGACACACCTTTGTTCTTCTACTGTATTATTATTACCTGATACCTGGCTTGACACACCTTTGTTCTTCTACTGTATTATTATTACCTGATACCTGGCTTGACACACCTTTGTTCTTCTACTGTATTATTATTACCTGATACCTGGCTTGACACACCTTTGTTCTTCTACTGTATTATTATTACCTGATACCTGGCTTGACACACCTTTGTTCTTCTACTGTATTATTATTACCTGATACCTGGCTTGACACACCTTTGTTCTTCTACTGTATTATTATTACCTGATACCTGGCTTGACACACCTTTGTTCTTCTACTGTATTATTATTACCTGATACCTGGCTTGACACACATTTGTTCTTCTACTGTATTATTATTACCTGATACCTGGCTTGACACACCTTTGTTCTTCTACTGTATTATTATTACCTGATACCTGGCTTGACACACCTTTGTTCTTCTACTGTATTATTATTACCTGATACCTGGCTTGACACACATTTGTTCTTCTACTGTATTATTATTACCTGATACCTGGCTTGACACACCTTTGTTCTTCTACTGTATTATTATTACCTGATACCTGGCTTGACACACCTTTGTTCTTCTACTGTATGATTATTACCTGATACCTGGCTTGACACACCTTTGTTCTTCTACTGTATTATTATTACCTGATACCTGGCTTGACACACCTTTGTTCTTCTACTGTATGATTATTACCTGATACCTGGCTTGACACACCTTTGTTCTTCTACTGTATTATTATTACCTGATACCTGGCTTGACACACCTTTGTTCTTCTACTGTATTATTATTACCTGATACCTGGCTTGACACACCTTTGTTCTTCTACTGTATTATTATTACCTGATACCTGGCTTGACACACCTTTGTTCTTCTACTGTATTATTATTACCTGATACCTGGCTTGACACACCTTTGTTCTTCTACTGTATTATTATTACCTGATACCTGGCTTGACACACCTTTGTTCTTCTACTGTATTATTATTACCTGATACCTGGCTTGACACACCTTTGTTCTTCTACTGTATGATTATTACCTGATACCTGGCTTGACACACCTTTGTTCTTCTACTGTATTATTATTACCTGATACCTGGCTTGACACACCTTTGTTCTTCTACTGTATTATTATTACCTGATACCTGGCTTGATACACCTTTGTTCTTCTACTGTATTATTATTACCTGATACCTGGCTTGACACACCTTTGTTCTTCTACTGTATGATTATTACCTGATACCTGGCTTGATACACCTTTGTTCTTCTACTGTATTATTATTACCTGATACCTGGCTTGACACACCTTTGTTCTTCTACTGTATTATTATTACCTGATACCTGGCTTGACACACCTTTGTTCTTCTACTGTATTATTATTACCTGATACCTGGCTTGACACACCTTTGTTCTTCTACTGTATTATTATTACCTGATACCTGGCTTGACACACCTTTGTTCTTCTACTGTATTATTATTACCTGATACCTGGCTTGATACACCTTTGTTCTTCTACTGTATTATTATTACCTGATACCTGGCTTGACACACCTTTGTTCTTCTACTGTATTATTATTACCTGATACCTGGCTTGATACACCTTTGTTCTTCTACTGTATTATTATTACCTGATACCTGGCTTGACACACCTTTGTTCTTCTACTGTATTATTATTACCTGATACCTGGCTTGATACACCTTTGTTCTTCTACTGTATTATTATTACCTGATACCTGGCTTGACACACCTTTGTTCTTCTACTGTATTATTATTACCTGATACCTGGCTTGACACACCTTTGTTCTTCTACTGTATGATTATTACCTGATACCTGGCTTGACACACCTTTGTTCTTCTACTGTATTATTATTACCTGAATCCTGGCTTGACACACCATTGTTCTTCTACTGTATTATTATTACCTGATACCTGGCTTGACACACCTTTGTTCTTCTACTGTATTATTATTACCTGATACCTGGCTTGACACACCTTTGTTCTTCTACTGTATTATTATTACCTGATACCTGGCTTGACACACCTTTGTTCTTCTACTGTATTATTATTACCTGATACCTGGCTTGACACACCTTTGTTCTTCTACTGTATGATTATTACCTGATACCTGGCTTGACACACCTTTGTTCTTCTACTGTATTATTATTACCTGATACCTGGCTTGACACACCTTTGTTCTTCTACTGTATTATTATTACCTGATACCTGGCTTGACACACCTTTGTTCTTCTACTGTATGATTATTACCTGATACCTGGCTTGACACACCTTTGTTCTTCTACTGTATTATTATTACCTGATACCTGGTTTGACACACCTTTGTTCTTCTACTGTATTATTATTACCTGATACCTGGCTTGACACACCTTTGTTCCTCTACTGTATTATTATTACCTGATACCTGGCTTGACACACCTTTGTTCTTCTACTGTATGATTATTACCTGATACCTGGCTTGACACACCTTTGTTCTTCTACTGTATTATTATTACCTGATACCTGGTTTGACACACCTTTGTTCTTCTACTGTATGATTATTACCTGATACCTGGCTTGACACACCTTTGTTTTTCTACTGTATTATTATTACCTGATACCTGGCTTGACACACCTTTGTTCTTCTACTGTATGATTATTACCTGATACCTGGCTTGACACACCTTTGTTCTTCTACTGTATTATTATTACCTGATACCTGGCTTGACACACCTTTGTTCTTCTACTGTATTATTATTACCTGATACCTGGCTTGACACACCTTTGTTCTTCTACTGTATTATTATTACCTGATACCTGGCTTGACACACCTTTGTTCTTCTACTGTATTATTATTACCTGATACCTGGCTTGATACACCTTTGTTCTTCTACTGTATTATTATTACCTGATACCTGGCTTGATACACCTTTGTTCTTCTACTGTATTATTATTACCTGATACCTGGCTTGATACACCTTTGTTCTTCTACTGTATTATTATTACCTGATACCTGGCTTGATACACCTTTGTTCTTCTACTGTATTATTATTACCTGATACCTGGCTTGACACACCTTTGTTCTTCTACTGTATTATTATTACCTGAATCCTGGCTTGACACACCTTTGTTCTTCTACTGTATTATTATTACCTGATACCTGGCTTGACACACCTTTGTTCTTCTACTGTATTATTATTACCTGATACCTGGCTTGACACACCTTTGTTCTTCTACTGTATTATTATTACCTGATACCTGGCTTGATACACCTTTGTTCTTCTACTGTATTATTATTACCTGATACCTGGCTTGATACACCTTTGTTCTTCTACTGTATTATTATTACCTGATACCTGGCTTGATACACCTTTGTTCTTCTACTGTATTATTATTACCTGATACCTGGCTTGACACACCTTTGTTCTTCTACTGTATTATTATTACCTGATACCTGGCTTGACACACCTTTGTTCTTCTACTGTATTATTATTACCTGATACCTGGCTTGACACACCTTTGTTCTTCTACTGTATTATTATTACCTGATACCTGGCTTGACACACCTTTGTTCTTCTACTGTATTATTATTACCTGATACCTGGCTTGACACACCTTTGTTCTTCTACTGTATTATTATTACCTGATACCTGGCTTGACACACCTTTGTTCTTCTACTGTATTATTATTACCTGATACCTGGCTTGATACACCTTTGTTCTTCTACTGTATTATTATTACCTGATACCTGGCTTGATACACCTTTGTTCTTCTACTGTATTATTATTACCTGATACCTGGCTTGATACACCTTTGTTCTTCTACTGTATTATTATTACCTGATACCTGGCTTGATACACCTTTGTTCTTCTACTGTATTATTATTACCTGATACCTGGCTTGACACACCTTTGTTCTTCTACTGTATTATTATTACCTGAATCCTGGCTTGACACACCTTTGTTCTTCTACTGTATTATTATTACCTGATACCTGGCTTGACACACCTTTGTTCTTCTACTGTATTATTATTACCTGATACCTGGCTTGACACACCTTTGTTCTTCTACTGTATTATTATTACCTGATACCTGGCTTGATACACCTTTGTTCTTCTACTGTATTATTATTACCTGATACCTGGCTTGATACACCTTTGTTCTTCTACTGTATTATTATTACCTGATACCTGGCTTGATACACCTTTGTTCTTCTACTGTATTATTATTACCTGATACCTGGCTTGACACACCTTTGTTCTTCTACTGTATTATTATTACCTGATACCTGGCTTGACACACCTTTGTTCTTCTACTGTATTATTATTACCTGATACCTGGCTTGACACACCTTTGTTCTTCTACTGTATTATTATTACCTGATACCTGGCTTGACACACCTTTGTTCTTCAACTGTATTATTATTACCTGATACCTGGCTTGACACACCTTTGTTCTTCTACTGTATTATTATTACCTGATACCTGGCTTGACACACCTTTGTTCTTCTACTGTATTATTATTACCTGATACCTGGCTTGACACACCTTTGTTCTTCTACTGTATTATTATTACCTGATACCTGGCTTGATACACCTTTGTTCTTCTACTGTATGATTATTACCTGATACCTGGCTTGACACACCTTTGTTCTTCTACTGTATTATTATTACCTGATACCTGGCTTGACACACCTTTGTTCTTCTACTGTATTATTATTACCTGATACCTGGCTTGACACACCTTTGTTCTTCTACTGTATTATTATTACCTGATACCTGGCTTGACACACCTTTGTTCTTCTACTGTATTATTATTACCTGATACCTGGCTTGATACACCTTTGTTCTTCTACTGTATGATTATTACCTGATACCTGGCTTGACACACCTTTGTTCTTCTACTGTATTATTATTACCTGATACCTGGCTTGACACACCTTTGTTCTTCTACTGTATTATTATTACCTGATACCTGGCTTGACACACCTTTGTTCTTCTACTGTATTATTATTACCTGATACCTGGCTTGACACACCTTTGTTCTTCTACTGTATTATTATTACCTGATACCTGGCTTGACACACCTTTGTTCTTCTACTGTATTATTATTACCTGATACCTGGCTTGATACACCTTTGTTCTTCTACTGTATTATTATTACCTGATACCTGGCTTGATACACCTTTGTTCTTCTACTGTATTATTATTACCTGATACCTGGCTTGATACACCTTTGTTCTTCTACTGTATTATTATTACCTGATACCTGGCTTGACACACCTTTGTTCTTCTACTGTATTATTATTACCTGATACCTGGCTTGACACACCTTTGTTCTTCTACTGTATTATTATTACCTGATACCTGGCTTGATACACCTTTGTTCTTCTACTGTATTATTATTACCTGATACCTGGCTTGATACACCTTTGTTCTTCTACTGTATTATTATTACCTGATACCTGGCTTGATACACCTTTGTTCTTCTACTGTATTATTATTACCTGATACCTGGCTTGACACACCTTTGTTCTTCTACTGTATTATTATTACCTGATACCTGGCTTGACACACCTTTGTTCTTCTACTGTATTATTATTACCTGATACCTGGCTTGATACACCTTTGTTCTTCTACTGTATTATTATTACCTGATACCTGGCTTGACACACCTTTGTTCTTCTACTGTATTATTATTACCTGATACCTGGCTTGATACACCTTTGTTCTTCTACTGTATTATTATTACCTGATACCTGGCTTGACACACCTTTGTTCTTCTACTGTATTATTATTACCTGATACCTGGCTTGACACACCTTTGTTCTTCTACTGTATTATTATTACCTGATACCTGGCTTGACACACCTTTGTTCTTCTACTGTATTATTATTACCTGATACCTGGCTTGATACACCTTTGTTCTTCTACTGTATTATTATTACCTGATACCTGGCTTGACACACCTTTGTGCTTCTACTGTATTATTATTACCTGATACCTGGCTTGACACACCTTTGTTCTTCTACTGTATTATTATTACCTGATACCTGGCTTGACACACCTTTGTTCTTCTACTGTATTATTATTACCTGATACCTGGCTTGATACACCTTTGTTCTTCTACTGTATTATTATTACCTGATACCTGGCTTGACACACCTTTGTTCTTCTACTGTATTATTATTACCTGATACCTGGCTTGATACACCTTTGTTCTTCTACTGTATTATTATTACCTGATACCTGGCTTGATACACCTTTGTTCTTCTACTGTATTATTATTACCTGATACCTGGCTTGATACACCTTTGTTCTTCTACTGTATTATTATTACCTGATACCTGGCTTGACACACCTTTGTTCTTCTACTGTATTATTATTACCTGATACCTGGCTTGACACACCTTTGTTCTTCTACTGTATTATTATTACCTGATACCTGGCTTGATACACCTTTGTTCTTCTACTGTATTATTATTACCTGATACCTGGCTTGATACACCTTTGTTCTTCTACTGTATTATTATTACCTGATACCTGGCTTGATACACCTTTGTTCTTCTACTGTATTATTATTACCTGATACCTGGCTTGACACACCTTTGTTCTTCTACTGTATTATTATTACCTGATACCTGGCTTGACACACCTTTGTTCTTCTACTGTATTATTATTACCTGATACCTGGCTTGACACACCTTTGTTCTTCTACTGTATTATTATTACCTGATACCTGGCTTGACACACCTTTGTTCTTCTACTGTATTATTATTACCTGATACCTGGCTTGATACACCTTTGTTCTTCTACTGTATGATTATTACCTGATACCTGGCTTGATACACCTTTGTTCTTCTACTGTATTATTATTACCTGATACCTGGCTTGACACACCTTTGTTCTTCTACTGTATTATTATTACCTGATACCTGGCTTGACACACCTTTGTTCTTCTACTGTATTATTATTACCTGATACCTGGCTTGACACACCTTTGTTCTTCTACTGTATTATTATTACCTGATACCTGGCTTGACACACCTTTGTTCTTCTACTGTATTATTATTACCTGATACCTGGCTTGACACACCTTTGTTCTTCTACTGTATTATTATTACCTGATACCTGGCTTGATACACCTTTGTTCTTCTACTGTATTATTATTACCTGATACCTGGCTTGACACACCTTTGTTCTTCTACTGTATTATTATTACCTGATACCTGGATTGATACACCTTTGTTCTTCTACTGTATTATTATTACTTGATACCTGGCTTGATACACCTTTGTTCTTCTACTGTATTATTATTACCTGATACCTGGCTTGACACACCTTTGTTCTTCTACTGTATTATTATTACCTGATACCTGGCTTGACACACCTTTGTTCTTCTACTGTATTATTATTACCTAATATCTGGCTTGATACACCTTTGTTCTTCTACTGTATTATTATTACCTGATACCTGGCTTGACACACCTTTGTTCTTCTACTGTATTATTATTACCTGATACCTGGCTTGACACACCTTTGTTCTTCTACTGTATTATTATTACCTGATACCTGGCTTGACACACCTTTGTTCTTCTACTGTATTATTATTACCTGATACCTGGCTTGACACACCTTTGTTCTTCTACTGTATTATTATTACCTGATACCTGGCTTGACACACCTTTGTTCTTCTACTGTATTATTATTACCTGATACCTGGCTTGATACACCTTTGTTCTTCTACTGTATTATTATTACTTGATACCTGGCTTGATACACCTTTGTTCTTCTACTGTATTATTATTACCTGATACCTGGCTTGACACACCTTTGTTCTTCTACTGTATTATTATTACCTGATACCTGGCTTGACACACCTTTGTTCTTCTACTGTATTATTATTACCTGATACCTGGCTTGATACACCTTTGTTCTTCTACTGTATTATTATTACCTGATACCTGGCTTGACACACCTATATTCTTCTACTGTATTATTATTACCTGATACCTGGCTTGATACACCTTTGTTCTTCTACTGTATTATTATTACTTGATACCTGGCTTGATACACCTTTGTTCTTCTACTGTATTATTATTACCTGATACCTGGCTTGACACACCTTTGTTCTTCTACTGTATTATTATTACCTGATACCTGGCTTGATACACCTTTGTTCTTCTACTGTATTATTATTACCTGATACCTGGCTTGATACACCTTTGTTCTTCTACTGTATTATTATTACCTGATACCTGGCTTGATACACCTTTGTTCTTCTACTGTATTATTATTACCTGATACCTGGCTTGATACACCTTTGTTCTTCTACTGTATTATTATTACTTGATACCTGGCTTGATACACCTTTGTTCTTCTACTGTATTATTATTACCTGATACCTGGCTTGATACACCTTTGTTCTTCTACTGTATTATTATTACTTGATACCTGGCTTGATACACCTTTGTTCTTCTACTGTATTATTATTACCTGATACCTGGCTTGACACACCTTTGTTCTTCTACTGTATTATTATTACCTGATACCTGGCTTGACACACCTTTGTTCTTCTACTGTATTATTATTACCTGATACCTGGCTTGATACACCTTTAATCTTCTACTGTATTATTATTACCTGATACCTGGCTTGACACACCTTTGTTCTTCTACTGTATTATTATTACCTGATACCTGGCTTGACACACCTTTGTTCTTCTACTGTATTATTATTACCTGATACCTGGCTTGATACACCTTTGTTCTTCTACTGTATTATTATTACTTGATACCTGGCTTGATACACCTTTGTTCTTCTACTGTATTATTATTACCTGATACCTGGCTTGACACACCTTTGTTCTTCTACTGTATTATTATTACCTGATACCTGGCTTGACACACCTTTGTTCTTCTACTGTATTATTATTACCTGATACCTGGCTTGACACACCTTTGTTCTTCTACTGTATTATTATTACCTGATACCTGGCTTGATACACCTTTGTTCTTCTACTGTATTATTATTACCTGATACCTGGCTTGACACACCTTTGTTCTTCTACTGTATTATTATTACTTGATACCTGGCTTGATACACCTTTGTTCTTCTACTGTATTATTATTACCTGATACCTGGCTTGATACACCTTTGTTCTTCTACTGTATTATTATTACCTGATACCTGGCTTGACACACCTTTGTTCTTCTACTGTATTATTATTACCTGATACCTGGCTTGACACACCTTTGTTCTTCTACTGTATTATTATTACCTGATACCTGGCTTGATACACCTTTGTTCTTCTACTGTATTATTATTACCTGATACCTGGCTTGACACACCTTTGTTCTTCTACTGTATTATTATTACCTGATACCTGGCTTGACACACCTTTGTTCTTCTACTGTATTATTATTACCTGATACCTGGCTTGATACACCTTTGTTCTTCTACTGTATTATTATTACCTGATACCTGGCTTGACACACCTTTGTTCTTCTACTGTATTATTATTACCTGATACCTGGCTTGACACACCTTTGTTCTTCTACTGTATTATTATTACCTGATACCTGGCTTGACACACCTTTGTTCTTCTACTGTATTATTATTACCTGATACCTGGCTTGACACACCTTTGTTCTTCTACTGTATTATTATTACCTGATACCTGGCTTGATACACCTTTGTTCTTCTACTGTATTATTATTACTTGATACCTGGCTTGACACACCTTTGTTCTTCTACTGTATTATTATTACCTGATACCTGGCTTGACACACCTTTGTTCTTCTACTGTATTATTATTACCTGATACCTGGCTTGATACACCTTTGTTCTTCTACTGTATTATTATTACCTGATACCTGGCTTGACACACCTTTGTTCTTCTACTGTATTATTATTACCTGATACCTGGCTTGATACACCTTTGTTCTTCTACTGTATTATTATTACTTGATACCTGGCTTGATACACCTTTGTTCTTCTACTGTATTATTATTACCTGATACCTGGCTTGACACACCTTTGTTCTTCTACTGTATTATTATTACCTGATACCTGGCTTGACACACCTTTGTTCTTCTACTGTATTATTATTACCTGATACCTGGCTTGACACACCTTTGTTCTTCTACTGTATTATTATTACCTGATACCTGGCTTGATACACCTTTGTTCTTCTACTGTATTATTATTACCTGATACCTGGCTTGATACACCTTTGTTCTTCTACTGTATTATTATTACTTGATACCTGGCTTGACACACCTTTGTTCTTCTACTGTATTATTATTACCTGATACCTGGCTTGATACACCTTTGTTCTTCTACTGTATTATTATTACCTGATACCTGGCTTGACACACCTTTGTTCTTCTACTGTATTATTATTACTTGATACCTGGCTTGACACACCTTTGTTCTTCTACTGTATTATTATTACCTGATACCTGGCTTGATACACCTTTGTTCTTCTACTGTATTATTATTACCTGATACCTGGCTTGACACACCTTTGTTCTTCTACTGTATTATTATTACCTGATACCTGGCTTGACACACCTTTGTTCTTCTACTGTATTATTATTACCTGATACCTGGCTTGACACACCTTTGTTCTTCTACTGTATTATTATTACCTGATACCTGGCTTGACACACCTTTGTTCTTCTACTGTATTATTATTACTTGATACCTGGCTTGACACACCTTTGTTCTTCTACTGTATTATTATTACCTGATACCTGGCTTGACACACCTTTGTTCTTCTACTGTATTATTATTACCTGATACCTGGCTTGACACACCTTTGTTCTTCTACTGTATTATTATTACCTGATACCTGGCTTGATACACCTTTGTTCTTCTACTGTATTATTATTACCTGATACCTGGCTTGACACACCTTTGTTCTTCTACTGTATTATTATTACCTGATACCTGGCTTGACACACCTTTGTTCTTCTACTGTATTATTATTACCTGATACCTGGCTTGACACACCTTTGTTCTTCTACTGTATTATTATTACCTGATACCTGGCTTGATACACCTTTGTTCTTCTACTGTATTATTATTACCTGATACCTGGCTTGATACACCTTTGTTCTTCTACTGTATTATTATTACCTGATACCTGGCTTGACACACCTTTGTTCTTCTACTGTATTATTATTACCTGATACCTGGCTTGACACACCTTTGTTCTTCTACTGTATTATTATTACCTGATACCTTGCTTGACACACCTTTGTTCTTCTACTGTATTATTATTACCTGATACCTGGCTTGACACACCTTTGTTCTTCTACTGTATTATTATTACCTGATACCTTGCTTGACACACCTTTGTTCTTCTACTGTATTATTATTACCTGATACCTGGCTTGACACACCTTTGTTCTTCTACTGTATTATTATTACCTGATACCTTGCTTGACACACCTTTGTTCTTCTACTGTATTATTATTACCTGATACCTGGCTTGACACACCTTTGTTCTTCTACTGTATTATTATTACCTGATACCTTGCTTGACACACCTTTGTTCTTCTACTGTATTATTATTACCTGATACCTGGCTTGACACACCTTTGTTCTTCTACTGTATTATTATTACCTGATACCTGGCTTGACACACCTTTGTTCTTCTACTGTATTATTATTACCTGATACCTGGCTTGACACACCTTTGTTCTTCTACTGTATTATTATTACCTGATACCTGGCTTGACACACCTTTGTTCTTCTACTGTATTATTATTACCTGATACCTGGCTTGACACACCTTTGTTCTTCTACTGTATTATTATTACCTGATACCTGGCTTGACACACCTTTGTTCTTCTACTGTATTATTATTACCTGATACCTGGCTTGACACACCTTTGTTCTTCTACTGTATTATTATTACCTGATACCTGGCTTGATACACCTTTGTTCTTCTACTGTATGATTATTACCTGATACCTGGCTTGACACACCTTTGTTCTTCTACTGTATTATTATTACCTGATACCTGGCTTGACACACCTTTGTTCTTCTACTGTATTATTGTTACCTGATACCTGGCTTGACACACCTTTGTTCTTCTACTGTATGATTATTACCTGATACCTGGCTTGACACACCTTTGTTCTTCTACTGTATTATTATTACCTGATACCTGGCTTGACACACCTTTGTTCTTCTACTGTATTATTATTACCTGATACCTGGCTTGACACACCTTTGTTCTTCTACTGTATTATTGTTACCTGATACCTGGCTTGACACACCTTTGTTCTTCTACTGTATTATTGTTACCTGATACCTGGCTTGACACACCTTTGTTCTTCTACTGTATGATTATTACCTGATACCTGGCTTGACACACCTTTGTTCTTCTACTGTATTATTATTACCTGATACCTGGCTTGACACACCTTTGTTCTTCTACTGTATTATTATTACCTGATACCTGGCTTGACACACCGTTGTTCTTCTACTGTATTATTATTACCTGATACCTGGCTTGACACACCTTTGTTCTTCTACTGTATGATTATTACCTGATACCTGGCTTGACACACCTTTGGTCTTCTACTGTATGATTATTACCTGATACCTGGCTTGACACACCTTTGTTCTTCTACTGTATTATTATTACCTGATACCTGGCTTGACACACCTTTGTTCTTCTACTGTATTATTGTTACCTGATACCTGGCTTGACACACCTTTGTTCTTCTACTGTATTATTATTACCTGATACCTGGCTTGACACACCTTTGTTCTTCTACTGTATTATTGTTACCTGATACCTGGCTTGACACACCTTTGTTCTTCTACTGTATTATTGTTACCTGATACCTGGCTTGACACACCTTTGTTCTTCTACTGTATTATTATTACCTGATACCTGGCTTGACACACCTTTGTTCTTCTACTGTATTATTGTTACCTGATACCTGGCTTGACACACCTTTGTTCTTCTACTGTATTATTGTTACCTGATACCTGGCTTGACACACCTTTGTTCTTCTACTGTATTATTGTTACCTGATACCTGGCTTGACACACCTTTGTTCTTCTACTGTATTATTGTTACCTGATACCTGGCTTGACACACCTTTGTTCTTCTACTGTATTATTTTTACCTGATACCTGGCTTGACACACCTTTGTTCTTCTACTGTATTATTGTTACCTGATACCTGGCTTGACACACCTTTGTTCTTCTACTGTATTATTGTTACCTGATACCTGGCTTGACACACCTTTGTTCTTCTACTGTATTATTGTTACCTGATACCTGGCTTGACACACCTTTGTTCTTCTACTGTATTATTGTTACCTGATACCTGGCTTGACACACCTTTGTTCTTCTACTGTATTATTGTTACCTGATACCTGGCTTGACACACCTTTGTTCTTCTACTGTATTATTATTACCTGATACCTGGCTTGATACACCTTTGTTCTTCTACTGTATTATTGTTACCTGATACCTGGCTTGATACACCTTTGTTCTTCTACTGTATTATTGTTACCTGATACCTGGCTTGACACACCTTTGTTCTTCTACTGTATTATTATTACCTGATACCTGGCTTGACACACCTTTGTTCTTCTACTGTATTATTGTTACCTGATACCTGGCTTGATACACCTTTGTTCTTCTACTGTATTATTGTTACCTGATACCTGGCTTGACACACCTTTGTTCTTCTACTGTATTATTATTACCTGATACCTGGCTTGATACACCTTTGTTCTTCTACTGTATTATTATTACCTGATACCTGGCTTGATACACCTTTGTTCTTCTACTGTATTATTGTTACCTGATACCTGGCTTGACACACCTTTGTTCTTCTACTGTATTATTATTACCTGATACCTGGCTTGACACACCTTTGTTCTTCTACTGTATTATTGTTACCTGATACCTGGCTTGACACACCTTTGTTCTTCTACTGTATTATTGTTACCTGATACCTGGCTTGACACACCTTTGTTCTTCTACTGTATTATTATTACCTGATACCTGGCTTGATACACCTTTGTTCTTCTACTGTATTATTGTTACCTGATACCTGGCTTGATACACCTTTGTTCTTCTACTGTATTATTGTTACCTGATACCTGGCTTGACACACCTTTGTTCTTCTACTGTATTATTATTACCTGATACCTGGCTTGACACACCTTTGTTCTTCTACTGTATTATTGTTACCTGATACCTGGCTTGATACACCTTTGTTCTTCTACTGTATTATTGTTACCTGATACCTGGCTTGACACACCTTTGTTCTTCTACTGTATTATTATTACCTGATACCTGGCTTGATACACCTTTGTTCTTCTACTGTATTATTATTACCTGATACCTGGCTTGATACACCTTTGTTCTTCTACTGTATTATTATTACCTGATACCTTGCTTGACACACCTTTGTTCTTCTACTGTATTATTATTACCTGATACCTGGCTTGACACACCTTTGTTCTTCTACTGTATTATTATTACCTGATACCTGGCTTGATACACCTTTGTTCTTCTACTGTATTATTATTACCTGATACCTTGCTTGACACACCTTTGTTCTTCTACTGTATTATTATTACCTGATACCTGGCTTGACACACCTTTGTTCTTCTACTGTATTATTATTACCTGATACCTGGCTTGATACACCTTTGTTCTTCTACTGTATTATTATTACCTGATACCTGGCTTGACACACCTTTGTTCTTCTACTGTATTATTATTACCTGATACCTGGCTTGATACACCTTTGTTCTTCTACTGTATTATTATTACCTGATACCTGGCTTGACACACCTTTGTTCTTCTACTGTATTATTATTACCTGATACCTGGCTTGATACACCTTTGTTCTTCTACTGTATTATTATTACCTGATACCTGGCTTGACACACCTTTGTTCTTCTACTGTATTATTATTACCTGATACCTGGCTTGACACACCTTTGTTCTTCTACTGTATTATTATTACCTGATACCTGGCTTGATACACCTTTGTTCTTCTACTGTATTATTATTACCTGATACCTGGCTTGACACACCTTTGTTCTTCTACTGTATTATTATTACCTGATACCTGGCTTGATACACCTTTGTTCTTCTACTGTATTATTATTACCTGATACCTGGCTTGACACACCTTTGTTCTTCTACTGTATTATTATTACCTGATACCTGGCTTGACACACCTTTGTTCTTCTACTGTATTATTATTACCTGATACCTGGCTTGACACACCTTTGTTCTTCTACTGTATTATTATTACCTGATACCTGGCTTGACACACCTTTGTTCTTCTACTGTATTATTATTACCTGATACCTGGCTTGATACACCTTTGTTCTTCTACTGTATTATTATTACCTGATACCTGGCTTGACACACCTTTGTTCTTCTACTGTATTATTATTACCTGATACCTGGCTTGACACACCTTTGTTCTTCTACTGTATTATTATTACCTGATACCTGGCTTGACACACCTTTGTTCTTCTACTGTATTATTATTACCTGATACCTGGCTTGACACACCTTTGTTCTTCTACTGTATTATTATTACCTGATACCTGGCTTGATACACCTTTGTTCTTCTACTGTATTATTATTACCTGATACCTGGCTTGACACACCTTTGTTCTTCTACTGTATTATTATTACCTGATACCTGGCTTGACACACCTTTGTTCTTCTACTGTATTATTATTACCTGATACCTGGCTTGATACACCTTTGTTCTTCTACTGTATTATTATTACCTGATACCTGGCTTGACACACCTTTGTTCTTCTACTGTATTATTATTACCTGATACCTGGCTTGATACACCTTTGTTCTTCTACTGTATTATTATTACCTGATACCTGGCTTGATACACCTTTGTTCTTCTACTGTATTATTATTACCTGATACCTGGCTTGACACACCTTTGTTCTTCTACTGTATTATTATTACCTGATACCTGGCTTGACACACCTTTGTTCTTCTACTGTATTATTATTACCTGATACCTGGCTTGATACACCTTTGTTCTTCTACTGTATTATTATTACCTGATACCTGGCTTGACACACCTTTGTTCTTCTACTGTATTATTATTACCTGATACCTGGCTTGACACACCTTTGTTCTTCTACTGTATTATTATTACCTGATACCTGGCTTGATACACCTTTGTTCTTCTACTGTATTATTATTACCTGATACCTGGCTTGATACACCTTTGTTCTTCTACTGTATTATTATTACCTGATACCTGGCTTGATACACCTTTGTTCTTCTACTGTATTATTATTACCTGATACCTGGCTTGACACACCTTTGTTCTTCTACTGTATTATTATTACCTGATACCTGGCTTGACACACCTTTGTTCTTCTACTGTATTATTATTACCTGATACCTGGCTTGATACACCTTTGTTCTTCTACTGTATTATTATTACCTGATACCTGGCTTGACACACCTTTGTTCTTCTACTGTATTATTATTACCTGATACCTGGCTTGACACACCTTTGTTCTTCTACTGTATTATTATTACCTGATACCTGGCTTGATACACCTTTGTTCTTCTACTGTATTATTATTACCTGATACCTGGCTTGACACACCTTTGTTCTTCTACTGTATTATTATTACCTGAATCCTGGCTTGACACACCTTTGTTCTTCTACTGTATTATTATTACCTGATACCTGGCTTGATACACCTTTGTTCTTCTACTGTATTATTATTACCTGATACCTGGCTTGACACACCTTTGTTCTTCTACTGTATTATTATTACCTGATACCTGGCTTGACACACCTTTGTTCTTCTACTGTATTATTATTACCTGATACCTGGCTTGACACACCTTTGTTCTTCTACTGTATTATTATTACCTGATACCTGGCTTGACACACCTTTGTTCTTCTACTGTATTATTTTAAATTACTAATTTTAATTTATTTGATGCAACATTTTTACTTAGAAAACTTTCATGATTGGTTTCAATCATTATTATAAATACGGGATTTATCACGTACCGTCTTATCGGTGTATCGCCCGACAATTTTTCGGTTCTATTCGTGAACCTTCAACAGGGTGAGTGCGATCCACTCCGAATAACGTCTCGCCTCGCACTGAGTCGATACATCGATAAAACGGTACGTGATAAATCCCGTATTGTTAATAATGTTTGATTCGACATGTTTAACTACTCTCTGTTAATTGATCTCTGTTTAATTGTTGTACTTTTTGAAAAGGCGCAAACCCAACTTGCAGTGTCCTTACAGTGTATATGTACTTACTCCCTAAGCTGAAAAATGTCCATATGTACCTATATAAAACATAATAGCTGATTATCTCAGCAACTACTTAAGCTATTGACGAGGAAAAGAGGCCAAGACAGATGGGGAAAAAATACTCTGTTGCAAGATGAGCACATTCTCGAGTATCGAGTAGATTGTAAAGATTTTCTATAGTGGAGACGGCTAGAAGTACGCCTACGAAGTATGGTGAACATCAAACTGAATATCTATAGTATACTCGTATAAGAGCTGTAAAGTTTTCTGTGATTAAATGCTGGAATTTCCTATCCAGTGCAGTGAATTTCTTACAAGCTACATACGTCTAGACTAGAACGATAGCACAGAAATGATAGGACTGAAGACTACGGCAGAGATTGTTTTTATTTTGATTGAATTTGACAGTTGAGCAGTGAGTTTGAGGAAGGTTTTGGTTCGAGTAGTTATGTATCAGATTCTAGCGGCGGGCGGTGACGTGCGGAGGAAGTTTCGGCCGCAGCCGCAGCGCATGAGCTCGGAGCAGATAATTCAGTTACGAGTTGAGGTGTTTGCAGCGCGGACGGCGACGGCGGATGCGGCGGCGACGGCCCCTTGTCGCCAGCCCACCAATTATCTACTAGTTTAATGCACTTACAGCCGTAATGAAATGAGCTCGATCGAGCTGACTCGTGTAAGCTCTGCCGAAACATTTATCTATACTAACTCGTTTATTTTTGTAATTTTGTCAGAAGTAATCGAACTCACAGCCCCTTGCGTTGGCATCGTAGCATCTCCCGGCGCTCGGCACTTGGGCCTTAGACGTGGCCCCGAGCCGAGAGACGTGCGGGGAATTACGCGCCATTATAACATTCAGAATTAGGAGAGTGCGTGCCACGCGTGCCTGCCGAGCCTGCCGAGCGGAGCTCGCCTTCAGAATCAGTCTATCTGAAAATGATCGTCTTATCTGTCATCTATACAGTGTTTTTTTAACTGGGACAGTACGGTAGCACCCATAACCAGAGGAGATACAGGTGCAGTTTCTTTTAAAACATCAGCTCGTTTTCAAAGAAAAACCTTTTGGCATTATATTTTTTTTGGTCAAGCGTGAGTAGCGCCTTAAAATTAATCAAGTTAGTAATTTTTTTTTATGCTGATTGATGCAGTCCCATGTAAGAATCATTTTATTGTATCGGATAAAAAAAATCTGAGCAGCGGAAGTTAGTCAAATTTAATAAAAAGTATTCTCATACAACTGGACAAACAAAATTCCCTGTTAAGATAAATAAATCACCCCCTAAGGGTTGAAAGGGAAGGACTTCGTTTTAAAATATATTATCTACTCATTGGGTTTACGGACATATTACTTTTCTATCATTATTATAAATACGGGATTTATCACGTACCGTCTTATCGGTGTTTCGACCGACAATGTTTCGGTTCTATTCGTGAACCTTCATCAGGGTGAGTGCGATCCGCTCCGAATAACGTCTCGCCTCCCACTGCGCGCCGCTGCTCTCTGCGCGCGAGTGGACGGGCGGGGTGGTGGGGATTGGGTCAACGAAAGCACAGTGCGTTGACCCGCTGTGTCATCATCATTATCATCACTGCTGCTCTCTTCGGTAGTTCTTGGTACAGGCAAACACACAACACTAACTATGTCTATACCAGGTTCACTCACTCTTCTGTCACTTGCATCATGAAGACATGGCCTCCAGGCTGGCGGTAGAACCCATCCTCTATCCCTATTAAAGTTCGGCACACGACTTATTTCTATCGCCTCTCGGATCTTGCGAAGAACGAAGAACTTCTCTCTCGCTAAAACCCGGGCCTTGTCGAAACGTATGTAGTGCGTCGAATCAGAATCTAGGGAATGTTCCGCCACTGCAGAACTGTTTGAGTCGACATTCTTCATTGCACGTATGTGTTCAGTCAATCCCGTATTTATAATAATGATTGAAATCAATCACGAAAGTTTTCTAAGTAAAATATTATTTTTCTTGTCAGGGCAAATAATAAAACCTTTTATTATGGATTAATGCAAGGTATGATGATGGAGTCAGGAGGGAATCTACAGAACTACTTATTAGATAACAGCAGGTTCTTTATTAGATACCACAGTGCATCACTTTTAACGTCAAGTCTTTAGCTTCTCTGCACATTGCAATAGTCAATCATTTAATGCTCAAAATACAATACAGAATATAATTGGTTTTGTTAAAATTCAGTCGAATGGATATTCATACACCCTGTCAGGGCACAGGAGTGATTAATCTAACTAGGTGTTCATATTAGTATAGTTAAAAGTATATAATACAGTACCTAAAAGAAAAGATCCGTCTGTTTACTGACGCACACGTAGACACAGCTAGACTAGCTTACTTCAGCTACTTCCACAGCATTATGTCATACGGCATACTGCTGTGGGTGAGTACTGCAGAAGAGGGCTGTTCGTGCAATTTATTATATAGGCTCCAGAGAATCATTACGTCATGAGTTTAAAGAAATACATATTATGACATTCCCTTGTCAATACATCTATGTATTAAAATCTGATGTATGTTCATAAAAATATTAATTTGTTTAAGAAAAATAGCAATAATCATAATTTTAATACTAGAAATAAAGATAATACCGTTGTTGCCACTTGTAGACTCCATAAAGTTAGTAAATCGTTTAAAGGGCAAGGTGTTCGCTTTTATAACAAACTCCCAAGGGATGTACAAAAATTATTTAAAAAAATTAAAAAGTATAAAATAAAATCTAAATCTAATCTAAAAGCCTACTATAAAATATCGGTTTATTTGGATATTAGAGAAGCTTGGGATTGAAATTGCTCCAGCACGATCAAACATGTTACAATTTAGACGTAATTTATTTTCTTGATTTTATGTGTTCTAAAAGAATTATTAAAAAAACAACCAGACTTATTTCTTACCTTTCTTTCCTTGGTCACGAAGGAACATGCAGTAAAATTGACGTTTCAAAGTGATCCTTGTGATTTTAATAAATATAAACATTTATAATTGATTTTTTATGAAAGACACAAGTTTATGAATTCGATGTTAAGTAGGTATCTTAGTTTTTTCCAGAGACTAAAATCTTTTTTATGTAAAATGCTTTACAATGCGTTAAAACTCTTCTCCGCAATAAGACAATTCTATTTGGTAGAATATAATTGAGTTGATTGTATCCGCCGCGACTTCGTACGCGTAGCGTAGAACACTAAATGTTATTGCCCCTACTAAACACATGGGTGTTTAAATCCATAATTTCAACGCAACTATGAAGGTAGTTACGCAAAGTTTAAGCAAGTTTAACAGCGGTAGTTCCCAGAACCTGTCCGAACCTACGTATAATACGGCTTTAATGCTGCGGCATGATCCCGTTTCGCCGCTATTCGACCTTTGCTATCTCTTCCAGGTAACCTTGGGATGTACAGGATCTATGTCAACAAATAAGACCTTGTGTTCGTGTCTTAATCTTAATTCTACTTAATACTTCATCGCGTCAAACTCAAATAATCTTTGAGTTTAAATTTAAATTAAGGATCAGTTTAATCGTCACACTGTGTGTAAGTTTGGAATAGATCCAATGGCGCGCAATTTTAGTGTATTATCTTTACTGAGATAGACATTTTGTAAATTATCAGTATTAAGTAATATTCGCACCGTTACACTTGTACCCATTCGCGTGGTCTCGTATATAAGTAGATACTCTATGTTTTTACTATTTCCTGTACTTAGGTACGCAGTAGTAGGTAGTACGCGTGTACGCTGTCGGTTGTTATGAGAAAGTGACACCTAACAGTCTCGTCCGGGAGCTGACACAGCCCGACATCCGCCTTGTGCCCACGAGCGATTGCCTTCAACCAACTGAAAGGGCGCAAAGGACGGGAAATTGGAGCACAAAACGAACAACGGCATTGTGTCGCGAGAAAGGCCTTACGCCGGATCACGCGCTGTTCCGGGGCCCAAATCGACCACACGATCAACTATCCAATACAAACTAATAACATTTCATTTTATTATTAAGTGTACAGGGTGCTATGGAAGACCAGTGCTGTGTTACCTTGTTGTGACATAGCAAAATACTACCTTTTTGTGGCGGCTACTACTATACCTTATATCTATTTAATGTATTGTTGTACATTCAACGCCAAAGGTTTGTCAAATGCTGACCATTTACAAACTTCCAAAAGTTCTATACACCTAAAAGATTAAAAGTCGGTGATCTGCTATGGCCACATTATTCAGTAAATATAGAAGGTTACAAATATCGGTGAACATCGGAACAAAAATTACTGAACGCATAAAAACATGGTAGGTTCCACCCGTATCTCGGAAACTAGACGTACTAAGTTAGCGGTGTATTAGGACAAATGGTAGTTATCAATGAGCTCTGCATATCTGATGACAGCTGTCAAACTTCAAACAGCCGTATCTTGGAAACTAGACGTTCTAGGCTAGCGGTGTCTTGGGACAAATGGTAAGTTAATATCTAGCCTTGGTGCGTTTCGTGGAATACTAAAAATTATTAAAATGTTTCCACGAACGGCACCTGTAGTGTGTCAATAACAGCTGTACACCATGGTATTGAGTTTAGTATAAGACACTGAGGTAACTAGATGTAGTATCGAGTTTAGTATAAGACACTGAGGTAACTAGATGTAGTATTGAGTTTAGTATAAGACACTGAGGTAACTAGATGTAGTATTGAGTTTAGTATAAGACACTGAGGCAACTAGTGTTAAAGTTAAAAATGAAAGTATTACCGTGTGATTAAGCCGGTCACGCTCTTGTCTTACATAGTCTAAATTACATTAGGTTAGTCATAAGCATGTGTAATTTGTGTGTATACAACCTGTTTTGTTATGTAGGTACGACATTAATTTAAAACACACATCTGGAATCGTAATAACTGATTTTAGAGGTTGTTTTCAAATCCAATGTAGTTATTGCTTGAAATAAATGTCATGTTACAAAGATGTAGTAAATAACAGAATCAATACATGTCTGCGTTGCAAGGCATGCCATATTACAATCTACAAAGTTATAATACTAATTATTAGTAACAACTGAACAAAATTAATTAAAATATTTACATAAAAAGGGAGGTGTTTGCTCTGCAGCGGGACAACACAGGTTAAACATTAAATAAATAAATATAAGATTAAAATAATTAAAAAAATCTTTACGAATTGTTATAATTTTAGCTAATATTTTTCTTTTATATATTCATTTATTGTATAGTAACATTTATTTAACAGTGCAGTTTTTAGCTTTCTTCGAAACATTGAACAAGGTAGCTCTATCACTGACTGGGGGAGCCTGTTGTAAATGAACGGAACCATACAGAAGATGCTTTTGCGCATCGCGGCGGTCTCAGAGTTGCAGACACATACCTAGTTTACTTTTATCGCGACGATTCCGGACAACGACATCAGAAAGCTGACAAAAAAGATGTGGGTTCATTTTAAGAAACATAGCCGTTTCAAAGTTTTACAGTGAGGGGATTGTTAAAATATTGTGCTCAGTAAAATATGGCTGACACGAATCTGTAACATCTAGTATAAACATGGCGCTTAAACATCGTTTTTAGACATAAGACAATGTTCAATGAATATTCCATATCTAATATGTGAGGCTATCGAGCCATGATAGGCTATATGTTAAGTTTCCACATGTACTATTGGTGACAGTTTATATAACATGTATACAAAACTGTTTAATTTTTTGCATACTTACGTATTCTACGTGTGATCTCTAGTTCTAAAAATGTTGTAGTGTTAACTTCCTCTATTGTGTTAATGTTGTATTGTATGTATGTATGTCTAAATTTGTTGCGGCTTTATGCGCGTTGTCTGAAATTAATTAATTTGGTTTTATTTATGTAAATTTAATTAGTAAGTTGAATATGTATTCAGTAATCGATACATTTCCAATAAAGAATTTTTAACGTAAATCAGCGGCTCCTTTGGGGCCGTCCTACGCTGCGCTTTCTAGTGCCTACTCTGGAGCATTCTTCTCCAACGGCCGTCACTCTTTAATGGCGAATACTCATAAATATGGAATTTCTAATAGTCGTAGAACAAACCCTGCTTTGTAAGTAGTTACAATCTGTTTAGCAACTGTGAAATTTATCCTCTGACCTAGAAATAATTTAGATATTGAATGTATTAGTGCGGGTGTCGGGTGTCGGTAGAGTCGCGAGGGATTGTGCTGGTCGCCAGATTGTCTGGCACTCGCATCGCCAGTGCCAATCCCAAGTCTTTGTGCTCCGCGCTTGACTGCTTCGCTCTCCACTCACGAAATAACATTATTTAGATATTGAATGTATTGTAGTGCTGGTGTCAGGGGGTCGGTAGAGTCGCGAGGAATTGTGCTGGTTGCCAGATTGTCTGGCACTCGCATCGCCAGCGCCAATCCCAAGTCTCTGTGCTCCGCGCTCGACTGCTTCGCTCTCCACTCACGAAATAACATTATTTAGATATTTAATGTATTGTAGTGCTGGTGTCAGGGGGTCGGTAGAGTCGCGAGAGATTATGCTGGTCGCCAGATTGTCTGGCACTCGCATCGCCAGCGCCAATCCCAAGTCTCTGTGCTCCGCGCTCGACTGCTCCGCTCTACTCACGAAATAACATTATTTAGATATTGAATGTATTGTAGTGCGGGTGTCGGGTGTCGGTAGAGTCGTGAGGGATTGTGCTGGTCGCCAGATTGTCTGGCACTCGCATCGCCAGCGCCAATCCCAAGTCTCTGTGCTCCGCTCTCGACTGCTCCGCTCTCCACTCACGAAATAACATTATTTAGAATTTGAATGTATTGTAGTGCGGGTGTCGGGTGTTGGTAGAGTCGCGAGGGATTGTGCTGGTCGCCAGATTGTCTGGCACTCGCATCGCCAGTGCCAATCTCAAGTCTCTGTGCTCCGCGCTCGACTGCTCCGCTCTCCACTCACGAAATAAAATTTTTTAGATATTGAATGTATTGTAGTGTCGGGTGTCGGTACAGTCGCGAGGGATTGTGCTGGTAACCAGATTGTCTGGCACTTGCATCGCCAGTGCCATTTCCAAGTCTCTGTTCTCCGCGCTCGACTGCTCCGCTCTCCACTCACGAAATAACATTATTTAGATATTGAATGTATTATAGTGCGGGTGTCGGGTGTCGGTAGAGTCGCGAGAGATTGTGCTGGTCGCCAGATTGTCTGGCACTCGCATCGCCAGCGCCAATCCCAAGTCTCTGTGCTCCGCGCTCGACTGCTTCGCTCTCCACTCACGAAATAACATTATTTAGATATTGAATGTATTGTAGTGCTGGTGTCAGGGGGTCGGTAGAGTCGCGAGGAATTGTGCTGGTCGCCAGATTGTCTGGCACTCGCATCGCCAGCGCCAATCCCAAGTCTCTGTGCTCCGCGCTCGACTGCTTCGCTCTCCACTCACGAAATAACATTATTTAGATATTTAATGTATTGTAGTGCTGGTGTCACGGGGTCGGTAGAGTCGCGAGGGATTGTGCTTGTCGCCAGATTGTCTGGCACTCGCATCGCCAGCGCCAATCCCAAGTCTCTGTGCTCCGCGCTCGACTGCTTCGCTCTCCACTCACGAAATAACATTATTTAGATATTGAATGTATTGTAGTGCGGGTGTCGGGTGTCGGTAGAGTCGCGAGGGATTGTGCTGGTCGCCAGATTGTCTGGCACTCGCATCGCCAGCGCCAATCCCAAGTCTCTGTGCTCCGCTCTCGACTGCTCCGCTCTCCACTCACGAAATAACATTATTTAGATATTGAATGTATTGTAGTGCGGGTGTCGGGTGTTGGTAGAGTCGCGAGGGATTGTGCTGGTCGCCAGATTGTCTGGCACTCGCATCGCCAGTGCCAATCTCAAGTCTCTGTGCTCCGCGCTCGACTGCTCCGCTCTCCACTCACGAAATAACATTTTTTAGATATTGAATGTATTGTGTGTCGGGTGTCGGTAGAGTCGCGAGGGATTGTGCTGGTCGCCAGATTGTCTTGCACTCGCATCGCCAGCGCCAATCCCAAGTTTCTGTGCACCGCTCTCGACTGCTCCGCTCTCCACTCACGAAATAACATTATTTAGATATTGAATGTACTGTAGTGCGGGTGGCGGGTGTCGGTAGAGTCGCGAGGGATTGTACTGGTCGCCAGATTGTCTGGCACTCGCATCGCCAGCGCCAATCCCAAGTCTCTGTGCTCCGCTCTCGACTGCTCCGCTCTCCACTCACGAAATAACATTATTTAGATATTGAATGTATTGTAGTGCGGGTGTCGGGTGTTGGTAGAGTCGCGAGGGATTGTGCTGGTCGCCAGATTGTCTGGCACTCGCATCGCCAGTGCCAATCTCAAGTCTCTGTGCTCCGCGCTCGACTGCTCCGCTCTCCACTCACGAAATAATATTTTTTAGATATTGAATGTATTGTAGTGTCGGGTGTCGGTAGAGTCGCGAGGGATTGTGCTGGTCGCCAGATTGTCTTGCACTCGCATCGCCAGCGCCAATCCCAAGTTTCTGTGCACCGCTCTCGACTACTCCGCTCTCCACTCACGAAATAACGTTATTTAGATATTGAATGTATTGTAGTGCGGGTGTCGGGTTTCGGTAGAGTCGCGAGGGATTGTGCTGGTCGCCAGATTGTCTGGCACTCGCATCGCCAGTGCCAATCTCAAGTCTCTGTGCTCCGCGCTCGACTGCTTCGCTCTTCACTCACTAAATAACATTATTTGTTGCAACAATAATGTAATTTTTCTGACCGACGTGAAACTTATTGAATTATGAAATAGTTTGAACTTTGATTTCATAATCTTTAATAAGTTGAATGTGAATGGTTGAACAGTGAGCATCCGCTACTATCACAAACAACACGAGATAGTTACTTATTCCGTGTTGTCGTGCGGGACACGTGCTTCAGAACACAAGTCACCTGTTAGCGCGGAGATAATCCCGCGGAAGTGAAACGAATGTTCGCGCATTCGCTTTCATCAGCGCTGCAAGGACGCGTCTCCGTAAGCCGGCGCTGCGCGTCTGTGAGTGCGACACACAGATGCACACACGCCCCCCCGCACACATATGTAACAACGTGAGCTTCGATGGGATCGGTATAACTTCTAATACCGGACGGACGCAGCATGAGCTGATATGTCGAGGAGTGAGTTGTGCGATGTGCGTGGGTAGTGCTAGCACGGTGTAATGTGTAAGGCGGTGTGTCGCTGTGTGCGAGTGAGTGCCGCTAACTAGTGTCATTGTTGCTCGTAGGAGGCCCGTGAAGTGGGCGCACTCCAGGCGAGCTGGGGCGGGCGCCAGTCAATATGCAGTTAGCGGACACCGGAGGGCGCTCCAGAGCCGCGCGCGCCTCGTTAGCGCGCCGTCGCCGTGCGCCATCGCCACTCCGCCCGTGAATGCCTCCAAATTACTGGAAAACATCAAGGCCTTCTTTGAGCGCGTGCCAAGAAATCACCGAAGCCGGAACGAAAGGGAGAATATATTATTTGCCGCTGAATTATGTATGAAGGGAATTATAGAAAGTCATCGCAGTTATCGTACAAGCGATATGGAATCGGGAGAGTAGATGAGGCCGTATTGTGAGAACAATTTTGCTATAGAAGAGACGACGATGCCGCTTTCATTTTCCTGTGAATATCGGATCTTCCAAAGGACTTTGTCGTCTGATATTAAATGTAGAGCCACAGTAGAAGAAGATATTTTATCGGTAATACGTATATGAATGGGTACTCGGGCGAAGTGCCCTCCAAGTATGTTAACCCCGAGTCTACCACAAATATTAACTACTTATAAGAATGTACTTTGGGGGGATAGAACAGAGGACGAAATTACTTTGTATGAAAAATGTCACATGAGATTGAAATGTATTGACTTTCCTGCTGAGTTCGCAGAATGTGGTGATCGTTTTTGTAATGATGCTGACCATAGGCGTATTCTTGATGGGTTGTATTCTGACATCGTGACTGCCCTTTGTACCGCTGCCGCAGCTAGTCGAAAGAGCACCGTAAAAAAGGGTAAAGTGAAGTCTCGTAAATTCGGTTGGAACTCACATGTAAAAGTGGCACATAGGGAGGCCAGGTCTAGTTTTCGAGAATGGGTCCTTTGTAATAGACCTAAATCTGGTCTTGTTTACGAAAAGATGAGCGAGGGCAGAAGGGTATTTAAATCGCGTTTAAAGTGGTGCCTAAATCATCAGGACCAGATCAAAATGGATGACTTGGCCAGAAAACACGCAAGTGGAGATTTTCGTGATTTTTGGCAAAGTACTAAAAAGGTTAATGCTCGGCCAGGTCGGCCAATGAGTGTGGTTGAAGTTGAGTGATCCTAAGGGTCTTGCCGACATATTTAGGACCTGAGCAGGAGATGTCCACTGCTGATATGCCTAAAGATAAGCTTGAATATAGATTTACGGCTAGGAATGTTGCGAAAGTAATAAAAACGCTCGCCAAAGGTAAATCTGCAGGACACGATGGCCTCAGCATTGAGCATCTCCAACATGCTGGCCCTCATACGGCTGGCGTCTTGGTCATGTTCTACACCTTGTGTGTCATTCCTACTTGCCAGTTAATTTAATGAAGACAGTTGTAGAGAGACCTTAGTAGAGGACAAGACTGGAGGTATGGCTGACAAGTCCAACTACCGACCCATATCACTGGCAACTATTACTGCAAAAGTGTTTGACGGTTTGCTTAATACGCAGTTAGATGAATACCTAACCTTGCATGATAATAAGTTCGAGTTCCGCCCTAAACTGTCCACCGAAAGAGCTATACTGTGTCTTAAGCATACCGTCAGATACTATACAGATAGAAAGACTCCAGTGTTCGCCTACTTTCTGGACCTGTCCAAGGCCTTTGATCTGGTTTCCTATAAAATCTTGTGGGAGAAGGTTGAGAGCATCAACCTACCTCCCGAGCTTGTGAATATCTTTAAGTATTGGTACAGGAACCAGATAAATACCGTACGTTGGGCGGGCGCAATGTCAGAACCTTATGGGCTGGAGTGTAGGTTGAAAACAGGGGGGGAGGGGGGGTTGACCTCTCCTACTCTCTTTAACCTTTATTTGAACGAGCTGATCGTGGCGCTCAGCAGCCGGCATATCGGATGTCATATTGATGGTGTATGCGTCAATAATTTGAGTTATGCTGATGATATGGTGCTGCTGAGCGCTTTGGTCTGTGGATTGAGAGAGCTGGTGAGGACGTGTGAGGAATACGCCACTGGTCATGGGTTAAAATATGTTCATGTTCAGTTCATGGTCTTTGAGGCCGGTACGAAACGTCTTGAAAGTGTCCCAACCTTAAGTCTTAACGGGATTATCTTAGACAGAGTATATACATTTAAATATCTTGGGCACGTTGTCACTACCGACCTCAGCCGGCAGAGTAGACTGCCCGTACACCAGACATTGCTGTCACAGGCATGATCTCAAAAACCCTATTTATACCTTAGTTTAGTTATTGTGTTGTGCGCTTTCCTATATGAGCTACATAATTGCTTGAAATAAATGTATTTTATTTTATTTATTTATATTGTTGGCGGCCATACTTCTGTTTTATGTTTTTGGTAGGTAGATACTAAAAATTAGTTATTTAAAAACAACTGAAAATAGTTTATCTGCGTACATTTTCAATACAACCAACCAAAAAATAATTAAAAGGACTCGTAGGATTTCACCCTGCAGGTAGGTACATTTCAACACATACATTATCAGAAAATAGTTGATTGTTAGGTCTGCGTGAACAATCAGTTACAATCAAGTTAGAATTGAGATGTTAGATATAAACAGATTGCCATAATATTAGCTTTTTCGTCTTGTGTTGGCGCCAAATTTACATTTCGAATACCGTAGAACATGCTTTGTTTTTAGGGTTCAGTACCTCAAAAGGTAAAAAAGGAACCCTTATAAGATCACTTTCTTATCCGTCTGTCCGTCTGGCTATCCGTGTGTCACCATCGATTTTCTCAGGAACGTGTGAGCATAATGAAATTTATACCAAATACTGAGGTCTATAGTCTCTATTAGGTGTATAAAAATCAAGGTCCTGAGTCTACACGATAATAAGATATGGGCAAATTTAGATTTTCGCAAATACTTGTAAGTACTTATCAAAATTTACCTTACTTTACATTTTTTTTTATTTTTCGGAGTTTTACGTTTACTTGTGCTGTAAGACTTTGCTTTTAACTAAAAGCGACAATTCTAGGTCAACCGGAAGTACCCCATAGGTCGAAAATCTATATGGTAGTTCCCGTTGACCTAGAATCGCGAAATTTGGCAAAAAAGCAAGGTAAAGCACAAATAAAAGAAAAATTCCAAATAATAAAAAAAAGTTGAAAATGAAAGGGTGTCCCCATACATACATAGTTGACGCCAATTATGATAGTCCTCTGAGTTGTATGGGCGCTCGTACAATTTAGAGGTCTAGCTTAATCGGCACCGACCTGAATTATGGTAAATAAATAAAATTGTACTATTGAATAAAATAAATATTTAAGTGGGGCTCCCATACAACAGACATGATTTTTTGCTGTTTTTTTATAGATAGTGGTACGGAACTCTTCGTGCACGAGTCTAACTCGCACTTGGCCGGTTTTATTTATTTTAATTATGTTTGCCAAAGTCTAATTCCTAACAGAGCAATCCTAAAAGAATCGGGCAACAGCTTTATAACTTTCGCGTACCAGTTCAGCGCGCTTAGCAAACAAACGGAATTTAATTAGATCATTTGGATAGGATAATTCGGAGCTTCTCGTTAAAATTAATAAGAACTTAGAGGGAAGAATAAATGAAAATAAAAGGAATGTGCAATATTGCTAGGGCGTCGGCACCGGGCGCGGGTCGCGCTCACGAGTCGGTATTGTAATACTTTTATACAGGTCAGGGGTGGGGGGTGGGTCTCTCGCGCGTTAATCCTTGTCTCTTTTTGTGAGGATTGTGAAGCGTCAGTATGACGTGGGGCGGGGACGGCGCGGTCATCCATCAGCGCACGACACTCGGCGACCGCCGCGCCTCCTCCGCAACGTCGTCGTCGTATCGCCGTCACCGCATCCTTTTTATTTCCTCGACATCTGTGTCACGATTTATCCCGTCCGTTGCCGTCCATATTCTGGGATCGCACATTCCATGCATAATGTATCGGCTCCTTAAAACCTTTTACCTCTCTCTTATTTTGTATTCTTCCCGTGAACCGGCCGCACCGCAGCGAAGCCCTTCAGCAATCTTAATAAACGATCGAAGTATCACCGCCGCCGCCGGCTGCGCTCCCGAAGCCGGGTTAATATACCCGGAAGAAACTGCTTTATTTCGTTTTGTACAGTAAAAGAAATCCACTACTTTTCCATCAGTTAGCGTGTGGTGTACGACCTTCGAGCGGCGGAGAGGCGTCGTGCGCTGACACTGCATTATCGCACTAGGTAACGATGCTGCATATGAACTAGCTAGAAGAGGATCGGGAACCACGGCTATATGTCCACCTCCATTCCTCCCTCTACCTTTCACTCAGCTAAGAACATGGATACGACATCATACGCTAAACCTACATTACGAACGCTGGGTACAGACCATGGACTACAGACAGTCGAAGTCGGCTCGGTTGACCGTCTTGTCACGACTGACACGTCGACTGCTCAATCTTCAAAGACTGGACCTTCGAATCATTATGAGGACCCTTACAGGACATGGTCCCCTGAACAAACACCTCTACATCATCGGAGCAACAGACAGCCTATGCTGCAGGGGATGTCTCACCGAAGAAGAATCAGCTGCCCACGTAGTCCTGGAATGCGTGGGGGTAACAGCACAACGTGCAGAAACCCTGGATAATCCAAGGTCAGTTCGTGAAGCCTGCGAAGACCCCAGGAAACTTCTGCGCTTCTGATCGGAGTTAGGCTGGCTAATCTGGCTATCCATATAGTCAACTCTCTCACGTATAATGAACCACATACAGAGTTCGAATGCGGAAAAGGGAGTCCACCTGTAGTGTGACCATTAGAGCTGTGCACTCCCTGAGGTATGCGCGCGCGGCGAGACGGGGGGGATGTGTCGGCCGCTCCGATCTATCAGTCTGCCGTCAACGCTCACGGCGGTAGGTAGCTTTTGTACGGGACGGTCTATGTCAGACGCACACGGGATAAATATTCAAAGATGGGTCGTGCGTTATCTCGTGATATGAAATGGAAGATGAAGTTGAAACAGAATCTATGTCAGAATAACTTTCGTTAGAATATATAATTGTTTGTAAATATAAAAAATGTTCAATAAAACAAGTCCTTTGAATTATAAGTTTAGTTCTTATTTATCACCTGCATATTTTTAATAAAATATGAGTATATTTAAGTTACATTTTAATCAACTAAGTAAGTATAATATATTACAGATAGATAGCCTCCGACCATCGTCCCGCCACAAGTCTTGCCTTAGAAATGCAAACTGATATCGTAAGATATGTCCGACATGTTTTGATCTCATGTGAACTCATGCAGTTTTTTCTTTGCCTCCCACCTCGCCGCGCATACCTCAGGGAGTGCACAGCACTAATGGTCACACTATAACATAGCAGTGAATTTTCTAGCCGCTAGCTACTGAAAGGACGCTGATTATTCAATAGTGATGTCCGACCGAAGGTTACGCACCCCAGTGCGTCTGATAACAGTTGTACCGGCAACGTAATAGGCTGTGGAAAAAGTCTTTTCGCATTATAGTATGTATGAACTAGTAATAAAATCTCTTTGGCTATACTATTTGTATCTGGCTGGTTTTGGTATCATTCAAAGTTTAAATTTTAAAAAAGATAATTTCAAATTCAGATTAGGAAACTGTGTGATTTTTATTTGTTTTTCGTACTGTAAAGATGCGTGAATCTAATGAAGAAATTCGATACATTTTAAAATTTTACTACATAAAAGGTAAAAATGCAACGCAAGCTGCGTAATAAAGTAGTTTATGCACCTAGTGCAGTGTCTGTGAGAGTAGCACAAATTTGGTTTAAGCGTTTTCAATCCGGAAATTTTGATGTCAAAGATGCACGTCGCTCTGGTCACCCTATTACGGATAAAATTGATACCATTTTTGAAAATGTGGAGCAAGATCGGCATATCAGTAATTACGACGTAGCTGAAGAACTGGGAATTGACCACAAAACAGTTTTGGCGCATTTGAAAAAAACTGGGTACACAAATAAGCTCGATATTTGGGTACCCCACGAGCTCACTGAAAGAAACCTAATGAACCGTGTACTCATTTGTGATTCTTTATTACGAGGTAATGAAACCGAACCATTTTTGAAGAAGCTTATAATTGGTTATGAAAAGTGGATCACGTACGATAAGAACGTGCGAAAAAGGTCGTGGTCAAAGGCCGGTCAGGCTTCACAGAGTGTGGCGAAACCCGGGTAATTGAGACGTCCCGTCTCGACGGCAGTATTCATTCGAATAAGTATGGTTCACACGCTTAAAACCTTGTACCGTATTGACATAATATCTGTTATTTGGAGGCAGAACCGTTCGTTTAGATGCGCCGGCGCCGGCTCATAAAACCGCACTCCGATCCGCGGCGGCTTCCGTCGAAACCTTACAAATTCCCGCTCGAGTTTTTTCCCGCGTCTATTTACAGCATTTATGTGAGTCCGTGTGTGTATGAGTGTGATGGAATAACAGCAGCAGAACCTCTGTGACTGTGTGCGGATTATATGCGAGACTCCACGTGATATGACCCGCGACCATAATGCGTGCTGCTATGAGGGTCATTGTTTAGTTCCTTTTCACAGTTTTTCGAATCGAAATGTGCGGTATAACAGTGAGAATGTATAAACAAAGCCATTCGGAAACAGTCTAGCTATTCCCCGACCATATAAATACGAATTATCTTTGGCTGCCTTAAGTAGTAGGTACACCTGCCCTGAGACTCTTTGAGTGCTTAATAGGCACGGCTCGCGCATTCCGGGATATAGTTTGCTAGTTACTATGTACTAATCATTGTGCGTAATAATCTAGTTCAGTTGGGCTAATTGGTTATGTTTGTATATATACTAGTGGCTCGCCCCGAACTGAGATCTCGCGAGTCTACCATAAAAAAAATATTCGTAATCGTTTACCATCAAAATAGTGCCACGAAAATTAACCAAATAACTTGACCTACAGTTTCATTCAAATTACAGGTAACGGGAGTTATGTAAATATGACTACATTGTGGGGTCACTGGTGTACTCTGTGAATTTCGTCAAAGTTTAGTTTTTATTATGGCTAACAACTCAAAAACCACAAGAACTTTATTAAAAAACCAACTTACTTGACTTACAGTTTCAATCAAACTACAAACATACATAAATACATACAACGCCGATTTGTCCAAGTCGATTTAGAAATCTCGCTTCGCTCTATCAATAAAATAGTGCCAAAACCACCTGACTTCAGCTACAGTTTCATTCAAATTTCAGGTAATGGGAGTTCATGTTAATTGGTTCCGTGTTTTTGATTTACAGTTATTTTGGATTTCAGACTTTTGCCTATATTTGTGTTACTAAAGCTACACGCATACAAAATTTCAACACTGTGGGGTAACTGGTGTAACCCTGGGAATTTTGACAAAGTTTAGTTTTTATTATGGCTAATAACGTAATAACTCAAAAACTATAAAGAGTTTACGAAAAATAAAAACGGAGTCTAAATGTACCAATAAATACCTTACATTTAACGTCCCATTTAACGAGTTAGCCTCATTTTCATTTTTTAACCCTCTTGAACCCCAATATCTCAACAAACCTCCAACATTTTTAGCTCATTTAGTCACACCAAAATTGTGCCATCACTACCTACCTATGTATTAAATTTCACGATGATCGAATCAACGCTTCGAAAGCTATCCTCGGACAAACATACATATGTACATACCTACATAGGTACATACAACGCCGATTTGCCCATGTTGATTTAGAGAGCTCGCTTCGCTCGATCAATAATACATAGAAAAACAACCAGACCCGGATGAAATATCTGTAGATCATGCAAACATTTGTTTCGCGGCGGAAATCGAACCCGCAACATCCTGCTTCTCAACCACTGTGCCACGGAGGTCGTCATATATATATCTTTTTCTGACGACAACTTAAGAATGACTTCACACGATCTGATTTTCATTTCATCTGGTTTGCCCATATTTTCTAAATTAGCCCACACATCTTAAACCTCCGCGACTATCAAATACTATGCGGCGGCGGGGGCCTCCTATCAGGGCCAAATTCCCTTAATCGATTCAAGGAGGCATTACACGAAGGGCACCGATTACTATTTTGGCTAAGTGCGTTTCATGGAATACTAAAAAATATTTCAATTTTTTCCACGAACGGCACCTACAGTGAAGTAGCTTCTAGTGATGGGGTATTTTATTATCCATAATTATGATGGATTTTATAAATTAAAACTAATTTTGATAAAAAATATAAATGTTTTTATTGATAAATAAATAAATTTCCTTAAAGTTAAATTATTATTTTTGTATCAGAATAACTTTGGGTTATTCTCGATAGTGTGCGCCAGTTTCTTAGTAGCATTTATTTTTAAGGTTCCGTACCCAAAGGGTAAAATGGCACCCTATTACTGAGGCTCCGCTGTCTGTCTGTCTGTCCTTCTGTCACCAGGCTGTATCTCATGAACCGTGATAGTTAGACAGTTGAAAATTTCACAGTTGATATATTTCTGTTGCCGCTATAACAACAAATACTAAAAAGAGAATAAAATAAGTATTTAAGCGGGCTCCCATACAACAAACGTAATTTTTTTGCCGTTTTTATAGATGATGGTACGTAACCCTTCGTGCGCAAGTCCGACTTGCACTTGGTCGGTTTTATTAATATCACAGCAAGTAGATTTATTATTATTATACCGGAAATGTATAGCTTGATGTGTAGCCGTGTGTACTAATCTCAGTGTCCTGGAACCCGCTGGTTACGAGTACTAGATGTGCGCGTCGCGATCCTTCATCTCAGTGCGTAAACACGGTTAGTGTACTTAGGTACTCGTAGTGTGTCGCATCGCAAGAGGACATTCTAATTAACATTTCTAATGATGATGATGATGATGAGGTAGGTTAAGTTATAGTATAGTCGGTAGGAAGGAAGTTACAAGTGTTTATACATATTGAGTAGGTAAGCCTATTTACAAAACCTGTTTCGTGAAGGAGTCGAGGGTGCTTGGGATAGGTTTAGAAAAGCTGGATTACAGGTACTCATTCTGAAGACCAAGTGAGGGTAGTTCCTACAGCTGCCATCACTTCTCGATGGTAGCTTCAAGTACCCCAGTCTGGCCGCGACCACGTCTGTTGCAACATACTCGAAACGTCTATGTACAATAAATAAACACGTAAATACGCGATAAATACCCGTTTAATATTAGTAATTATCAGACGTCTATTGTTAAATAAATAGATAGAGAGTTAAATTGTGAGTGGAATGTAAAAACAACTAGAATTATGTCAAATTCTAAACAAACTTTTTCAATCGTCAATTTACGCCTCAATAGTTCGAAACATCAAGCGTACGGCCCACCTGATGGTAAGACGTGGGTAGCCTATGGACGTTTGTAACACAACACCAAAGGCATCAGTCGCGCCCTGCCGACCTTCCTGTTTGGAGAACCGCGCATACTGAAGTCACTGGGTCATAGGATCATATGATGGAATAACTTATCATTTATATGAGCATTATCTTACGATGTAAAGCGCTGCACTCTCTCATGCAGTCGGATTCTATTAGTCCATTCTCGTTGAATTTGTCGGTGGAGAGGCGCGCCCTCATTGAGAGCCTTTCGAGAACGGCCCGCGCCCAGCGCAGCGTGATGAGAGCTCTCGATACTGTAAGATAGTAAGCGTCGACCGCGTTGCGTTATCTGATGATCGCTACGCGACACAATCTAACCGAAACTTGAACCGAAAGGGTAAAAAATGGTAACTAATGGTACGGAGGCAAAGGCTTATTGCCGCGCGGCAGAGCCTTTGTGCGCCAAATACCGACCTATCTCCCCACACACGACTAGAATTCAATAAAGTTGAGGGCGGCTTATAATGCTGTGCTACATAAACCTGAGACCACTATCCGCACGCTATTTCATATTGATTTGAAAGCGGGCTAGAAAGTTCATAATATTCGTTCTCTTGCATGGAGAGTCTCTAGTCACCCTTTTGCAGATAACATATAATTCCGAAGCATCCTGTACATGTACCCAAATAAAAAGCTATTTACACACACCTAATTTGTTCACAGTAGTGCTATGAATATGTGAGTACATTTGATTATGAGATGTGCTTTGCTCTGGTGTCTGGCGGCGGCGGGGCGCCGGCGGGCGGCGCAGCGCGGTGATGTCGCTACGGCCGATATAGTTAAATCGAACCTCTTTTATAACGTTCGGGGTTATTTTATCCGTTTTGTTCGGTTATGGGCATCAGCTTCCAGATAAGCTTTAACGATGGATCGTGTCCTGAATGTATTGCACAATGTCGTGAGGCGAGGGAGCGAAGGGTGGAGGGGGTGGGGGGAGTGATCTCCGAGATCGAGTGTGCGAGACCACTAACGTCTCACGGCACGAGGTAGTAATGATGAGTGAGGAGGACCTGACAGCTCGCCTTTGGATATTCGGCCGGAACGCGGATCGAGCAGGACAGCCGGCCGGTGCGACTCGAGTTTCCATTAGATTTTCCTATGCCGGATGCAACCGAAATCTCTCTTTCAACTTTTCAATACAAATAATTTTCACTACTAATGAAACATCAGAACCCGTTGTGGTGCTTCACCTGCTAGTCATCTGCACCAGATCGCGGACGCCGCAGTTACAGCACTCTTGGATAGAGCGAGACCTCAGAAAACCAGAAGTCGCCTTCCATAAATAAATAAAAATATAACAAAAATGTTTTATTTCAGACAACGTAATACAAATACATTTATTTACAAAAAGTATAAGTGTAGATTAATACAGCCCATATCTAAAACACAGAAAATAAAATAAAAACAATAACAATCTTCTAATATATAAGAATTGTTGTCCTGACTGACTGACATACTCGTATAGGCAACGTACAGCCCAAACCACTGCTCCTAGAGACTTCAACAGTGTGAAAGTGGACACTAACAACGGACTTTTTTAAATTCATTCCCTAAGGGGATCAAAAGAGATTTTTACGGTTGTATGAAAAACCGTGGTTCTTGGGTTTATAAACTTGAAACTTGGCGAACATATTTTTCAATAACAATAAGAGAAATGGTATTTTTTATTTTTCAAAATTCATTCCCTGGGTGGGTTAAAAAGGGTGTTGTACTTTGTATGGCAAAACATTATTTCTAGGGTTAATAGACTTAAAACTTTACATAAATACTAAGCCAGGTACATAATGAAATTTCGGATGGTAATTCTGTCTGAAAATCACCCCATAGGGTTGAAAAGGGATGTTGTAGTTTGTTCTAAACCAATGTCATTTGCATTTACGAACGTATAATTTTGCATAAACGCTTTTTATTGGTAAATAATGAAACATTTTATTATGGTAAGAACACCAGGGTCTGATGATGGAGCCAGGACAGAATCTACAGAACTCTTTAATTGATAACAGTAGATATATCGTGTTTGGGTTCTATTAAAATGTTTCTGCTAGACGCTTCATGATACATTTGACTACCAGCGTCTGAAGACCGTTCTTAATCAACAATATCATCATCAATATATGAAATAATCATTACGGGACTGACCAACTGACTGAAAATCAATGCACAGTCTAAACCGTTGATTCTAGAGGCTTGAAATATAGAGAATGTGTTTTTAAGGTGTGCGGGAAAACTAAGAAAGGATTTTTTGACATTCGCACCCCAAGAGGTCCAAAACAAGAGCTTAAAATAATACAAAAATAGTCTGCTTTTAGTTACCGTTAGTAGTACTAGTAGACCAAACAAATTTTAAATGTAGATTCCTCAAATAAAATAAACAAATACATATTTCAGCGCTTTCAGACATTTTCCTGAAAAAAGGCACAGGACCACTTTGTTTGCCAACCAAATCTCATGTTTCTTTTTTTTTAGCCTGATTTCAGAGTATTTTGTAATAGGTAGTAAAAGTTAGTTTTTGTAGTAGTTGTTAAATTTTAAATATTATCAGGAACCCAAGGACAAAATAGGACCTCTTATATGAAAAAATGGGTGTAGTATCTTTTTAAATGTCGTCAAAAAAAAATTATTAAGTGGTTTTTAAGGTTTAAATGGCAAGATAAGGAAATCGATCGCCGTATCGCTCTCGATACGGCGATCGAGCCTGGAAGAGCTACTGGTCCATGAAAGAGCACTTGACACTGACCTTCCTCTGACACTTAAGCGCCAACTCATCGACTTGTGCATCCTGCCCATCCTAACTTATGGTGCGAAGACATCGTCTCTGACTGAAGCCCAGAAGTCAAAGCTCAAGACTTGTCAAAGGGCAATGGAGCGCATCATTCTCGACTTTAAACGTGTCGATCGAGTGCGTAACACCATGCTGCGCTCACTTACCGGCATTGCAGATGTAGGGAAGAGATCGGTGGGAATGGGCGGGCCACGTTGCCCGAATGCACTCCGAGAAATGGGCCCATATTACAACACCATGGACGTCTGAAGACGGAAGGCGACGTCGGGGTCGGCCGAGAAAGCGTTGGCGGAACGATTTCGACACCTTCCAAAGAGGATGGTGGGAGATAGCGACAGATAGGGATGCTTGGAGAGACTTGGGGGAGACCTTTGCCCAGCAGTGAGACGAGATAAGTTAAGAAAAAAAAAGTTATTTTATAGGTTTGTTTTGAGCATCTGGGGTAATGGAACCAACAGGTGATCAATATAATTCCTTATTGAATAAGAGTAGAACGGTCATGTTTGGGTTCTTTTAAATTATTTGTTTGAGATGTATGACGGTAAATGTATATATGTACCAGGGTCTGATAATGACTATCAGGGTCTGATCATGAAGCCAGGAGAGAATCACACTAATATTATAAATGTGAAAGTTTGGATGTTCGTTTATTTGTTTGTTCTTCAATAGCGTCGTAACGGCCGAACCAATCTTGATGAAATTTGTTATGTAGGTAAATTATAACTTAGATTAACACATATACTACTTTTTATTAGATAAATCAGGTCCCATGGGACGAGGGCTGCTATTTATGTATCCGGAATAAAATAAAATAACTATCATTGACTGTTAAATATGGTTTTATTGCTTTTCAAAATATTCGCCATGATGATCAATGCACTTTTGCATTCGGTGAAACCAGTTTTCATAGCACTTTTTCCAATCGGAAGACGGTATCTCCAAAACATGATTTTTGAATGCCTCAACGGCTTCTTCTCGGGTTGAAAATCGTTGACCACGTAATTTATTCTTCACGGTTGGGAATAAAAAGAAGTCGTTGGGTGCCAAATCAGGGCTATATGGCGGATGACCCGTTAATTCCACCGTTTCACCCTCCAAATATCGGGTCGTTTCACCCGAAGTGTGACAGCTTGCATTGTCGTGATGGAGAATGATTCTGCGTTGTGGATTATTCTTCCTGATTTCTGCAAAGACTTCTGGCAAACAAATGGTCGTGTACCACTCTGAATTAACAGATTTACAATTTTCTAGGGGTACAGTAGCCACGTGTCCATCTATACCAAAAAAACAGGCGACCATTTGCTTCAAAGTGCTTTTCGCACGAGCAACTTTTGTTGGGTTCGGCTCATGTTGGAAGACCCAAACTGTTGACTGTTGCTTAGTTTCGGGGTCATATGCATAAATCCAGGATTCATCACCTGTGTAGATATTATATACAGCTTTTGATGCACCACGATTGTATTTTGTTATCATTTTTTTGCACCAATCGACACGAGCCTGTTTTTGATCTATTGTCAAGTTGTGCGGTATCCAACGCGAACAAACTTTTTTTGCAGCCAAGTGTTCGTGTAATATCTTATGTATACTCGTCATACTAATGCCCAAGATCGCCTCTATCTCTCGATATGTCACATGACGATCTTGCATTATTAGTTTACGCACTGCGTCGATGTTTCGTGGCACAACAACTGATTTAGGCCGACCATTTTTAATTTCGTCCGTGAGCATACGACGTCCACGATTAAACTCACTAAACCAGTGATACACAGTAGTCTTTGATGGTGCTTTATCCCTAAAAGTCGAACTGAGTTGATCGATACACTGCTGTTGAGTTAGACCACGTCGAAAATCATAAAAAATCATCGCACGAAAATTTTCTCGAGATAAATCCATTGTGATAATGACACGCAATTTTTGAAATCGCGCCACACAATGAAAACAATTGACAGACGGACGAAATAACCTGCATTCTACAGCCAAAGAGTTCCATTTTCAAACGTGATAATTTCTTTTTAAATATTATATATGCAGTGGCCAGTTCCGGATTCTTAAATAGCAGCCTATGGATAAAAATAATGCGTCAAAGTTTCTATAGGAAAATGATTTTGGTCTTTGTTACCGCAAGATTTGAAAACCATATCAAAAATTTTCAAGCCTAGACGGGACTTGAACCCGCAACCATCCTCTGGATACGAGGATGCACTATCCAATTGTGCTACCGGGCTCTGTCACACCAGGGTCGAGATTAGTGAGATGACTCAGATTACGACTAAAGCGCCGTTAGCTCCATTTACAGAAAAACTTATACAGTTTTGACCTGATCAATGCCAAACGTAGCAGTTTAGTACATTGACAAGAGATATCGCATTGCTTATTTCAAATAGTATTTTTAGTTTTATAGTGTTATGTGAACACATACAGAAAATTGCAAGATTTTAAAATCATCTCAAAAAATTTCAAGCCTAGACGGGAATTGAACCCGCAACCTTCCTCTTGATACGAGGATGCACTATCCAATTATGCTACCGGGCTAAAGGCTACAGCCTTCGGGCTAAGGTTAGTGTAGATATAAATACGTAGAAATAGAGATATATTGTCTCTCCTAAATCCACATAAATAAATAAATTCATAAAAAAATTACCTACTTAAGCGTCCTGCAGTCCATTCCCTTTAAATTTAATATAGGCGCAATGATGAGTCCTGAAAAAATCCAGTTACCGCAGCATCCTGCAACTCAATAATTTTACGATTTTTATTGTTGCAATTATTAGTCATAAAAACATATAGTTTTTAAATAGGGTCTCTAGGATGAGTAATAAAAAAACAGCCAATACAGCGTCCTGCTATCGACATTCTTTTAGTTTGTTAGTATCGTAGTGATAAGTCAAAAGAAATTGGCAGCTCTTTAAGTTAAATAGGATCAGAATGATAGCTATAAAAATGCAGCTAACGTAGCGTCCCCCAGCCTACTCCCTTAAATTAGATAGAGGGGAAAAATTGTGTCATAAAAAAACTAGATACCGCAGCGTCTCACAGCATACTTTCCCTTTAACTAATATGGGGTCTTTTTAAGATGAATAGAATAATGATATGTCAAAAATTAGCAACTACCGCAGCATAAGAGTAGTAGAGTTCCTTGCGAAAGAGCTCACCCGGGGAAGTACTACCACCATACCTATTTCTGCCGCCAAGCAGCATTGCTGTGTTTCGGTTTGAAGGGAATGGTTGCCGGTGAAATTACAGGCACTTGAGGCATACAGGTGTAAAGCCTCATGGCTTTACACCTGTATGCTTCAAGTGGATGGAAACAGGATAATGCATTCGTAGAGCACGTTCCTAAGGAGAGTAATACTTTGTTATAGGCGATGGTAACCACTTAACATCAGGTGGTCCATAGGCTTGTTCCCTCTACAATTCGTATAAAAAAAAAGAAAAAAAACAAAACCATCCCCGAGCCCACCGTCTTTAAGATAAGTAGGCTCGCAATGACGAATAGTAAAAATTAACAGCTACGTAGCGTCGGCCTCAACCAACTAACTACAACAAACTACAAGTAACATAGGGCAACAACCATTAGTCATAAAAAAATCGGCTATCGCAGAATCCACCCGCCCAAGATAGATTGGGTCGCAATTATTAGTCATAAAAATAAATCGGCTAGCGCAGCCACCCTAATGTAGATAAATAGGCATAAAAAAACGAATGTGCTTAAGAGCGTGTGCTCTAGGTGTGTGTGTAGGTATGCATTCGCTTAGCAATAAACAATAGGAGAGTCCTTGAGCCGCGCGCGCGGCATCGCCTCGCTCGCCGTACCTACTAACCTACCTAGTCCGTGGCACTGCTGCCAGATGAAAAAATCTAATCAGCGCTGACAGCGGTGCACTAAGCGCTAGATTCGAATATATTCACGAGCCATTAAAGCGCTAAGTCGGCTCAAACGAGTCAATAAAGCGCTAAATTCGAACTTTTAACTGAGGCGCTTTTTAGACGATCAGTGTGATTAAATAATCTCTCATACTAAACATGGGCTGTAACCATGAGCTCTTAAAACCATTCTGATAAAGTTTTGGAAGCGAGACGCAGAATGCGACTTGTGTAAACGCATCTCGTTTACGGCTCCGTTGTTTTGCTCTATGTGTTTAGTATGGTAGATTGTGTAATCACATTGATCGTGGAAAAAGCGTCATACGCACGACAAAAATAAAATAAAATACGAAGTGATTGTAGTGAAAAACAGCTTTTTATTACAATAATAAAATTTAGAAGAGAAAACAATAATATTATTCTATACCTACAGTTTGGGTATAGTAAAGTCAACTTTAAGTAAAAAAAAAACAAGTAAAAAAAAATTAAAATTCATCTTTCATAATAGCTGAACTCGAGGGTCTAGGCTGGTTAGGTTCAGTAGTATTTACTTTATATTTTTTGGATGATCAAACATTCATTAAGCTCAATATCAGCATTTGAATGTGGCAAACTTATTATTTTTGTCGCGACATTGAATAAGTCTTTATATGGACAACAGCCAGCTGCGTCCCTCGACTGTTGAACTTCTGTCCAGAACTTCACCGTATCTTCGGTATTTTCCCAGTTCTGTAGGAAAACAGTTTGCCACTGCTGAATAACATTATACATATTTTCTGTGTAACCCAGCCTTTCCAAAACTTGTATAAAGTTATCAATATTTCTGTTTGGTTTTAAAATGACGGAAACAGATAATGCCATAGAGCTTTTAAGTAGTTTTCAATTTTCAGGCAGTCTTTGTTGCAGCTCATTTATTAGTTTAATAATAAAATCAACACACCTCTTCTTCATTGCATTTTTTTCATCCTCATTTAATGAAGACTCGTTCATCTCTTTCTCAAATAAATAACCAAGGTATGGTGACATAGACAGATGTTCTTTCACATTAATGCTTTCGAATTGCATTTTCGGTTGCGCTATTATTATTTTCGTGCATATGTTTCGTATCAAATCATGTAGCGTATTGTAGAGCAGACATGGGTCAGAAGTTTTGTTTTCAAAAGTTTTTATTGCCCCTTGTAAATTATTAAGTATTCCACACAAAAACTACAAATAAATTTTGTTTCTTTCATCGTTGTACATGTTATATAATAATTCGGCTTGGTAGCAATTTTCACGAGTTCTCATTAATTGAAAGTGTAATTTTAGTTCTATCCATTGACTTAAGATTCTAGTTACCGCGGGTTCAATTGACAGCCATCGTGTATCACAAGCTTTTAAGATCTTATGTGGCTCCTCTCCACAGTTTATCGCTTCATATATTTTTTTATATTCGTTTTTTCGTTTCTGTGAAAGCTTGAACGTTTCTCTTATAATAAATTCTATATTTCTTGGTATAGTCTCACATGACGCATGTGACACTGCCAATTGAATCGAATGGCAGACACATCTTATCAACACTAGATTGGGTAAAGCATACCTTTCCTGCAATATTTTATGGGCACTCCAGTCATAACCGAAGCATTATCCGTTCCGATTCCAATTAACTTGCTTTTATCAAGTTTAAAAGCTTCAAGTTGTGCTGTTAACTCCGAAACTATTCCTTCGGCATCTGCAGATTTCAATTCAACCAGCCCTAAGAATGTGGAAACTATTTCGTTGCGACTGTTGCTAAAATATTTAACAACAATACCGAGATATTTTCGAACAGAAACATCAGTAGATTCATCTATAATCAAGATATACGAATTATTACCAATATAATTTCTCAAAGAATCTTTAAAATGCGGTGCTAATACTTCCTGAATTATTGCTGTACATTTCGTTCGGTGCAATTTCATTTCTGTAGTAGCTTTAGAATCCGAAAATTTATTCTTACACAGTTCGGTAAGGTGATCAATTGCTTGTATAGCTGTGTGTTCTGCAACATACATTGAGAGAGCACCTTCAGCCTCAACACAGAGCTTATCGACGGGTTTTTGCAGCATTGAAGAGATTTGTTTTTGTTTTTTGTCAAGAAGAGGTTTCGCCTGCTTCTTGTGATGAACTGAATCACAATGTCTCTGGATATCGCTTAATTTGGCAAGAAAATCCTTCGTACAACACAAACACATTGCCCTTGTATCATCTCCAGGCACAGGTTTCAACCATTGTTTAAAGTTGGGTGATTTCTCCCATTCAACTTTATATCTTTGTTTGTACACAGTTTTTTTTTATAATAATACATCCATTTCACAAGAGTTAACCAACACAACACTATGGAACACTCACAAAAGTAACTAATAAAATCAGTGTTTAAAACGTTATTTCTAAAGTTGAACTTCAGTGCGTTCACATAGACAGAATGAAAATGAAAGAAGCAAAGGCAATCAACCAAACATGAAACAAACCGTACTAAGAGACGAACACCCATCTATGCGTGTTTCCTCGACCTCTCGAAGGCATTTGACCTGGTGAATTACGACATCTTGTGGCAGAAATTGGAAGACATAAAGCTACCTGATGACGTACAAAGTATTTTCAAGTTTTGGTACCAACATCAGGTCAATGTTGTGAGATGGTCGGGCGCCTACTCGGAGCCGTACAGTTTGGAGTGCGGGGTGAGGCAGGGGGGGCTCACCTCACCCAAGCTCTTCAACCTGTATGTGAACGCACTGATAGAGGAGCTTAGCAGGGCGCGTGTCGGATGCCATATTGACGGAGTAGCGGTCAATAATATTAGCTACGCTGATGACATGGCGCTGCTGAGCGTCTCGGTCTGTGGCTTAACGAAAATGTTAGGCATTTGTGAAAAATATGCGCAACTTCTTGGTCTACAATACAATGTAAGAAAGAGTGAATGCATGGTCTTTCAGGCCAGGGGTCGCCAATGTCCGTCGCTAATACCTACCATCAAATTGTATGGTACGCCGCTGAAGCGAGTTGATCAATTTAAATACCTTGGACATTGGATAACCTCTGACCTGAAAGACGATGTAGACATTGAGAGGGAGCGGAGGGCGTTGTCTGTAATAGCAAACATGATTGCCCGCAGGTTTGCTCGTTGCTCCACTGATGTCAAAATCTGCCTATTCCGAGCCTACTGTACTAGTTTCTACACGAGCAGCCTGTGGGTTAATTATACGCAAAAACAGTACGGCGCCCTACGCGTACAATACAACAACGCGTTCAGGGTGCTGGTGGGGCTGCCCCGGTTCTGCAGCGCGTCGGGGATGTTCGCCGAGGCGCGAGTGGACTATTTCTACAGCACCATTCGCAAGCGGTGCACATCCCTGGGGCGCAGAATTCGGGCCAGCTCCAACGGTATACTGAATACGTTCGCAAACAGGTTCGACTGTGAGCATCTAAACCATTGTTGTATGGTACATGCGCAGTACCTACACTAGATGCTCACATACCACATATATTGTTATTTAATTGTTGTTATGTCACAATTGTACTAACCATTTGACATGTGTATAATTAAGTTTACTAACAAATATGGATTTTTGACATCTAAAAATGAATTATTAATGTTCATGGGATTCCCCGTGCTCTATTGCCATATTAAAACCCAGCTGGCATAGAGCACAAAATTGAACATAGACAATAATTTTATTCACCACAGAACAAATAGTGCTGCCATATTAAAAATTAAGAAAGCGCTAAATTATCCGTTAGTCGCTAAAATTATCAAGTGCCCGCTGAACATAGCAAAAAAGCGCTAGATCTAGCGCCGAAAGCGCTAAAATGGCAGTACTGGTCCGTGGCCGCGCGCCCCGCATACAAGCAGCACGCGCCCGGTTCGCGACACATGCGGCGTCCGCGCCGCCCCGCCCCGCCCCGCCTCGCCTCGCCTCGCCCCGGGGACGTGCTACTTTGCACTCAATTACACTACTCTTTGAAAGTTTCAAATTTCAACGTGAGTTTACTTTCTGAGCGAGTCTCTGAAATACATAGCGCTCTTTGATAATCAAGTACATCAAAAGCAAGTTCACCACATCTTCTTATTAATGAATCAAATTCCTGACTGACTCACTTATAGACAACGCACAGCTGGTGGACTTAAAATTTAGAGGTAATTTTCTTAGTGTTGTGTAGGCGTACACTAACAACGGATTTTTCAATTCATCGTATAAGGGGGTTAAAAGGTTACATGTCGGACAATACCAGTCGAAGACACTTTTTTTTTAATTAATTTGTTCCGAAAATTAATAAATATTGGTCTCAATGGTTCTACTCGTAATTATGTTAGAAGAATACTTTCTGTTATGCTTCATAAGATTTTCTTAAATAAACATTGTTTTATAACTGTAGTTATTTTTGCTTATGTGACCGGCAATACCCTACACATTGAATAGTGTAACGCGTACGAGGTCGCGGGAAAATCAATTGGTAGGTACCTATCGGTAGAAGCCACTTATCACATATACTTATCTCCATTTCACGTAGGTATATGAAATGGGCCACAAATAATATCTTATGATATCAATATGATATCCCTAACTCGATTGTCCTCATCCTACATGTGGAAGCTCACGCAGAGGACTAAATCGCAAATAGTAATTATGTACTAATTGCTAAGTAAAAAGATTTAAGCGTTATACTAACTAATTGGAGTTGAATGATTTGAACATCTGAATAAATAAATAAATTATGATTATTATTATAACTACCTAGTCACTCGTAGGTGCGGAGCGCGCGTTCTACGCCATAATGAGGTAACATTGCACTTCTCACCACCGATAAATACTGGAGGCCGGAGTCTCAGAGGCTGTTCACTAAACATTGCAAGATAAAAGTGGTCTTACGAGGCGAAGCAACACGTTGCACAATTACAAACACGAATTTACTAATACATAATTTTGAAGTAGGCTGTATGGCTATGTATGGCTATGGTAGGTGCGCCATTTCCCATTTTTTTGTTTGTATCGCATTTGTTGCTGTGCGGTAAATAATTGTAAAAATGTCAAGTTTTAGTACAGAAGATTTGTTTTTTCCTCGCAAGTGTCTTGAAAAAGTGCTTATGAAACTCGTGAGCACCCTCCTTACGAAGCAAACACAGCCGGCCATCTTTCCACAATTTTGGAAACTGCCTTAACTGCAGGCATGAGTCAAACAACTCTCGCCGTCGTGTTCCCAGGTGTTTTAAAGCAATTGATAAGACGCGGCCAGGCACACCATCAGGCCCAGGGGCTGTTTTTGTTTTGCCCTTAGGTGGAGGACCGCGCGACCAAGCTCCCTCTCGGTGATTAGGGGAACCTGCTCGTTAGAGGACTCCAGCGGTGGATCAGGAGGGATCATACGTGGTGGCTCGTGCGGCGGGCAGGCAGGAAACAGCCCTGTAAGGACGTTTGCGAGGAGAAGGGGCTGAAACGACTCGGTTGGAGGTACTTGATTGGACAGCTTCTTCCTCACCGTACGATAGGGGCGCCCAAGGGTCCCTGTTATGGTCTTCAATAAATTCCTTCCAGGTATCAGATTTTGCCTTAAATATTGCCCGTTGCAGGGCCTTTTTGGTCTGGATATAGGCTTCACAGAGGACAGATTCCGCGTTAGCAGTGTGGTTACGCCTTCTACGACAGCGTGTATACGCGCGTCGAGAGCGAACGCAGGCGGACCGGAAGGAGGAGATTTTGTCCGACCACCAGTACACCTGCTTTCTCGTCGGCAACCTCCGCGTGCGAGGCATGGATACATCACACACCACTATTAAAGCCTTTTGAAACTGTTCTGCTCTTGCGTATTGACGCAAGAGCAGAACAGTTTCAAAAGGCTTGTGGAGGCAACACTTGTGCAGAGCTGGTTCCCTGTCTCAGAAACACGCCTTAGTATTGACTAAGGCGTGTTTCTGAGACAGGGAACCAGCTCTGCACAAGTGTTGCCTCCTTTACCTGCTCTCTAATTAGGTGCCCCAAGCACCAGCGTGGAAAGGCTGCCAACTGGCCAGGCGATATTCGTGCTACTTCAAGACTAGAGGAAGGTGCGACCTCGAACCTTATGTCGAGGTGGTCTGATAGGGTTTCCTCACGTTCTAGAACCATCCAGTTTCACGTGCGGGCGGCAAGAGCAGGTGTAGCAAACGTTATGTCCACTATTAACCCCCCATTTCACCTCACGCACGTGTTAGTGGAGCCTTGGTTGATAAGAACTAGGTCAGCTGTTTCCACCCAGTCCGCCACCGCTTCACCACGTACGTTTGTTAGAGGGTAACCCCAAGCTGTAGCCTTGGCATTGAGGTCCCCCATTACAATCACCTGAGATGGGGACATCCTCCGGATGGCACCGTCAAATACCTGGAGGTACGCTTCCAGCTCAGAGAGGGCTCTATTGGGGGATAAATAAACCCTAACAAGGGTCACATTACCCCATGCAGCTGCAACATAGCCTGGGCCTTTCTCTTTTACTGAAAGGAGAAAGGATCGGACATTATTCGGTGAAAAAATTGCTACTAGGTCTATTTGGGACTATCGGGGATACAATATGGCTCAGCAGCAACGGCAACTTTTGTATTTGTATTTATTTATTTCCACTTACATCTATCATTCATTACAGGTCTAAACCTAGTACAACGATGTAGTCAACTTAATTTATATCTTAATTATCTAACATATACAAATACAAATATTTTTTTTTATTTTCCAAATCAGTATTAACATGTATGTACATAATGAGCTCCGCACTAGGTGTAACACCTGTATCGCGGATGCCTGTATAGATTTGCAGAAGTTAAACATATTAAATGCGAGACCAAACCGAGTAAGTATAAATTTTGACTATTAAGAGAACAGAGAAACAAAAACAAATTTAATTTACTTATAGATAAAAGATAAGCATTAATATTAAAGATTTCCAAAACTACTAAGACAAAAATAAAATAATAATAATTGGGGACTTGTGTAAGTGATGCATTTGAGTGTGTGAGTGCGAGTGTGTGCGTGGGTTTGTGTGTATTTGAGACGGTATATTTGAGCGTGTGGTGAGTGCGTGTGTAATGTGTGGTTGTGTGAGGGGGTCGGGCGTGCGCAAGTGTATGCGCGTGGCGTTGTTGCTAGCTATGTGATTGCGACCAAGATTGACTCCGTTTCGTCATAGTCGAGTGTGATCAGCCATTTCCTAATCTTTACTTTAGCACTGTATAACGAACAAGATTTAAGATCACACTTAATTAACGCACGTTTATAAATGAAAGGGGATGCGTAGTATCGAAATCGCCTCGCAAATCCCGTTTTTATTTTAGGAACTGTGATTCTTTGTCGACGGGCATTAGGAGATCCGGATGAAGTTATGCACGATTTATGGAACCATAACACTGCTTTTTGTATGTAAAGTTGACGAACTGTTAATATTTCCGTTTCCCGATACAGAGATTTCGTTGGATATCTGTAAGGTTTACGATACATTACTTTTAAAACTGACCTTTGTGCTCTCTCAAGTTTTATTATTTTGGTTTTAGCAGCTGCACCCCAGACCTACAAGCAGTAACATATTACAGATTGGCAAAGAGCAGTGTACACCATCTTAAGTACCTCTCTGTCAGCCCTGTCCCTAAGCAGTTTCATAATGTGAATAAGCTTGCGAACGCGACCTGAGAGCGTATGAACGTGTTGTTCGAAAGTTAAATTTTCATCCAATATCACTCCCAGGTACTTTATGAAGTTAGTGCGATCAATAAAATTACAGGAACAGGTATTATTTAGTGATGTAGTTGGGTTACCACATCTGTGCATTCGAATATTTAGCGAAGCTGGGGGAGACGAGACCTTTGTGATGTGAAAGCATAGGTATTTTGTTTTGTCTAGATTTAGCGTAAGTAAGTTAGAAGACATCCATGTCCCTACCAGCGATAGCCCTTTCTCTGCTTTGTTGAAGGTTTCTTTCCAGGAGTTACCCTTGAAAATAATAGCAGTGTCATCCGCGTAGCATATCGTTTGTGAGTCGTCATTCTTTGGGAAAATATCTGCAATGTCAGTCAATGCATGTCATTAAAATAGAGGGTGAAAAGCGTTGGCCCCAGTATGCTGCCTTGTGGTACACCAAATGATATGCCTTGAATACCACTGGTATGCCCCGCAACGGACACACATTGCCCTCTACCCAATAGATAACTCCTGAACCAGGCCAAGGCACTACCCCAAATTCCAAGACATTCCAGTTTTCTTAGTAAAATTATTGGCGATACGGTGTCAAAAGCCTTGGCCAGGTCCAGAAATATACCCAGGCATTTCTGACCATTGTCGAGTTCAGAAACCATATGTTCCACCAGAAGCGAGACCGCATCCTCAGTTGACTTACCCTGTCTAAAACCATATTGAAATGGTAATGGACTATATGTAATGGATTTAAGCCCCATTTATAAAGGATATCCTTTTTTTAGAAATGACAACATGATTAAATTTAAATTTACAAAATGGGGCATCTCCTTTAATGGAGCAAATTATTTTTTTTCAATATGCTACTCAATTTCAATTAATTAATATACTACACTATTTGCAAACATAAAATAAACAATGTGGCCTTTGCGAATTCATTTAGAGAAACATGAAACACATCTATGTTTCTCCACTAAGATAGGCGTAAATTTCGTACAAATCTTCTGACAGAGTTTGACCATTAGACCATACGAATGTACCCTATAATAACTTGTTAAATTTATACATACGCTGAGTGATAGGTGCGATTGGTTATCACTTAGTAGTTATGATTGAATAGCTATATTTGTGTAACTCGAAAGAATAAACAAGTAGGTATTCACATTTCAGTTATTTGCTTTCTTTTCGTGTTATGTTCATGGTTCATACAACATAAAACACAATAATTTCATATTAGATTCCTTGTATTATAGGTGCAATGTACAATCTACTAATACTATTTTGATTGTAACTAATAGGCTAACTAGGCTGTTTTTGTTTTGTTTTTGTTCCCAACATCTCTCTTTACAATGTTCAAACGTAGAAACCTGTTATTAGCCTTACGTTTAGTTCTTAACTATTTAACCAAACAATTTGTTTCGCCGTTGGTTTCTCTAAATAAATAAATGTTCTTGTCCGATTTGGCCTTGGTCGGTTGCTAATCAGCCGCGTCTTTACTTAGCCGGTACGTTTTCAGACCGGGGATAGCAAGTTGCGCTTGCTGCAAATGCGCTTATCTAATCCCTCCCTCCAAGCCTGTCCGGTATGGGTAGCCCTGCCAGTGTAACCTTGGGGATCATTGGGACATGTAAACGCCAACACCACCAGCGAAGCACAGCCAACTCGGGAACTCACGGGGAGACTGACCCACACAGCCGATCCGCGGGAAACTGAGCCGGATTGTTATCCGGCTCGGTTTCCCGCGGATCGGCAGTGCGGTGTGCGTAGGTGCGGTGTTCCGCACCAGTAGTGCCAGCCACAATCCTCGGACGAATCCTTGGATCCCTCACGCGCAGCTAGCCCGTCGCATATTTATCCACTATGCACTCTGCTACTCAGACGTGTGGAGAAGTTTTCCTGCTACAATAACCCCCAACTATCACTAGTCCCCCTGGATTCCAACCCCTACCCAGCGGGATAGGGTGATAGAATGCCCCAATCAACACAAACCTTATGACCTCAAATCCCGAAGCCCACCCACCCTACCCCACCGACAAAGTGCCGGCGTCTGTTGGTTTCAGATATGTCTATTTCTGAAGGAAATATACCAATGACAGGCAGCAACTACGAGAAAGCCGACCCCACCAGACTTGCCGTGGGGATTTTCACGACTTGCGCTGTCCTCCAAGACCATTCGCCTTCTTACTCGCTTGTTCCCCGAGCAGAGTAAGGAAGGGCTGGATTTATCCAATACAAGCGGCCAAAGCACGTAAGCTAGGCATAGCTACTACTAATGGATAAACCCAGACGCGCCCCGAGTACGTCTACCTAATTCAACTACAAACACAGTTCAGTTAGGTAGTTCCAGGTTTGAGAAAGAGCTTAGTCGACGTATCCAACTCGACTGGGCAGCGTTTCAAAAACTACTACGTGACGTCTTCTCGTCCAAAATAGTTGTAGACGAAAGTCTCCTCAGAGTATCTTACCAGTATTGACATAATTATGGCACAAATGCGTGTTCTCTCACTATGCGCCTCATAAGGTCGGCGTCGTCCAGCGTGTTATGGGCAAAGGGCTGTGCTTGGGGGTTTCTCTACGAGATCAAATCAGAAAGGATGAGGTCCGCAGACAAACCTAGGTCACAGATAAACCTAATTGTGTGTACCTAGTGTGTGGCAAACCTAGCTCAGAGGATGAGCAAGCTAAAGTGGCAATGGGCGGGGCACATAGCTCGAAGAACTGACGGCCGTTGGGGCAGAAATAATCTAGTGAAGAGACCACGCACTGGAAGGTTCAGCGTAGGACGGCCATTCACCAGATGGAAAGATGACCTGATGAAGGTTGCTGGGAGCCGTTGGGTGCAGGTCACAAAAGATCGATTGCTCTGGAAATCTATGATTTAAATCTATCATGTATCACATGTGCACTGCATTAGGGTATCTTGTATCGAAAATGTTCTCCCAAAAAACGTAGTTTCGTTTACAATGAAGTGTGACGTGTCGTGTACATGTATGTGGGGTAGGTACGCGGTGGGGACGCACAGCTTCCTCAAAACCTGTCCGTTCATAAAACATTCCCTTTGATTACCTGTAACTGTAAGCGAGGCGTCAAAAATTAACCTGACTCTTTTGATGCTCTCCGTAATTAACGCCAGATATAGGTACTCGTCATGCGTAACCTCCCTCCATACATACAGATATTGATATTCTTTATTTAAGAGTTGGATCTTGTGGACATATCCCTAGTTTTAGATATAACCCTAGATAATAAACTTCTATGGGGCCCTCATATTGATAAGTTGCCGAAGAGACTTAGTTCTGCGGCATACGCTGTCCAAAAGACCCGTCTTTTTACAGACGTATACACAGCCAGACTAGTTTACTTCAGCTACTTCCACATCATTATACGGTGTACTATGTGGGGGAGAACTGCAGATATAAACACCGTTTATGTGCTGCATAAGAGGGCTGATCGTGCAATTTTTATCATGGGCCCCAGAGAATGATTACGACATAAGTTTATAGAAAAAAACATTCCCTTGTCAATACATTTATGAAAATGTGATGTATGTTCACAAAAATATATATTTGTTTATCATAATTTTAATACTAGATGGACTTACTTGTTTATCATAATTTAATGGAGTACTGTTCTCACATCTGGAACGGTGCACCGAAATACCAACTGCAGCTCCTAGACTCCTTGCAACGCAGAGCCGTTCGTATCGTCGACGACCCAGTAGTATCTAAGGATCTAGAGCCGCTGAGTCTGCGCCGTGACATCGGAGCGCTCATCGTTTTCTATAAAATATATAACAGCGAATGTTCTTCGAACAGCGAATTCAGCGAATTTAATACCTGCTTCCCACTTCTACCATAGAAACTCCCGCAACCGGCAACGAGCTCACCCATATATTGTAGATGCGTTGAAGTCTCCACACGGTGCGTTTCACCCGCTCGTTTCTTCCACGCACCTGCAAGATGTGGAATGACCTTCCTCCGGAGGTTTTTCCGATGGGCTTCAAAATGAAATTCGAATGAATGCCTTCAAATTCAAGAGAGGTGTAAATATGATATTAAGTGCTAGGCAACGCGACTGCAGTACCACGAGCGCTGCAGGAGTTTATAGGCGGCGGTGACCACTTAAAATGAAGAGGCCCGTCAGCTTCTGTGTCTACAAGTTTAATATAAAAAAACAAGAAATAAAGATAATCTCGCTGGTGCAACTTGTACACTCCATAAAGTTAGTAAATCGTTTAATGGGCAAGGTGTACCTTTTTATAACGAACTCCCAATTGATGTACACACGGCTACACACCAAGCTATAATTTCCAGTATAAGCCGACCACTCATTCTACGAAAATCCTACACAATGCGAGGTCAGCTTATACTGGAAATGTATAGCTTGATGTGTAGCCGTGTGTACAAAAATGTATTTAAAAAACATAATACCGCGCCCGCGGTACTTGTACATGTACACTGTCGTCGTCGCGCAAAGACAATTACTCGCAACCCTATTTAAAAAGTAGTGTTATTATTTCGTTTGCAATGGAGTTTAAAATGTTCGTAAGAGGCTTACCGCGGAGGGGAGCGGTGGTCACGGGACGAGGGGTGAAGGGTCTAATCTCACTCCGAGCTTTGACATTGCTTTCGGTCGCTCCACGCAAATGATACAATTATTAAAGCCTTTGTACAGAATATCAAAGCTGGTTCACCGACCGGTTTCATCAAGAAAAATATTCTTATATTAAGAATTTGACGGAACGAGAGAACGTTACCAAACATATTGCCTACTCGAGACAGGTATTAGCTTCTCTACTCTACTAGCAATTATTTTATAAGGCAGATCTTTCGGCAAGAAGTTTATCTTAATCTTCATCTTCTTCTCGTATTTTATTTAATAAAACATGCAGAAATTATTGATGTTGTTAACAATAAAATATTAAAACAATTTTGGAGGCACTCTCGAAGGAAAGTGCTCAAAACTCAAATGTGTTATCACTGGATTCAACCATACTCAAGCTTTGTTAGTTAGTTGTGCGGATGGTAAGTAGGTAGGTAGGTATACAATGCTTCATTATAATTTATAACGCGATGACTTGGACATCTTCCGGAGAGATGGGCAGGATTTAGCACAGGACCAAGACGAGTGGAAGGAAGAAGTTAAGACCCTTTTCCCAGCAGTGGGACCGCGTATAGGGGCTAGTAAAAACAATGTGGTCTAAATCGACCACTCTGGCCTACAAATTATGATTTTAAATTTTGACTTTCATTTAGTACCGACTTTCCTACTTAATTAGTTAATATTGTTTTGTTTTATTATTTATTTATTTTATGGAAAACCAACAGCTATATTAACTTAACCATCTGTTTTGCATGTTTTGGGCTAGCATCTAGCTCATAGGTAACCTTTGTATTTTCTAGTATTGTTGTGATTACTGATTGTATTGAGTTGCGTTTGCTTTATTAAATAAGTAAGTCAGTACTAGTAAAAAAGGTTAGGTTGGGGTGAGGGTAGGTACGTGCTAATAGTAAGTGCGAGCGAGCAGTGATCGAGGTGGAGGGCACTGGCGCGCCAACTATTTCCATCAACGACTCGCAGCGCCGCTGATAGACCCTTCCCGTAATTGCAGTAGTTCCTGATATCACACCCCCCCCCCCCCCTCTCCTCACCACCGCACCTCACCGCCTCCACCCGCTCGCGCACGCACCTCGCTAATGGAGGCAGATAAACTTCGACAGAAGCTTACTAATCCGTGTCACCGGGGCACATCATGTATCCTTGAACTTGTTATCCAGTCAGTTTACTTTTATTGAAAAGGAAATATATAATGTATGGCAGCTACGAAGTCCGCGAGCGCAATCGCCGACCGTACTCAGACGTGTCCTTGATTTTAAAAGATTATACTCCCCTGGAGTACAGTTTTAGGGATAGGATTCCTGTTTAGATTTCTCCTGGGAGCAATTAATAACACGGTGTAGGATGTCTCCGCGTCGACACGACCCTAGTAGGTAAGCATCAACGGGAGCCATTCATCATGCCGCCGCGAGCGACGCTCTCCCCTGGCCTCTGGCTGGCCTCCCCAGCCGGTACTCTAATATCCGGCCTCAGACTCCCTGACCTCCTAATCTTATGCAAACTCGCCAACTCTCTCCGTCCAGCTCCTGGTACGATCTAATCGCACGGCTCCTGAACGAATGTGTACTCGTATGCGCCGCACGTTAATAACTAACCGAAGAACGCGTCCTACCGGAAAATAAATAAAATATCAAGGGGTAAGCGAAAGCGGCGCTCGATCTTAAGCAGCTTAAATATTAGAGGAGACCGCGGGCCTCGCGCATCCCTCGCACCCGCATTTATTCCTACCAATGTTATTAACAGTTTTATTTTATATTTATTTTCTTAACAAAGTCACTTCACTTGTAATAAAGGTACATATTATTCTTACTGTTTATCTTAAATTGTCACGGGTAAGATAAGCTCAAAGACCACAACCCCGTGCGTGGCAAGGGTTGTGGTCTCAGCTCGACGCCTGCCTGCACCACTAACTGGCGTGAAACGACGACATCCTGCGTTAAAACAATACTATTCTAGTTGGATGGAGAAAGCTACCGCTACCTACCTAGCAACGGCAAAACCTCCAGATTTACTGATGTTATTCACACACACCGTGTTGGTAATGTTGTCGTGTGTTGGTCCCGGTTACTGATGCTGTACCCACTGATAGCTACGTACTGCAGCGAGTGGTGGCGGAGGCGGCGGCGGCGGCGGCGGTGGTGGCCTCCGGATGGAAACGCGTAAACAATAGAACCCTATCTCGCTTTTATTAAAGCGTGAAATTTCTCATTTCGTGGGTTCTCATTACGTTGAGCGCGAACAAAATATGGACATCAAGTGCGGGAACCGGCCTCTGTAACACACAACGACCTTGCCGTAGTTTTCAAAATGATAACAAATCGAGAAGATGACATTTCATCAATTTGTGAACAATGCAGTCAGTAGGAACGCAAGAGCAGCGGTAGGTATGATTCGCTTAAATCATTGATATCCTCGTCCGCGCCATAACGTGCCGCATGCCAACGTGCCACACTGCAGTAGGTACTGCGCGTTCCTGCACAGCTCGTTACAATAAACAACATACGTAATCAACCATTTGTATAATCTCGGAAGGTTGCAGCAGATCCACGTTGCGGCACTATTCTAGTAACGGCTAATGCGCGCCCAGGAGGTAAGACCAACTCGTATGCCGTCACGCAGTCACGGATCTTTCGTATAGTCTATGCCACTTTCAAATCAAATCAAATCGAATATCAATCAAGCCGTTTAGCTTACAGGATGCGCCAGATGTAGAATCATGTGCTGGTTGCAGCAACCAGCACTTTGGGGGCAATCGCGCTAATTTTGAAGGATAATATCAAAATAAAACCAAAACAAAAACATTACGTTATGCACATTTGATACCGCGCTGACACGCGTTACATCACTCGAACCAACGTGAGTTCCAACGTTAGACACGTTCAAAAACATTACGTTATGCACATTTGATACCGCGCTGACACGCGTTGCATCACTCGAACCAACGTGAGTTCCAACGTTAGACACGTTCAAAAACATTACGTTATGCACATTTGATACCGCGCTGACACGCGTTGCATCACTCGAACCAACGTGAGTTCCAACGTTAGACACGTTCAAAAACATTACGTTATGCACATTTGATACCGCGCTGACACGCGTTACATCACTCGAACCAACGTGAGTTCCAACGTTAGACACGTTCAAAAACATTACGTTATGCACATTTGATACCGCGCTGACACGCGTTACATCACTCGAACCAACGTGAGTTCCAACGTTAGACACGTTCAAAAACATTACGTTATGCACATTTGATACCGCGCTGACACGCGTTGCATCACTCGAACCAACGTGAGTTCCAACGTTAGACACGTTCAAAAACATTACGTTATGCACATTTGATACCGCGCTGACACGCGTTACATCACTCGAAACAACGTGAGTTCCAACGTTAGACACGTTCAAAAACATTACGTTATGCACATTTGATACCGCGCTGACACGCGTTGCATCACTCGAACCAACGTGAGTTCCAACGTTAGACACGTTCAAAAACATTACGTTATGCACATTTGATACCGCGCTGACACGCGTCACATCACTCGAACCAACGTGAGTTCCAACGTTAGACACGTTCAAAAACATTACGTTATGCACATTTGATACCGCGCTGACACGCGTTGCATCACTCGAACCAACGTGAGTTCCAACGTTAGACACGTTCAAAAACATTACGTTATGCACATTTGATACCGCGCTGACACGCGTTACATCACTCGAACCAACGTGAGTTCCAACGTTAGACACGTTCAAAAACATTACGTTATGCACATTTGATACCGCGCTGACACGCGTTGCATCACTCGAACCAACGTGAGTTCCAACGTTAGACACGTTCAAAAACATTACGTTATGCACATTTGATACCGCGCTGACACGCGTCACATCACTCGAACCAACGTGAGTTCCAACGTTAGACACGTTCAAAAACATTACGTTATGCACATTTGATACCGCGCTGACACGCGTTACATCACTCGAACCAACGTGAGTTCCAACGTTAGACACGTTCAAAAACATTACGTTATGCACATTTGATACCGCGCTGACACGCGTTACATCACTCGAACCAACGTGAGTTCCAACGTTAGACACGTTCAAAAACATTACGTTATGCACATTTGATACCGCGCTGACACGCGTTACATCACTCGAACCAACGTGAGTTCCAACGTTAGACACGTTCAAAAACATTACGTTATGCACATTTGATACCGCGCTGACACGCGTTACATCACTCGAACCAACGTGAGTTCCAACGTTAGACACGTTCAAAAACATTACGTTATGCACATTTGATACCGCGCTGACACGCGTTACATCACTCGAACCAACGTGAGTTCCAACGTTAGACACGTTCAAAAACATTACGTTATGCACATTTGATACCGCGCTGACACGCGTTACATCACTCGAACCAACGTGAGTTCCAACGTTAGACACGTTCAAAAAATTACGTTATGCACATTTGATACCGCGCTGACACGCGTTCATCACTCGAACCAACGTGAGTTCCAACGTTAGACACGTTCAAAAACATTACGTTATGCACATTTGATACCGCGCTGACACGCGTTACATCACTCGAACCAACGTGAGTTCCAACGTTAGACACGTTCAAACTTAGCGCGATTGCCCCCCTGGTCATCCATTAAAGGCATTTAACTAGTTGCGGACATTTTAAGCAAAATATGACGGAATAACAAAACAAACAATATAAAAGTGGGACAAAATAAATTTACCTGTAGCACTTATATCGTGTAAAAGGTTTCCCTGTTTTTTTTTCATCAAATAATCAAATAAATTTTCATTTTAGTCTAAATCCATAATTACTCTGCAGGTTCTTATTGGTGGAAGAATAGGTATTAGGTATTATTTCGATGCAGCGAGAGTAGTGAAAACTTCATCTGAAGGCAGTCAATCTAACACGCTGTGTTAGTGTGTGTACAGATCTGGCGAATGCGCTGCATCGAACGCTGTCGAGGCTCACAGGACCTCAAACTTGACGTATTTTTTACCTTGGAAGCTAGGTCCATAGGAGCCTCGTGCTTTAGAACACTAAACAGAAGGCATGCCAAGTGAAGCTTCCTGCGATGTTCTATTTTACCTTGGAAGCTAGGTACATAGGGGCCTCGTGCTTTAGAAAACTAAACAGAAGGCATGCCAAGTGAAGCTTCCTGCGATGTTCTATTTTACCTTGGAAGCTAGGTACATAGGGGTCTCGTGCTTTAGAACACTAAACAGAAGGCATCCCAAGTGAAGCTTCCTGCGATGTTCTATTTTACCTTGGAAGCTAGGTACGAGTACATAGGAGTCTCGTGCTTTAGAACAGAAGGCATGCCAAGTAAAGCTTCCTGCGATGTTCTATTTTACCTTGGAAGCTAGGTACATAGGGGCCTCGTGCTTTAGAACACTAAACAGAAGGCATGCCAAGTGAAGCTTCCTGCGATGTTCTATTTTACCTTGGAAGCTAGGTACATAGGGGTCTCGTGCTTTAGAACACTAAACAGAAGGCATGTCAAGTGAAGCTTCCTGCGATGTTCTATTTTACCTTGGAAGCTAGGTACATAGGGGCCTCGTGCTTTAGAACACTAAACAGAAGGCATGGCAAGTGAATCTTCCTGCGATGTTCTATTTTACTTTGGAAGCTAGGTACATAGGGGCCTCGTGCTTTAGAACACTAAACAGAAGGCATGCCAAGTGAAGCTTCCTGCGATGTTCTATTTTACCTTGGAAGCTAGGTACATAGGGGTCTCGCGCTTTAGAACACTAAACAGAAGGCATGCCAAGTGAAGCTTCCTGCGATGTTCTATTTTACCTTGGAAGCTAGGTACATAGGGGCATCGTGCTTTAGAACACTAAACAGAAAGCATGCCAAGTGAAGCTTCCTGAGATGTTCTATTTTACCTTGGAAGCTAGGTACGAGTACATAGGGGTCTCGTGCTTTAGAACAGAAGGCATGCCAAGTGAAGCTTCCTGCGATGTTCTATTTTTAAAATAGAGACATATTATACACATTATACCCTAAATAAATGACCCTGCTTCAATTATACGCAGTCGAATAAAAATGATATTATTTTACATACGTAGGTATTCACAATAATACTTATAAAGATTGCCTGGAAGAGATCGCTTTAAGGAATAAGGCTCCGATTGTACCACCGCGTATCTTTACATTTTCTAGTTAAAGTAATTGTTACTCGGTGTATTAATAATGAGTTATCTATTTATCTATAATAAATGTTGAGTATGTATGTATATACCTACTTTTAGTTCAGATTTACAGATACGTATAACTCTGTTATAACCGTTAATAGTTGTACGTATCTATTTATATTTACGACAGAGGAAGATTTTACTAAAAAATATTTCCGATTAAGGAAAATAAGGGCGTGAAAGATGAATGCTTAGTAAATAACGAGTTAAAGAAAATACTTTTACTAATAGGAAGCTACATTATCTTTGAGTGCCAATTTATATATTTTTAAAAAATTCGTGGAAAGCCTCGCGCCGGCTTATAATAATTTGGTGTATTAAATGTTAATTTCTTGTTCAATTAAGGAGTTTCAAAACATTTCAGAAAAGGTCTTGTTTCACGGAGCGTGTTTTATATCAATTTGAAAACTGTTTGTTGTGACCTTAAAAACTAGTGGTTCGCCCCGAACTGAGATCTTGCGACTCTCCCATAACAACAAAAATATATTATTTATAATCTTTGACTATCAAAGTAGTGACACGAATTGAATAACCAAACAACTTGACCAACAGTTACATTCTAATTACAGGTAACGGAAGCTCATGTCAATTGATTACACTTTTTTGGGGTAGAAATTGCAGTTATTCTTGATTTCAGACTTTTCATTATATTTGTGTTTCTAAAGGTACACTCATACCTTTATGGCAGTTTCTACGGCGCGCACCCGGGAGGTCTACGCCAGTTTCTACGATCCATAGCAAGAACTATGTACCTACGCAGCCTGGCGTGCGTCCTAATGAATACGTTCCTCTTCATTAGAAGCCGCCCGCTGATGCCCCCCCCCCCCCCCTGAGCTAAGTAGGCTCCGCTTCTAAGTGTTATATTTCCTTCAGCCGGTAGTTCCGGTTCTTACTCTACTCCTTATAGCTCGAACGGTAACTTCATTTGATAGAGGAAAATACTTCCATTCTGGGACATTTTAAATGTTATTCTGTAAGAAGTCGAGTGTATACAAGCGTTTGTTATTTCCTTCCATAAATTGAGACTTGTTTTATTTTTCTGGCGAGATGTGCGAAGGTCAAGTGGTATTTTATAGGCAGTTCGTTACTCGTGCTTTCATGTTTGCCAGACACTTGGTCCGTCGCTCTCCTCGCGAGTGCGTTGAGTGAGCAGTAGGGTTGGTGTGAGCGCAGACGGTGCGCGCGGCGCGGCGCGGCGGCGGCGGCGGCGGCGGCAGTCCTCGGCGCGCCCCCGCCTCGCCCACTCGTGAGCGCTTCCACAGCATGCCGCCGCCGCCCCGCGCGCGACTGTAGCCATCGCCGCCGCCGCGCTCGCTCCACACCCGCGCTCCTACTCGCCGGACGGGGTGATGAATTAGTGTCCGGTCGAGCGCCGGGATCCGAGAGGACCGTTTCGATCTGGTAATTTTTGTTTGACCGGTTTTACTTTATCCGTCCGAATTGTTTGAAAACCGACGTAACTTCATCTTTGAGTGCATCCTGATTCGACGGTGAATGGTGACGTGATGAGTGGTGTGGTGCCGCGACGGATGCCTCGCCTGCTGCCGGGACCCTGGACTCCGCGTGGATAATGCTCTCTACGTTCTGATTTGATAAGATTTGTTGTTCATTTCTTCGTAAACTTTATTTTATTCATTAATATCCGCTACTATTTTATTGTTATGAAAAAATTAGTCAAAAATGTATTCCCACTTCAACCGTGACTCCGCCACTTCAACCGTGACTCCATGACAAACTTCTACCACCGACTCATAATCCTTATTCAACATTAGAATCAACTAAAGATACCGACTTCAATGCAAGAAACGCGCGTCCCTCCACCGAGCCTAGTCAGCTATATTTACAGTACCTACAAGGCTTCTATAAGGATGTTTCATTATTATTCCACACATTTATTACTTAACACAGGCTTTAGGCCTGGACCTTTACAAAGGTTTTTGTTTTTATAAAAATCACTATGACAAGATGGAGGTCAGACAGATGGTAGAAGAAGAAGAAGAAAAAATATTTATTCAGACCACCACAAATGAACACTGAAACAAATGACACAAAAATATAATCTAACTAAAAATTATAAGTTTGGTGGCGAAAGGGTCATCAGCTCAGCATTTGCTGCAGCATGTTGCCGCGCATACTGCAGCGCTGCTCTTCTGCTGAGGCCAGTGCCTTCACCTCATGGACACCCACACATTTACATTACAATTAACCAAAATTATATCTAGCACCTTCTACAGATCACTAACTCAAAAGTCATACAAACCATGACTAACAATTTATTAATAATTTGTGCCAAGCCGGGCAGATCAGCTAGTAAATAATAAACAGAGTGACGATAGAGGAATGTGAGTGGAGAGTGAGAGAGACACCACTATGGCTGCCATGAACGGCAAAAACATGTACTTTTAACTTTAACCTAAAGTAGGTACTATTGCAACACATGGAATAGAGTCCGGGCTATTGTTAGAATAGAGTATGAGTTATCAGAGAAATGAGATACGGCACCTGCCAATCCTGTAATATTTAGAATGATTGAGGTAGGTGGTGACTAGCCGACCACTAAACGGGCCCTCATAAGTGCCGCCAATAGACGACAGTGTAAGGGATAACGGTAAGGTTTTGAGAGGTGTGCTGCAGTTTCACTAAGCGCTACTCCTGGCTTTATGACTTTAACACTTCAACCTATGCCTTGGAGCATAGGTTCCGCTCTTGCGCTTCCACTCTTTACCGCCCAACTAAGGCAAACCAAGGTTCAGGGGTTTCTGTCAAACCCAGGGAGTAATGGGGCTCGCCACAAGCGTGCCCTGCGAGGTGAAAATGGAAATGGTGATGTGTGATGACGTCGTCGGGGCCGCGCACGGTAGTGCATGCCCGGCGCCGAGCCAGCGAGCCAGCCGGCGGCGGAGGCGACGGCAGCGTCCCGTTCCGGCACCGCCGCTCGACGTGCAGCTGGCGTCCGTCGACAAGTCAACCCGGACGTAGCTTGACGAAGCGTGCGGCGGTGGTTGTAGGCGTGCATTGAGTATCCGCTTGTTTTTATTTACTCGTGATTTTTGATCGTTATTACCTATTATAAAACGGGATTTATCACATACCGCTTTATCGGTGTTACGAAGGATTTACCAAATTTCATGATTCTGTGCTATAACTGGAAGTGGCTTTGACTTAAAAATATAAATTACAGTATTTTTTGATTGCGTTGAGTCGGAAGCTTCATTTTACAGCTTCAGAGGACCGCAGACCTACGTATTTGATATTAATTTCAACTTGATATCTCCAAGGGTTCCTGAGCAATAGGGTCTTGACAGACGGACAGATACACATACAGACAGACGGACAAGGAAGTGATCCTATAAAGGTCCATTTTTTCCTTTGAGGTACGGAACCCTTTAGGGTTAACATGTCAAGAAATAATGATGGACTTTGTAATAGGATAAATTTTAATTTGAGCCCAATAAGCGGTAAATGTAGGTTTATTTATCTTTGTATTGTTCTAAAATAACTTCGCTATTGTTACATATAAAGTAGCACTCCATACAATCTCTTAAATATATCTCTTTCACGGAATCAAACTTTTATCTTTAGGTTTTCCATTCATTCTTTTTTGTACTTATTTGATAACGTAGATTTTTTTATGCTACTTGGAGATGGACCGAAGAATGATAGATTTTCTGTTGATACGAAGCAATAAACAGTTAATCTGGGCAAACTCGATTTCCGCTCGCTAAAAAATAAGTATAAGTTCTTTATTTTAGAAATGTAATAATGTAGGAGCCCCTTCATCATCATTGGCGACCTTCTATGTGCAAATGTAATCGGTTAATATCCCTCGGTACCTACCTATTACGAATAAGTGTTCGTGTAATATCTTATGTATACTCGTCATACTAATGCCCAAGATTGCCTCTATCTCTCGATATGTCACATGATGATCTTGCATTATTAGTTTACGCACTGCGTCGATGTTTCGTGGCACAACAACTGATTTAGGCCGACCATCTTTAATTTCGTCCGTGAGCATACGACGTCCACGATTAAACTCACTAAACCAGTGATACACAGTAGTCTTCGATGGTGCTTTATCCCCAAAAGTCGAACCGAGTTGATCGATACACTGCTGTTGAGTTAGACCACGTCGAAAATCATAAAAAATCATCGCACGAAAATTTTCTCGAGATAAATCCATTGTGATAATGACACGCAATTTTTGAAATCGCGCCACACAATGAAAACAATTGACAGACGGACGAAATAACCTGCATTCTACAGCCAAAGAGTTCCATTTTCAAACGTGATAATTTCTTTTTAAATATTATTTATGCAGTGGCCAGTTCCGGATTCTTAAATAGCAGCCTATGTAATAACCTCAGAACCACATTTCTCTATAGATAAACGCGTCAAATAGGGTAACCTGCTCTCTCTCAAATTGTTCACCAGCACAATTGAGGATAAAAAACCAAGTGCGAGTCAGACTCGCGCACGAAGGGTTTCGTTTCGTACCATTATCTATACCTATAAAAATAAAATCATGTCTGTTGTACTCGTTTGGGAGCCCGCCTTAAATAGTTGTTTTATTTTAATTTAATCATTAATTTTTAAAGTGAATATATAACTAAAAATTCCGTGACTATTTCAAGCGTCTACCTGTTGCCGTAATCAATATCGAGCAAAAACGAGCAAAAAAAATCGTTTGTTTGTTGTATGAGAGCCCCCCTTAATCATTTGTTTTATTTTGATTTTAGTATTTTTTGTTATAGCGACAACAGAAATACATCATCTGTAAAAATTTCAATTGTCTAACTATCAGTTCATGAGATACAGTCTGGTGACAGACGGACAGACAGACAGACAGCGGAGTCTTAGTAATATGGTCGTTTGACCCTTTGGGTACGGAACCCTAAAACTAGCAAAACCTTGGGCTCAAAGGGGGATATTGTTAGGAGAAAAGAGGCTAACAAATCTACGCTTTGTGGGTGACATTTTACTCTTCGCCCCAACTGCACCTGAGTTGCAAAGCATGCTCCAAGAACTGAGCATCGCAAGCCTGGAGGTTGGATTAACGATGAATCGGTTAGAGACACAAACGCAAGATCATGACGAACTCCAACAAACGCAAGATCGAGGTTGACGGGCAAGCTATACACTACGTCGATGAGTAGGTATATCTACTTTGGCCAGTTGATTTCTTTCTAAAACAGTCAAGATAAGGAGATCAATCTCCACATCGAGAACGCCTGGAAGAACTATTGGTCCATGAAAGAGCTGTTGAAAGGAAACCTTCCTATGTCACTAAAGCGCAAACTCATCGACATGTGAATACTGCCCGTACCTACTTAAGGTTCCCAAACGAGGTCTTAAACCGAGGCTCAAAAGTCCAAACTCAAGGTTTGCCAAAGAGCAATGGCTTAGAGTAAAGAGGATTGACAGAATCCGTAACACCACTCTGCGCTTAAAGACCGGCATTGCTGATCCAGGAAATAAGGCTGCCAGGCTAAAATTAGATTGGGCGGGCCATGTAAAACGCATGGACTCGGACATAAGGGCATCGATCGTCACGCAGTGGGTGCCTCAAGACGGGCGACGGCACCGAGGAAGGCTTAGTAGACGCAGGCGTGATGATTTCGATACCTTCGAGACAGATTGATGGGATTTGGCAGGCAAGCGAAAGTCCTGGAAGACAGTGGGGGAGACCTTTGCCTAGCAGTGGGATGACACAGGTTGACTAAAAAAAATGAAATATCATACGAATTTAAAAAAAGTAAAATTTAAAAGTACATCGTTCCTTCCTACTTCTAGTTGGAGAAAGGAAAAGCACAGACAGACTGATGGAGTCTGCGACCTTGCCCACAACAAACATTTAGGGATCTAGCTCATTTTTCATTCATAGCTTAGGAAATAATGAATGCGAGGTGTGTTCATTCATTGGGTACTACTTGCAAACAAATAATCACACTAGCATCACACCAATATTATACGAGTAAACGCGAAAGTTTGGATGTTTGTTTATTTATTTGTTTGTTTGTTACATCACGTTGTAACGGCTAAACCAATTTCGATGAAATTTGGTATGTACGTAGATTATAACCTGGATTAATACATAGGCTAATTTTTATCCCATAAATCAGGTCCCATGAGATAAAAATGTGGTGCCAAAAATTCTATCGAAAAAATATGGTCAACTAGTAAGAAATGAATTGATTTGATAACCAAAATGTATTGTCTCATGTCGATGTTCACTGAGTAGGCCCTTAGGCTTACTTTATTTTAATTGTTACCACAACATTTCCATTTGCATTCGTTTCTGATATAAAACATGTTTTAGAGTACATATTCGTACAAATCATTACTAGATAATTAGATAATTTTACTCCTACTAAAGTATTTTCCTTCCTACGATACGATATATTAAAAAATCCATGTTTTCGACTGATATATCGTTATACATCTTTAAAATATTTCAATATATTGTATCGGAAAAAATATCGATATTTTTTGTACATGAACATCACTAGAGAGGGCCTAGCCCGAATATTCATCTGAGAAGAAGGTTAGAACCTAATGAGGCGATAATTAATACATCAGCTAATACCAGCACAGTTTTAAACAATGGCAGGACATTATTCGTCGGCTATTTTAGCATTGGATAAAAGGTAATAGCGATAAGTATTTGTGTTAGGCCTCTTAGGAGTAACCGAAAATCTGTTTTGAGCTCAACTGGCTCGCTTTCCAGATCCATCCGCATCTGTACTTAATGTGGTACAAAGCATGCAGGCAGTTTCGTTTGTCGACAGTTTCACCTGCAGCCGTTCTAGTAGCATTCAGTATTCTAAAAAAAAACCTGTATTATTCTTCACATTTATTCACGATTTCATAACATTTCATAGTATTGGTATGGCAAAAATATATTACAAATGACAGTGACTACATAAAGAAATAATTAAAATTGTAAATAAACAAACTGCAACGAGCACGCATCAGCCACGAGCACCTGGCGAGCCTCTCTCAAACTGCAACGAGCACGCATCAGCCACGAGCACCTGGCGAGCCTCTCTCAAACTGCAACGAGCACGCATCAGCCACGAGCACCTGGCGAGCCTCTTTCAAACCGTACTCTACCTATTATATGTACATAATTAATTATTGAAACGGGTATTTATAGCATATGTAGCTAGGCCGCAACCCACGGCTGTTGCAGTAGGTACAATCGAATCGTCCAGATAACAAATAAAAAAGGTACGTACGCTATAAATGCTCGTTTATATCAGTAAGGACGTAAGAACACCGAAAACTGGTTGCAGCTGGGGCTCCGGCTCCGGCGGAGGGCGGCACACAGCGAGCGCCGCGGCGCGATGCGCTGACGCCATGCGTCGCGCGACATGCCGCCGATGCCGCGCCGCGCCGCGCCACCGCCACAGGCGCATCTGCTGCTCTCGCTCGCTCTTGCCCTCTCGCTCGTCGGTAAGATCTCTATTTATCTCTAGTGACATAGGTAACGTATCTCTAGTACCTAACGTTTCTTGGATAGGTAGGTAGGCAAGGCAGGCCTGGCATCAGGTAGATGCGTACCTAGTGTGAGTGGTTGTGTGTGCGTGCAGGATGCGCGGGGAACCCAGACGCCAAGCGGCTGTACGACGACCTGCTCAGCAACTATAACAAGCTGGTGCGGCCCGTGCTGAACGTCAGCGACGCGCTCACCGTGCGCATCAAGCTCAAGCTCAGCCAGCTCATCGATGTGGTCAGTACTCACCAACTACCTACCCTAAGCTGTCTAACCCACCGGATTAGTACCTACTAGGTAGATATGCCGCTTCTCTTATTATTATCCGTTAGGGACCAGTAGGTAACTTTCCTAACTTTCTCGAAAAATTACTGTTAAAAACCTTCAAGTCGGTACTCAAAAAGGAGCTCATTCTTCGCCAGAAATGCATATAACGCCTGCTTCACTCACTGGACAATGTGCTTCGAGTATTGGTGGGTTTGTATTGCTGCTCTATACTCTTCATAGATGGTCGTCAACCGGTTTTTTATTGGTCTCTCTCTGTACTTTTCTTAATGGTTCCTTCCTTAATTCTGTCCTTTATTTTTTTATGTATGTGTTTATTATGTGTTTATTTATTGATTTAAATAGTTAAAAGGCCCTTCAGGCCCTCTAGTTGCATCTACTTTTCATTACATTTACATTACAAGACAGAGTCTGTCTTACCAATATGTGAATAACGTAGTGGGTTACATTATTAATACTTCTATCGCATGAATACTGTATCTTACCTAACCTATATAGTGTAACTGTTTGTTCCGAAATAAATAAATTAAATTAAAAAATTATTTTATTTTATTCAAATTATTTATACGTAGTTACTTTATATGTATGTATTCTACTAATGCCTGTTTTTCATGTTTCTTCGGTGTCTCCCTCTGGTCGTGAGGTCACTATAACAGGCTCAGTCTGAAAACCAGCGTTGGTCTGCACTTAGTGCGTAAGCGTGGACCAACACAAAGCTGAGACGGATCCTTTTTGTGACACCACACAGTACAGAACATTTTAGCGGCCACGTATTTATGTAGCTCTTGTTAGGTATGTACCTGCCTATAACGACTGTTTCTAATTCGTTTGTTTTTATGCCTTTCTGCGTGTTTATAGGTAGGTACCTACCATTTTCATAATGCAATTTTTAATGTCTATTTCAATCTTTTATTGTTATTTTATTACCTTCTGTTTTATTTAGTCTGTACTGTACTGTACTGTACTGTACTGTACTGTACTGTACTGTACTGTACTGTACTGTACTGTACTGTACTGTGCTGTGCTGTGCTGTACTGTACTGTACTGTACTGTACTGTACTGTAGGTAGGTAGGTACTGTACCGTTGTCCGACAATAAATGTCTTTTACTTTTTTTCAAATTCGACAATTTTCATAAAGATACTGAGATCTCGCGAATCTCCCATAAAATCAAAAAAATATTAGTTGTTATCTTTAACTATCAAAATAGTGCCACGAAATGCACTTGACCTACAGTTTCATTCAAATTACAGGCGACGGGAGTTCATGTAAATTGGTTACTCTTTTTTGGGGTACAATTTGCAGTTATTCTGGATTTCAGCCTTCTTCCTATATGTTTGTCACTAAAGCTACACGCATACCAAATTTCAGCACTTTGGGGTCACTGGTACACCCGTGAATTTTGTCAAAGTTCAGTTTTTAATCTGGCTATACTTCGGCCGTTCAGAGAATGCGTTCCTGACACCTATCAGTTAGTCATATAAAGCGCTGACATAACCTTGTAATAGCGCAGTTTAGATTTAGAAAAATATTGTTTACCAAGTTATTTGACACTCAGTTTGGCACAAAATTATAACATTAATTGATTATTGATATAATGATGTTGTTTTAATGCTCATCAATTGTTAAAACGGTAAACAACCAGCAATAATATTTTTATCGTAACTGCAACGCCATTACAAAGTTACGTCGTCAGTTCAATCGCGACGTGTCAGGAACGCATTCTCTGAACGGCCGTAGTATAATAACTTAAACTCTACAAGGTTTAAACTAAAAATAAAAATATGCTCGGACTATATGGCATCCGGGTCTCCCCGATTATGCCAATCCGGAGTACGTCCCGGTTGCTTCCAGGTAATAATCGGAGTCGGATGGCCTCGGATCATGTGTAGTCGATGCAGGACAAATTCAAATGTTAAGTTGTGCGACGGACTGCTCAAAAACGGTACCTGACAAGCCCGGATGCCATACCTACCTATAGTCCGAGCCTTAGTCACACAAAATTTTGACATCACTATATACCAATATACCAAATTTCACGATGATCGGATAAACGCTTCGAATGTTATCCTCGGACAAACAACTCTCGCTTCGTTCGACCTATAAAATTAAATTCAAGTATTCCGCTGCTTTTTACTAGCTTTTATTTAACTTGCAATGTTTGTTTGTAGGTTTGTTTTTTAGTATTCCGCTGCTTTTTACTAGTTTTTATTTAACTTGCAATGTTTGTTTGTAGGTTTGTTTTTTAGTATTCCGCTGCTTTTTACTAGCTTTTATTTAACTTGCAATGTTTGTTTGTAGGTTTGTTTTTTAGTATTCCGCTGCTTTTTACTAGCTTTTATTTAACTTGCAATGTTTGTTTGTAGGTTTGTTTTTTAGTATTCCGCTGCTTTTTACTAGCTTTTATTTAACTTGCAATGTTTGTTTGTAAATTTGTTTTTTAGTATTCCGCTGCTTTTTACTAGCTTTTATTTAACTTGCAATGTTTGTTTGTAGGTTTGTTTTTTAGTATTCCCCTGCTTTTTACTAGCTTTTATTTAACTTGCAATGTTTGTTTGTAGGTTTGTTTTTTAGTATTCCGCTGCTTTTTACTAGCTTTTATTTAACTTGCAATGTTTGTTTGTAGGTTTGTTTTTTAGTATTCCGCTGCTTTTTACTAGCTTTTATTTAACTTGCAATGTTTGTTTATAGGTTTGTTTTTTAGTATTCCGCTGCTTTTTACTAGCTTTTATTTAACTTGCAATGTTTGTTTGTAGGTTTGTTATTTAGTATTCCGCTGCTTTTTACTAGCTTTTATTTAACTTGCAATGTTTGTTTGTAGGTTTGTTTTTTAGTATTCCGCTGCTTTTTAGTAGCTTTTATTTAACTTGCAATGTTTGTTTGTAGGTTTGTTATTTAGTATTCCGCTGCTTTTTACTAGCTTTTATTTAACTTGCAATGTTTGTTTGTAGGTTTGTTATTTAGTATTCCGCTGCTTTTTACTAGCTTTTATTTAACTTGCAATGTTTGTTTGTAGGTTTGTTATTTAGTATTCCGCTGCTTTTTAGTAGCTTTTATTTAACTTGCAATGTTTGTTTGTAGGTTTGTTATTTAGTATTCCGCTGCTTTTTACTAGCTTTTATTTAACTTGCAATGTTTGTTTGTAAGTTTGTTATTTAGTATTCCGCTGCTTTTTACTAGCTTTTATTTAACTTGCAATGTTTGTTTGTAGGTTTGTTATTTAGTATTCCGCTGCTTTTTAGTGGCTTTTATTTAACTTGCAATGTTTGTTTGTAGGTTTGTTATTTAGTATTCCGCTGCTTTTTACTAGCTTTTATTTAACTTGCAATGTTTGTTTGTAAGTTTGTTATTTAGTATTCCGCTGCTTTTTACTAGCTTTTATTTAACTTGCAATGTTTGTTTGTAGGTTTGTTATTTAGTATTCCGCTGCTTTTTACTAGCTTTTATTTAACTTGCAATGTTTGTTTGTAAGTTTGTTATTTAGTATTCCGCTGCTTTTTACTAGCTTTTATTTAACTTGCAATGTTTGTTTGTAGGTTTGTTATTTAGTATTCCGCTGCTTTTTAGTGGCTTTTATTTAACTTGCAATGTTTGTTTGTAGGTTTGTTATTTAGTATTCCGCTGCTTTTTACTAGCTTTTATTTAACTTGCAATGTTTGTTTGTAAGTTTGTTATTTAGTATTCCGCTGCTTTTTACTAGCTTTTATTTAACTTGCAATGTTTGTTTGTAAGTTTGTTATTTAGTATTCCGCTGCTTTTTACTAGCTTTTATTTAACTTGCAATGTTTGTTTGTAAGTTTGTTATTTAGTATTCCGCTGCTTTTTACTAGCTTTTATTTAACTTGCAATGTTTGTTTGTAGGTTTGTTATTTAGTATTCCGCTGCTTTTTAGTGGCTTTTATTTAACTTGCAATGTTTGTTTGTAGGTTTGTTATTTAGTATTCCGCTGCTTTTTACTAGCTTTTATTTAACTTGCAATGTTTGTTTGTAAGTTTGTTATTTAGTATTCCGCTGCTTTTTACTAGCTTTTATTTAACTTGCAATGTTTGTTTGTAGGTTTGTTATTTAGTTGGTATAGGTCAAATCTTGCGAGCTGCGAAGTTAAAATTTGAAATGTTGGTACAATTCCGTTGACAATGCATTTTTATGGTAAGCATGAGCTGATTCTACACCATGGATTGGCTTCAGACGAAGGAACTTCTCAATGTTTATTTAAGGCAACAATGTGCAGCACATATAAATATGACCACAATGCCCATATCATATAAATACCTTAAAACATATTACATAAAACAATAAACTTAAAACCAGGGGCGTAGCTACCGCCGTATTTGCCGTATCAATTATACGGGGCCCCCGGGCCACGGGGGCCCCCAAAGTGTGTAAGGAAAAAGAATAAAAACTTTCTAATTTATTTTATTTTACAAATGACAAAATTCTATAAAGCAATTCCTTTTTTTCCCGCCTTAAGCGTGCGTTCAAAAGTTGGCAACACTACATCGTTATGGCGGGCTGCGGGACTTCCCCGTTTTACTTACTTCATCTTCAACTCAGCGGGGAATCCCCGGGAATCCTTCATCGATATCGCGATGTACGTGTACGTTGTTGTACTTTGCATTGGATGTTAAACCACGGAGTGCAGTGCACTGTTTATTTACGCGCTTTATATAAATGTGCATTACATTGTAATTCAGTACAAACAATATTGTTCTTCTGGTTTAGCAGTATTAGTAACGATTTGTAAAAGAAATGAGTGAAAGGAAAAGAGATTATCCCAGCGGCGCTGAGAAAAGAAAAATTAAACAGAAAAGGGACGAGGTTATAAAAAAAGTACCCAAAATTTCTTAATTTTTTCAGAGACAAGATACTGTGAGTGATTTAGATTGGAAAGGTAAGTACTACACTACTACCCAACCCATTTATTAGGGGCCCGTAGTGATAAACAAGGAAATCTTTTAATTTCGGTCTGTCCATCTGTCCGTCACAAAAAGTTGTCTCCCTCCTCGATTTTCACAATTATACTGTTTTTAGGGTTCCGTGCCTTGATTAAAAAAAACAAAATTCTAACTTATCTATAGGATCGATTTGTTTTGTTGTTTGTTTATCAGTCCGTATCGTATCGTTAATTGCGTGTTGAGAACTTCAGATGTGCAGACTCGCTTTCGGGTTCTCGTTTTGTATGGCCACTACACTACGCGCTGCGTTTAAATAGCACGCAGGTGTATAGTAATGCACGGACGGGCTGCAGGTGATTTTGTATCTACTAATAGGTACGAGCACAATCCGCGTAGAATCTGTGTGCGTCTGAACTGAACACTCTCTAACTGTGACCCTTAGTAACGTTATTTATTTATATATAACTCTTTTTAGTTTAGTATCAAAGCATTCGTATTTATTTTTTAACAATTACTCGTTTATTTTTAGATTCTTCTGAAGCATGTTCTTCGTCACATATCCATCCGGAAATAGAAGAAAGCCAAGCACATACTTTATCGGATGTCCATCCAGAAATCGAGGAACCCCAAGTCAACGATTCTGATATATCTGCAGATAATGCAGATTGTAATATAATTTCATCAGATAGAGGAAATTTTGGTGACAATTTAACTGAATGCGAACGAAAAATAATTTTTAAATTGGGTCCATTTAAACCACAAGGACCATTTCCAAAAGTTTCAGAAAATAACCGACCTTTTTCAGCTTATTATTATTCATATTTCAATCAGGCAGGCATAAAAATTATAAGACCATGGTTATGTTATTCTAACGTTTTAAACAAACCGTACTGTCACTTCTGTTGGTTATTAGCAGATCGTCAAAACAAATCGTACTCCTCTGCTTGGGTTAACGGTGTTTCGGTTAGAAGCAATTTCACACAAACTATTCTTGACCATGAAAAGTCACAGCAGCATATTAGTGCCTCACTCTCTTATAATAATTGGTTGCAAGGAAATACCATCGATACTCTATTGAAAAGTGAAATCGATAGTAAAATTACATTCTGGAGAGATGTACTGCATCGTATAATTAATGTTATAATTACTTTAGTATCTTGTAATCTACCTTTGAGGGGGCATGATTCTGATTCTGGCAATTTTATGGCAATTTCACGTCTGCTATCTAACTATGATGCAACTTTAAAAGAACTTTTTCTAAAACCGAAAGGTGAAATAAATTATTTAAGCCCTACGATTCAAAACGAAATTATTAGTTTGCTTGGTACTAACGTTAGGAACAGTATTATCTCAGAAATTAAAAAAGCTCCATTTCTGACAATAATTCTGTTTACAACACAAGACTTGTCAAAAATTGACCAACTATCTGTAGTTTTTCGATATATCTCGGTTACAGAAAATGATGATAATGTGCCTAAAGAAATAAAAATCTGTGAGTCCTTTTTAGGATTCATAGCAGTAACCGATTGCAGTGCTGCAGGTCTGAAAACTGTCATTTTAAATTTGACTAAAGAATATGGAATTGATTTGACTAAATGTAGAGGACAGGGATACGATGGAGCAAATGTTATGTCGGGTGTGTATGGAGGATTACAAACCCTAATAAAAGAGCATGCTCCAAATGCCGATTATGTTCATTGTGCTGCGCACGCTTTAAACTTGGTTTTGAACGATGCTGCGAGACATGTTCGTGAAGTATCGACTTTTTTCGATAATTTAGAAAAAATATATACTTTTTTTGGCAATAGTATAAAACGCTGGGCTATGCTAAGTGACGATTCATCTGAAAAATATTTGATTACCCTTAAAAAGGTATGTCCTACCAGATGGTCTTCTAGGAACGACGCTTTATTAGCAGTAAAGAAAAATTTTTTACTAATCATGAAAACTTTGTACCAACTAAATTTAATTTCAAATAAAAAATATGAACGTGAAGAATGTAAAAGTATAATTAATATTTTAGAGAGTTTTGATTTCTTAGTGCTCGTTACATTTTTTTCTTCACTATTTGAAATTATTAATCCTGTTTCTAAAGCTCTACAGCATGAAAATAATGACTTACAGAAATCTAGTATTTTATTAAGTAATCTTTTAAATAGACTGTGCCAATTAAGAAATCAGAATTCATTTAATAGTTTGCTAAATGAATCCAAAGATTTAGCAAAAAAGTGGGGGGTAACAACTGTTTTTAAAAACAGTAGGCGAAAGATAACGAAGCGTTTTTTTGATGAGTTATCACAAGATGAGAGAATTTCCGACCCGGAATCCTATTTCAAAGTCAATGTATACTATTGCTGTTTAGATATATTAATTTCTCAAACTAAAGAAAGATTTCAGAGCCTTTGCAACCTGAGTAGTATATTCGAAATATTACAACCGGAGAAACTCCTATCTTCTTCAAGCGAAGAGATATTAAACGCTTCCGGAAAACTGTCTGCTAAATACAGTAAAGACATCTCACTTAATCTTTGTGACCAATAAAAGGCTCTAAAAACATGCTTAAATTCTGAAATTAAAAAAATTTATTCCATTAAAGAACTCATTGAATTATTGCTAGTAAAATTCAATAGTCTTGCATCCAGTTTTCCCGAGGTAATCACAGCATGCTTTTTATTCTTGACCCTTCCAGTTACAACCGCAACGGCAGAAAGAAGTTTTTCAAAATTAAAACTAATAAAAAATTACTTAAGAACTTCGATGGGACAAGAACGGCTGTCAGACATCTCACTATTGTCCATAGAGGCAGAAACTTTAGAAAAACTAAAATCATCATCAGCCATAAATGATTTAATAAATCAGTTTGCCGATAAAAAGGCAAGGAGAGTGAATATTTAAAATTCGATTTTTATTTGTAAAATGGGTAAATTATGTGATAAATAAATATTACTTCTCACAATATTTTTTTTCTTTTGTGAAAAATCTTTACCTCCATATAAGGGCCTCCAAAAAAATTTTTATACGGGGCCCCGACAAGGCACGCTACGCCACTGCTTAAAACCTAAGTATTTGGGATTATGAGAACATACTTAGCTTTGTATAATTTATGAGAATAATAAGAATAGTAGAATTCCTTGTGAAAGTCTCCCTTTCGCCCGGGGAAGTACTACCACCATACTTAGCTTATCTATTTCTGCCGCCAAGCAGCATTACTGTGTTTCGGTTGGAAGGGTATGGTTGCCGATGAAATTACAGGCACATGAGGCTTTAAACCTTGTACGGGCCAAACCAAACCGTACACTCAGCATTGTCATTATCAAACCCGCTCCCATCAACACTATCAATATCAATCGTACCTATAGTACAGGGCTAGCAGCACCCCCGTACACACCTGTATGCCTTAATTTGATGAACGCAGGGCAGTGCATCGTAGGGCACATTTCTAAGGTGCGTGACCTACGAGACAATTCTCTGTTATAGGTGATCACTTAACATCAGGTGGACTATAAGCTTGGTCCATCGCCAAGTGGCATAAAAAATGATATTAAAGTTGTTAACATTAGTGGATATGGTTAGTTAGAATCATCCCCTTTCAGGTAGTAGGTACTTAGGTACCTACATACCTAGGTACTTACCTCCTGAACCAGAAGAAACTAATTATTTATGTACTTTATTCACAGAATCTCAAGAATCAAATTATGACAACCAACTTATGGGTGGAGCAGGTGAGCTGGCTTTTAACTTTTAATCCGTTTTAAGATACACAGTTTGCTACATTCACTCGAGTTTAGACTTGGGTTTCAAATGTATTCATTAGTGCATGAACGATATGTACCTACCTACGCAGTGACGGCCCCGCCCATTTCCCACTCAAAAAGTAAATGTTCAATTGAATGAGCTGAACTAAACACTAATGTATGAGTATATACTTATACATTTATTGCTAATCAAATGATGACGCCTACCTAACGAGGCCGTCGGCTGTCGCCGAGTCGCCGACATTGCCGACGGCTACCGCCGCCACTACGTGCACTCTGGAAACAAATCACATTAGGCGAGATTCTCCGGAATAGCGACGCAGCTCCAGCAGATGTTGCTACACTAAATAAAAATAAATTTAATATATCTCAATAATAATATTCAGAGTCGCTCAACGAGCTATGGAGAGGGCTATGCTCGGGGTTTCTCTACGGGATCGAATCAGAAATGAGGAGATACGTAGGAGAACTCAAGTCACCGACATAGCCCGACGGATTAGCACGTTGAAGTGGCAATGGGCAGGCCATATAGCGCGCAGAACAGACGGCCGATGGGGTCGAAAGGTTCTCGAGTGGAGGCCACGGACCGGCAAGCGCAGCGTAGGACGTCCACCCACAAGATGGGCAGACGACTTGGTAAGAACCGCAGGTCGGCGTTGGATGCAGGCCGCTTCCAACCGCAGTTCCTGGAGATCAATGAGGGAGGCCTTTGTCCAGCAGTGGACGTCCTACGGCTGATATGATGATGATGATGAATAATATTCATTGTTTTATGACGAGTAAAATGGTTTGGTCACGTTCACGGCTTGGTAATGCATAAACTGTCGAGGCGCGAGGCCCCTCGGACCGCGAGGCCTGGCCGTGGCGGTGGCCCACGCATTACATCCCACCTCTGTAGGTACAGACGGTACCACAGACATGAGAAATAATATAAATACTTACTTCCCTCATCCGTTGACGGTACGGTACGGATAACTTGTAGAATTGCCAATTCCCGACTGATGAAGACGTAGATAGGTACCTTGTTAGCATAATTGTTGTTCTCCGTAAAATCTTCTCCCTCTCTTCTCTCTCTCCAAAAACGCAGATATAAAAATCAAAGACGAGGAGTTTGCTTTTGTGGACACCACCGTATTCTTAGGTAGATAACATAACCCTAAATCTAGATAATAAGCTTCAATGGAGCCCTCACATCGATAAGTTGTCGAAGAGACTTAGTTCTACGGCATACGCAGTCAAAAAGATCCGTCTTTATACAGACGTAAACACAGCTAGACTAGCTACTTCCACAGTGGGTATTATGTCTACGGTAAATTATAAATTGCACGAACAGCCCTCTGTTCGTGCAATTAATAATATGGATCCCAGAGAATCATTACGCCACATTCCCTTGTCTATGAAAACAAACATCCATGAAACATCTATGAAAATTCGATGTATGTTCACCAAAATATTCATTTGTTTAAGAAAAATGTCGATAATCTTATTTTATATTAAATTAAAGATTATCTCGCTGTTGCCACTTCTAATCTCCATAAAGATAGTAAATCGTTTAAAGGGCAAGGTGTCCCTTTGTAATCAAACTCCCAAGTGATGTACAATGGAGAATGAGGGGTTTCCCCGACCATGTTTTTAGAAAGTGCTAACAGATGGCGCTGTCCCATGCTCCATCAAGCACTAGGGATGGAACGTTTCACGAGTAACAAATTTAAAAACGTAATTAATCAAAATCTTTATTAAAGGCCTACTATAAAATATCAAGTTATTTATATGATAGATAAGCTTAGGATTGAAATTGCTCCAACTCGTTCAAAAATATTATAATTTAGACGTAATTTATTTTATTTATTGATAATCTAAAAGGATCATTAAAAAACCAGCCTTGTTTGTTGCCTTTCTTTCCTGGCTTGGTCGCGAAGGAACAGGCAGTAAAATTGACGTTTCAAAGTGATCCTTGTGATTTTAAAGAATAAAAAGATTTTGATTCTCCGAGGATGTAGGTATAGTTTAGTTGTTAGTAGCTAAGGGAACACGCGCGTTGTCTCAGAGTTGGTACGACTACAAGCTGTCGTGGGAGCCGCGCGAGTACGGCGGCGTGGAGATGCTGCACGTGCCGTCCGACCACATCTGGCGACCCGACATCGTGCTCTACAACAAGTCAGTCAACACAACACAACACGCACCAACATCAATGCACCAACATCATCGCACGCCGCACTCAGCCCGCAACGATCACTCATTCATTTCATGTTCGTCTCAACAATCCATTCCATATAAACTAGTGAGTGTTTCGCCCCGAGCTGAGATCTCGCGACTCTCCCATAACAACAAAAACAATATTATTTGTAATTTTTCACTATCAAAATAGTGACAAGTACCTAATGCATAACCAAATTACTTGACTTACAGTGTCATTTAAATTACAGGTAACGGAATTTCATGTAAATTGGTTACACTGTTTAGGGGTAGAAATTGTAGTTATTCTAGATTTAAGACTTTTCCTTATATTTACAATTCTGTATTATTTTTGTCGATTTTGTTCTAAACATCAGCTTTATTCAGATTGTAATTCAATAAAGGTGAAGCAATATTAAAATAACGGATTGTAACAAATTTATTTATATTTTGTAACAGAACAGTCGAAATAAAATATATTTTAATTTTTAATTTATATTTGTGTCACTAAAGCTACACAAATACAAAATTACAGCACTGTGGGGTCACTGGTGTACCTACCATGTGAATTTCGCCAATTTATTATGGCTAATAACTCAAAAACGACAAGGGATAAACTAAAAATAAAAACAAGGTCAAAATTTACCGATGAAGACCTTTCATTAGACATCCTTCTTGACCTAAAAGTCTCATTTAGATTTTTTTTACCCCTCTTGAACCCTAATATCTCAAGAACCCCGCAACATTTTTAGTTCATTTAGTCACACTAGGATTATGCCAACACTACCTACCCATATATCAAATTTCCCGATGATCGGATCAACCCTTCGAAAGTTATCCTCGGACAAACAAACATACATACATACATATATACAACACCGATTTGCCCAAGTTGATTTGAAGATCTCGCTTCGCTCGATTAATAGTAATGACCATTATCCGAGTATCTCATCGCAGCTACCAGATACCTGTTTCCCGTTGCTTTATGTTACAATATTACAGTCTGAACTCGTATCCACCTACTGTCAGTGAATGCAACCTTTACCTATGACAAGAAACACAAACCGGTGGAATAATAGATGTCGTTCTGTCGATAGCGCGGACGGCAACTTCGAAGTGACGCTGGCGACGAAGGCGACGCTGAACTACACGGGCCGCGTGGAGTGGCGCCCGCCCGCTATCTACAAGTCCTCCTGCGAGATCGACGTCGAGTACTTCCCCTTCGATCAGCAGACCTGCGTTATGAAGTTCGGCTCCTGGACCTACGACGGCTTCCAGGTGGGTACTCCCCTGTGCTACCTCACATCACGATGCACAGGATACCTCTGATGTTCAAATCAACTTGGGCAAATCGGTGTTGTATATATGTACCTATCACCTGCAGGTGGACTTGCGGCACATCGACGAGGCGCGCGGCACCAACGTGGTGGAGCTCGGCGTCGACCTCTCAGAGTTCTACACCTCCGTCGAATGGGACATCCTCGAGGTGCCCGCCGTCAGGTACCTGATTTATACAATGCGTTTTTTTTATTTTAATGCTGGGCTACCAGATTCAATCAAACTCAATACCTATATAATAGGTTGGGGAAAAAGTCTTTTCGCATTATAGTATGTATGAACTTGTAATAAAATCTCTTTGGCTACACTATTTGTATCTGGCTGGTTTTGGTATCATTCAAAGTTTAAATTTTAAAGAAGATAATTCAAAATTCAAATTAGGAAAATGTGTGATTTTTATTTGTTTTTCGTACTGTAAAGATGAGTGAATCTAATGAAGATATTCGATACATTTTAAAAATTTACTTCAAAAAAAGTAAAAATGCAACGCAAGCCGCGAAAAAAATTTGCGATGTTTATGGACCTAGTGCAGTGTCTGTGAGAGCAGATAAATTTGGTTTAAGCGTTTTCAATCCGAAAATTTTGATGTCAAAGGTGCACGTCGCTCAGATCGCCTTATTACGGATAAAATTGATGATATTTTTGAAAAAGTGGAGCAAGATCGGCATATCAGTAGTAACGACGTAGCTGAAGAACTGGGAATTGACCACAAAATAGTTATGGCGCATTTGAAAAAAACTGGGTACACAAAAAAGCTCGATATTTGGGTACCCCACGATCGCACTGAAAGAAACCTATTGAACCGTGTACTCATTTGTGATTCTTTATTACGACGTAATGAAACCGAACCATTTTTGAAGAAGCTGATAACTGGTGATGAAAAGAGGATCACGTACGACAAGAACGTGCGAAAAAGGTCGTGGTCAAAGTCCGGTCAGGCTTCACAGACTGTGGCGATACCCGGGTTAACTCGCAACAAGGTGATGCTGTGGGTGTGGTGGTATTGGAAAGGCATTATTCGTTATGAGCTGTTACCACCAGGCAGGACCATCGATTCTGAACTCTACTGTGAACAACTGATGAGATTAAAGCAAGAAGTTGAGAGAAAGCGGCCGGATTTAATCAACAGAAGGGGTGTGGTTTTTCATCATGATAACGCTAGACCTCACACATCTTTAGCCACTCAACAAAAATTAAGAGAGTTTGGCTGGGAGGTGTTAATGCATCCGCCGTATAGTCCTGACTTTGCACCTTCAGATTTCCACCTGTTTTGGTCTCTTCAGAATTCTTTAGGCAGTATCAGGTTAACATCACGAGAGGACTGCCAAAACTACTTGTCGCGGTATTTTGATCAGAGGCCCCAAAATTTCTATAGCAATGGGATCATGTCCCTACCTACAAGATGGCAAAAAGTTATCGAACAAAATGGTAGCTACATACTTTGGTAAAATGTAAATAAACTATATTAAAAAATGTTTTGAATTTTCTTAAAAAATGCGAAGAAACTTTTTCCCCAACCTAATACTTGTGATCCAATCCCTATAGAGCTGGCTGGCTCTTCGTGGCTAGCGTGGCTCAGAACTCTAGCCTATGTCCATGCATTTCAGAAACGAGAAGTTTTACACGTGCTGCGACGAGCCCTACCTAGACATCACGTTCAACATCACCATGCGGCGCAAGACTCTCTTCTACACCGTCAACCTCATCATCCCCTGCATGGGCATCTCCTTCCTCACCGTGCTCGTCTTCTACCTGCCCTCCGACAGCGGCGAGAAGGTACCTACACTACACTCCTATTCATAATAGTACCTACCTGATGATGACTCGTACGAGCAGGTAGGTGTGTGTACTTAACGCATCCGCTCGGCGCAGGTGTCGCTGTCCATCTCGATCCTGCTGTCGCTGACGGTGTTCTTCCTGCTGCTAGCGGAGATCATCCCGCCGACTTCGCTAGTGGTGCCACTGCTCGGCAAGTTCGTGCTCTTCACCATGATCCTCGATACCTTCAGGTACCTGCCTACCTTCCTGCCTACCTGCAGAGTAACGTTCATTTATATTTTCTTCTAACACGAAAGTTCCTAATAGTTTTAAACATCTTAAAGCTTCCTCCTATATGAGGAAGCTTTAAGATTATAAGCAATTAAACAAAAGATTTATAAAAAAGCCTACTATAAAACATCGGATTATTTAGATGATAGAGAAGCTTGGGATTGAAATTGCTCCAACTCGTTCATAATGTTACAATTTAGACGTAATTTATTTCCTGTATTGTTATGTATTGTCAAAGGATCATTAAAAAAAACAACCAGCCTTGTTTCTTGCCTTTCTTTCCAGGCTTGGTCGCGAAGGAACAGGCAGTAAAATTTACGTTTCAAAGTGATCCTTGTGATTTTAATGAATGAAAATATTTTGACTTTGACTTATATAAAATAACAAGGTATCTAGTTATTTTATAGTTAGTTGCATAGCTCATTTGTATAGTGTGTAAAGAGAATCTTGAGGAAGTACCTACTAGTTGTACTAGTTGATTGTAGCGCAGTAGAGAGTATATATCCCCTCTGCGTGCTGTAGCTGACGCGACTCTGTGTGTGCGCTTTCAGCATCTGCGTAACCGTGGTGGTGCTGAACGTGCACTTCAGGTCGCCGCAGACGCACACGATGGCGCCGTGGGTGCGCCGCGTCTTCATCCACGTGCTGCCGCGCCTGCTGGTGATGCGCCGCCCGCACTACCGCCTCGACCCGCACCGCAGCCGCTTGTAAGTCTACCTAACCTACCCTACCCTGTCTCATGCCATGCCATGCAAAGTAACAAGTCGTAGGGCTGTTGGCTTCCGCTGCCCCGTTGCGTTGTCTCCCTTTAATAAATTATTATTAGTAAATAAATATAAGTTTTTATTATAATATGTATTTTAGGCTAACGTAGGTATATATCTTTATAGCCTTAGAATAAGTTCATTGGATATTATTTAACTTATTCTACGGCTATACCTATTTTGTTATCAACTGATTTTACTTATTCTAAGGCTATAAAGATATATACCTACGTTAGCCTAAAATACATATTATAATAAAAACTTATATTTATTTACTACAGAAATACTTTCTTCGCGTGGAGTTTTATGTTAAATGTTGAGTTTATTGCTAGAAGGCTCAAGTTGCAGTTTATCAGAAGGATTCAGGATTGTCCATTAAATTAAAAGTGATTAAAATGCAAAGTAAAATTCACTTCTTCGTCTATTTATACGGGACACAAGTCAATACAAAAATTACAAGTTCTTCTAATGAGTGCCGGTAGGTAATTGCAGGGCCAAGCAGCGCTGCGACTGTATTCCTTTGTTTAAAGTTCTGCCTGCCTAAGCATCGCTCGTTCCCTAGAATCATCCCCATGTAAAAAAAATTTTTTAAGAAAAATTCGAAGTACTATTTAACAACACTGCAAAGATACTGGCACACAAATAACAGACGGACAAGGCACACAAATAATCAATAAAATGTGTCGAATAAACATGCTACGTCTTACAAAACTTTGTCCTACTTTCTAAAACCTGCGAATTTCCTAAAAATCGCACTGGTGGCTTAACCTGCCGACCGCTGCGTGTGGTACCTACGTGTTGTAAGTGCGGGTGAGTTTTCCACGCAATTAGTTTCTACATTATTTTCAACTCATTTCATCTTCATTTTCATTTAGACTTAAATCATTACTGTCTTCTACTAACATGTAAGCAGGTTTTAGTCTGCCTTACACTTGTACATCTCTATTAGGAAAATTCACTTTAAAAACTTTGTCATTCCTATTCAAAATTTTATAGTGGCCATCATAGGTAGAACATAACGATTTCTTAAACACGTCATTACGAACAAACACATGTGTTGTTCGTAATGACTTTAAATCTTTACTTACAAAAACCTTTCGCGAATCGCTTACCGCTCGTAACTTCGGTCTCAGCTTGCTAATAGTTCGACGTACAGTTGTAAGTTCTCTAAGAAAACATGTTGGTCTGTAACTTTACGATTTTCTACCTGAAAAATTCTCCTAGGAGTCTGATCGTCTCTCCATAAACCATTTCAGCTGCAGATACCTACTCCAGTATCTGTTCTGCTCGCTGCTCGTAATTTTAACAAAACAATAGGTAGGTAATTCTTCCACCAAATCCATGCCTTCTGTTAATGCGCTTCTCATCGAGCGATGCCACCTTTCGTTACTCTGTGGCTGATACGGAGTAGTCCTCATTCTTTCAACCCCCATCAATCATTTCATAAGTGCATTAAAAAGATCACTTTCAAATTGCTGACCCTGATCCGTAGTAATCCTACTTGGGCAACCGTATCTACAAATCCAAGTCTCAAATATTACTTTAGAAACCGTATCCGCTGTTATGTCAGAAACTGCTACAGCTTCTGGCCAACGCGTGAAACGATCCATAATTGTAACAACATAACGATGTCCGTGCCTCGAGGTAGGTAGAGGACCTACAATATCTGTATGAATGTGTTCAAACCGTGTACACGGAGGAAAACTGGTTATATCTGAAACTGGTTGCCGATTAACCTTTGACTTCTGACAAGCTAAGCAAGCTTTAGTCCAATGCCCAATATCTTTAATCATCCCTGGCCAAAAAAATCTAGTTACTTGGAATCATATCTCGAATCGTTCGTAAACCAGGGTGACTAATGTTATGAATGCTATTGAAAGCTATTCTGCGAAACTTGCAAGGTAAATAAGGTACATCGCTCGTTGACAAATTTTATTCAAAGTGCATAAAATTTGTTTATCAGAGTTAGGCATTACAATTTGCTTAAACGACAACTTACTGTTTTGAGCGGATGTAACCTGATATTCATTTTCCTGCGCCTGTGCCACTGCGAGTTCTTCGTAACCTATAGCTGTAAGGCAACTACTTCATACTTTCAACACGCGATAACGCGTCTGCTACTGTGTTTTCTGTGCTGTTGATATGCTGTATGTCTTTAGTAAACTCGCTAATATACAACAGTTGTCTGGCTCTTCTTGGAATTTCTTTATATTTTCCCACTTTTAAAAAGCATAAATGAGCGGCTTGTAGTCCGTAAAAATGGTAACCAGTCAACCCTCGATCATATTCCTAAAATGTATCTATCATGGCTAAATGCTGGCTAAAAAAGCTGACAGCTTCTTATCATGTGTAACATCATGTGTTATCATGTGTACTTTCTCTGTGAATCCGATAATTTTTTTGTAAAATAGCCTAATGGCAACCACTTAGGTACCTTCTATCTTTTGTTCTAGCCCGGCGCCGACACACAAGTCGGACACGTCCGTCATAAGAGCTAAAGGAGCATCGCCACTGGAGTGAGACAATGTAATGGCGCTATTAAGGCTTACCTTACATTGTTCAAAGACCTCGATGCTCTTGTGGTCCCATACAATTTGTGTCTTGCCCTTCTTCTTGGCGTTATGCTGAAACTTGTTAAGTTCTGCCTGCTGTAGGTACCACTGCGTTCGGCAAATGTGATCTATAAAAATTAAGCATACTTAAAAAACGTCGTAATTGTTCAACTGTCTCGGGCCTTGGATAGTCTGTAATCGTCTTTACCTTATCCGGCATTGGGCTGATTCCTTCTTGCGATACCTTGTACCCTAAAAAATCAACCTCTTTCTGAGCAAACGTACACTTGCTTAAATTTATCGTAATTCCTAGTTCATCAAGCAATTTCCTCGCGTGTTTATTTTATTTTTCTTTAATAAGGACAACAAACAATTATACAATTAGGTTACTTAATGCTAATACTCAATAAGGTTCTTTAAGTATAATCAGCCCCGCTCTCCACAGATTGGGTTGACAAATTATACGGGAATAAAAATTTCATGCTTATGAAAGAAGACAAACAATATCTGTAGATTACATTACATACAAGTACAAGATTTTACTTTAGGTCAGACAGAAAAAGTGTATCCGACATTATGACATGAAAGAGCCGGGTGAGGTTGTAAACAGTTCGATACTAGTAAAAAGATAATTACCTAAGTTGTTTCATGATTCTGTTTAAGGGTGCGCGCTCACCGGCGTTAGTTTTGCAGGGAATAGGCGCAAACAAATTACGTTTGCGAGTCTCTCGAGGGTAAGAGCGACAGGGTATGTGTAAGAAAATTTGGTTTACAAGATTACTACAGTCGAATTCATGATGACATATCATAAGATATGTCATCATGAATTCGACTGTCTGAGAAGACTGCTTCTTGATCAAATGTTACTTTATAAAAAGTAACATTTGATCAAGAAGCAGTATTCTCATCTTAAGAGTGTTTCTCATGTATTTCCTCATTTTCTCATGCGATCAAAACATCATCGATGTAACAAAAAAGAGTAGACTCGCTATTGTCGCTTGCATCTCCTAAATGTACTTTCTAAAACCTGAATGAAAATACTAGTACAGGCATCGATGGTATTAGTACTAAATTATTAAAATGTATGAAGAGGTTTATTGTCAATCCGTTAACAGACTGTATAAACAAATGTTTCGAACGAGGCATATTTCCGGATAATCTTAAATTGGCAAAAATTACCCCTATCTACAAAGCTGGTGTAAAAACTGATTCCAGTAGTTACAGGCCCGTCTCCGTATTACCGGTTATATCTAAAATCTTTGAGAAGATAATCTACACCCGACTGAATGATTATCTGTCTGATAATAAATTTCTCATCAAAAAACAGTAGGTATGGATTCCGGCCAAAATAGAACACGCTTTCGGCAACCATCGACCTAATAACAAATATTAATACTATTTATACTAAAAACGGGATATTTACCATGATTTGTGAGTATTTGAGTATCCCAATATTTCGGCGCAGTTGCATGCGCCATGATCACGGGTAAACGTTTACCCGTGATCATGGCGCATGCAACTGGAATTCCGCAAGGTTCCATCTTAGGCCCATTGCTTTTTCTCATCTATGTCCACAATATAAACAATATAGGACTAACAGGTTGTTTGACGTTGTACGCAGATGACACTAGTCTTTTTTATTTTGGTCAATCTATACAAGATATGGTCAATGAAGCTCAAAAAGACCTAAATACACTTAATGAATGGTTCCTACATAATCTTCGTATAATAAATACTTACATCGAAAACATCTTTAATGATCTTTGTCGCGAAAAATAAATTGATCCCTTATTATACCCAACTTAAAGTAAATGATACTATAATATGCAAATCGAATCAAAAAAAATATCTAGGGCTCTTATTAGATGATAAATTATCTTGGAGACCACATCAGATCAAAATTTATATCTCTAACTGGAGCCCTACGCAAAATAAGTGGCTGTTTACCCCCAAAGGTCAACACTTGTAAAGCCCCATATAGAATATCTAATTGAGATATGGGGATCAGCATCTAAAACCGTTATTCAAGATTTACAAATATCACAAAATAAATCAATTAAAAGACCTAACAACTACGATTACTTAACACCTACCAAAATACTTAAACGAACAAAATACGAAAAAACAAAACTATTAAATGTGACGCAAATATATACACTACATATTAGGTTGGGGAAAAAGTTTCTTCGCACTTTTTAAAAAAAATCCAAACATTTTTTAATATAGTTTATTTACATTTAACTAAAGTATGTAGGTACCATTTTGTTCCATAACTTTTTGCCATCTTGTAGGTAGGGACATGCTCCCTTTGATATAGAAATTTTGGGGCTTCTGATCAAAATACCGCGACGAGTAGTTTTGGCAGTCTTCTCGTGATGTTAACCTGACACTGCCTAAAGAATTCTGAAAAGACCGAAACAGGTGGAAATCTGAAGGTGCAAGATCAGGCCTATACGGTGGATGCATTAACACCTCCCAGCCAAACTCTCTTAATTTTTACTGAGTGGGTTAAGATGAGTGAGGTCTAGCGTTATCATGATGAAAAACCACACCCCTTCTGTTGATTAAATCTGGCCGCTTTCTCTCAACTTCTTGCTTTAATCTCATCAGTTGTTCACAGTAGAGTTCAGAATCGATGGTCCTGCCTGGTGGTAACAGCTCATAATGAATAATGCTTTCCAATCCCACTACACACAGCATCACCTTGTTGCGAGTTAACCCGGGTTTCGCCACAGTCTGTGAAGCCTGACCGGCCTTTGACCACGAACTTTATCACACGTTCTTGTCGTACGTGATCCACTTTTCATCACCAGTTATCAGCTTCTTCAAAAATGGTTCGGTTTCATTACGTCGTAATAAAGAATCATAAATGAGTACACGCTTCATTAGGTTTCTTTCAGTGAGCTCGTGGGGTACCCAAATATCGAGCTTTTTTGTGTACCCAGTTTTTTTCAAATGCGCCAAAACTGTTTTGTGGTCAATTCCCAGTTCTTCAGCTACGTCGTAACTACTGATATGCCGATCTTGCTCCACTTTTTCAAATATGGCATCAATTTTATCCGTAATAGGGCGACCAGAGCGACGTGCATCTTTGACATCAAAATTTCCGGATTGAAAACGCTTAAACCAAATTTGTGCTACTATCACAGACACTGCACTAGGCCCATAAACATCGCAACTTTTTTTCGCGGCTTGCGTTGCATTTTTACCTTTTTTGTAGTAATATTTTAAAATGTATCGAATTTCTTCATTAGATTCACTCATCTTTACAGTACGAAAAACAAATAAAAATCACAAATTTTCCTAATTTGAATTTGGAATTATCTTTAAAATTTACTTGTTACTTAAACCTAGCATAGTTAAAGATAATACAAATCACAGGAATGCAATATACTATTAAAAAAAAAGAGAGAAGAAGTGGGTACCTACGTTTTACTAAATAATTAGCCACATCACTGGCGTTGTTTTGATCGGGAGGTGTAAGGTAGTGTGCGAGTTCGGTCTATGTGTGAGTGAAGGTGCCTAGAACACTGACCACTGTTGTGTAATTTTATTATATACAATCCGAATGCAAAAATCAATGTATTACTCCTACACTATTTTTACACACACATTGATTTTTGCATTCGGATTGTATATAATAAAACTACACAACAGTGGTCAGTGTTCTAGGCACCTTCACTCTCCATAGACCGAACTCGCACACTACCTTACACCTCCCGATCAAAACAACGCAACGCCAGTGATGTGGCTAATTAGTTAGTAAAACGTAGGTACCCACTTCTTTTATCTTTTTTTTTTGATAGTATATTGCATTCTTCTGATTTGTATTATCTTTAACTATGCTAGGTATAAGTAACAAGTACCTATAGATCAATAAAACGCACTGTTTGTCACCAGCACCAATTAATGTGTTATAAATATACTTTAGGTTAGTCTAGGTTTTACCTGGGTATTATAAAACTATGTCTCATATAAGTGAACTGTATCTAATATTAAGTTCTTTTGAGAATAAACATATTTAAACCGAAATGTTCGATGTCAATACGTTATGTATGATCCATAAACATCTGAATGTTTGAGCTGCATTTCTTAAACCAAATCCCATTCTTTTAAATTCAAAAAGTCCAAAAATTGTGAATATTGCCGTTTCTTCGATGTCTTCTTCTACAACAGCTATATTATGATAATGCCCTATTTAAATCCAAACATGAAAAAAAAAATTATTTGGTAGCATATACTTACGTAAAATTCTATAACCGCGGTATCGGATATCTGTCCGGCTTACGTCCGGTACAGCCTCTCGGGAATTGAATTTTTTACCCACTAAAAAGTTGTCTAAATTTTGGAAAAAGTAATAGTCGGTAGGTGCAAGGTCTGGAGAGCATGGCGGATGAGGGAGAGCTTCCAACCCCAGCTCTTGCAGCTTGAATACTGTCTGTTGTGCAGTATGGGGTCGCGCGTTGTCGTGAAGGAGCGGTGGGGACGACCGATTGACCAAAGCTGGTTGCCGATGTGCAAGCTTCTCCATCATTGTCACCAGTTCTTCACAGTACCTACACATATGCAGTAATGCTCATGCCGTTTTGTAACAAGCTGTGGTGAATCACACCCGCACTAGACCACCAAACAGTGACCATCACCTTTTTAGGGGTAATTTTTGGTTTAGACTTTAGGGCATTGCTTTGATGCTGAACCAGGATCTAACCAACTTGCTGAACGCTTTCGATTGTCGAACAGAATCCATTTTTCATCGCACGTAACAATTCGGTTCAAAATTCCTTCATTTCTTTGCCTATTGAGCAGCGCGAGGCAGGTCTCGACGCGTACGTTGCGCTGGCGATCGTTAAGTTCGTGGGGCACCATTCTATCAAGTTTGTTTACCTTGCCTATTTGTCGCAAATGGATCAAAATTGTTTTGATACTAACTTCAAAAGCTGCTGCTAGCTAAGCTGTAGGTATATTGAGTTTCGTCAGCTTCCACAATCGCCTTTAATTCATCATTGTTGACCAAAGTCTCCGGACGACCACGAGCTTCATTTTTCAAGTCAAAATTTCCAGAACGGAACCGGAAAAACCAATAACGGGTTGTGCGTTCGTTTGTACCTACAGTTCTCTCCGTAAACGTTTTTGATGTTACGTGCCGTTGATGCCACGACGGAACTCATATTCCATAATTACACGAATTTTTAGAGTATCCATTATGACGAAATATGTTCAAATGCAATTAAAATACAAAGCTAATCAATAAACAAAAGACTGAGTTGGTAAAAAGAATGTTATGTTTTTAAAACAAAATTATTTTGAGTTTAGAATACAAAGCCATCTCAAACTTCTTTCTTTTTGAAATGACCAGTGCTGAAGAACGGCAATTTCATAGGTAAAGACCTATTACTATTATTATAGTTGTATGTCCGCGACTTCGTCCGCAACTTTCTGGATCTCGACAACAATGCCACCTACCGGGTTCAATTGTGTTTTTAAACCATCCAGAAACCCATTGAAATATACACACAAATTTTCATCAAAATCGATTCAGCCGTTTTTGAGTTTTAGCAAGACTAACGTACGTCAATTGATTTTTATGTAGATAGATAAGTAATTTGTTTCAGGAAAAGTCCTTGTTGTTACCTAGCGTGCGACAGATGACAGAGTTTTGGCCATAGTTGGTGTGACTAAAAGGAACATAAGAGTTGTGTTTCTAGTTAGTGTAGGCAGTTAAATTCATTTTAAGGTAGTAGGTACATTGTAAAGGTGTTTTGAATTGTTTTGAGGTCACTAAGGTATTTTGGACGAGAAGACGTCTCGTACCTAGTGTCCCGAACATTGCCCAGCCGAGTTGGATTCGTCGACTGGCTTCTTTCTCGAAGTTGGACCTACCAAACTGGACTGTTTATCTCAGGTAGACGTACCTACTCGTCTACAGCATCGAGATTAGAGTTCCCAACTCATACCGGGGTGGGCGCCACATGGATATTTGTCATCGGATTTTCGTCTTATCCATGTTCATTTTAATGCCCGCTTGTTGGGACACTGTTGAGATCACCGAGCATCATGCCTAAGTCTTCCAGCGATTCTACAATGACCACGTTATCGTCTGCAAATCGACGATGAGTGTTGTACGCGCCATTGATATTGATGCCCAGTCCTTGTCATTCCAAGAGCTTGAAGGTATCCTCTACAGCGGCGGTAAGCAGTTTCATTAGATACATCTCCTTGTCTATTAACGCCTTAAAGGGATCGCTTTCGTACCTTCCTCCTGTACTCGGACCGACATGGTGGCGTTGTTGTAAAAGCACTTCAGCACTTCGATGTATATCGATAGTCAATACGGCACCGCTGAAGAGACTGCAGCACTGCCCTGGGCCCGTAGTCATGTTACATTCTCTTTGAATCGACTCGATTTCTACATAGGTTTGGTGGCGATATATCACGTGATATTTCCATAGCATGTGTCAAATCCCATACCTACATTTGCGGACTTATCAACTAGCGTCATCGCTAATCGAATGTAACTTGGCTAAGCCCTCAGGTTTCAACCGAATCGAATGCATTTTCCTAGTCCACGAACGCTAGACATAATGGCAGATTATAGGTAGGTACTCCTGTCTTCTGTAGGTATACTTAATTTGCCTCAACGTATATTTACCTAAATGTGGTTTAAGTATACTGTACTACTGAAGCCTTTTCAGAATTAGTCGTGGAGATAGTACATATTGCATAGGTAGTAGTTCATACCTGATTATGAAAAGTAATCAGCCACTTTCTCAAACGAACAAGGGTCAGTTTTGAACTAGTTTAATGTCCTCGCTCGCGTATGAAAGTGTCTCGTCTCGCTTACAACAATGTAATGTACCTACTACTTATTTAGATAACTTATCGACAAGATGTTTAGTATATAGCTACATAGGTTAACGTTCCACTTCGACCCCGTCTCGAGTCTCTAGGCGTCGACGGCAGCCGCCGATAAGTAGCGACGGCGGCGGTCGCCTGCGTCGTCTGCAAAGCGCCGCTCGAAAGTGTCTTCTGCCCCGGTTAACAAACGCCGGGGTAGATGGCACTTATTTTCCCATTTGCCCCGTTAGCGGGGCCGGGCCACACCAAGGCAGATGGGACTGACGCTTCCTGTTTCAGCGGCGGGCTGGCCGCGGCGGCGCCGTGGGAGTCCCTAGACGGCGGCGGGATGGGGTCGCCGACGGGGGGCGGCGGCGGCGGCGGTGGTGGGCCGTGCGGCGCCTGCGCCGAGCCCGTGGTGAGCGCCTGCCGCGCGTGCCGCCTGCACGACGCGCCCGCGCTGTGCGAGGCGCTGCGGCGCTGGCACCGCTGCCCCGAGCTGCACAAGGCGATCGACGGCATCAACTACATTGCCGACCAGACGCGCAAGGAGGAGGAGTCCACGAGGGTGAGCAACGCCTCCCGTACTTACCTCAGGTAGCTTTTCACAAACGCACATTTTGTAATCATTGTGTATGGGCGCGTGTGCGCAGGTGAAGGAGGACTGGAAGTACGTGGCGATGGTGCTGGACCGGCTGTTCCTGTGGATCTTCACGCTGGCGGTTGTGGTCGGCTCGGCGGGCATCATCCTGCAGGCGCCGACGCTGTACGACGAGCGCGCCCCCATCGACGTGCGCCTGTCGGAGATCGCGTACGCGACCGCCAAGCCGCGTCCGCCGCCGCCGCGCTAACTACACCCTACCTTAACCTAACCTTGTACATAATTATACATAACTATAGTTTTTACGATGAACGACAACATGAGAGTCGAATTTCTTTTGATAGAAACGAAATAAAGACAGTTTTTTAAGACCTTCGTTTGTTAATCCCTTAAACTTAATTTCTATTAGATAAAACCGCGTCCGAATCGGTCCATCCGTTTGAAAGCTACGATGCCACACACAGCCTTGGATTGTGCTCGTAGGTGAACAGCCGCCTTCCACGAGTCAGTAGGTACAGTCAGTATCAGTCTCCAACTTCAAAAGACGAGGCTGATTAAAACCCCATGCTATTTTTCATTTGACAGGAGATAAAAAATTATGATTGTATTTTTTTTTCAGATTGGGCCTATAGAAATTTCATCAAAATCGGTTCAGTAGTTTGGTTTCTGTTTTAGAAGTCGATTTTTTGTTAAAAAGTTACTTGTCTTAATTTCGTCGGTCATTCTTCAGAAGGAAAGACGATCCCGCCGTCATATTTCTTTTATATCAAAGGACAAACACATGCACGGCCCAATACCATCCATACCTAGTACCCACTCGCACTTACCGTTTATCCTTGCACTTAGACAAATGTTAACATGCTAGATATATCATGCTCTGATCGCACGGCGCGCAATATGACGCACGATTATTGATTTGTTTCATAAGCCCCACTAGCGGGGCAGTGCGGTGGGGATTATGAAACTTAACACTTCATTCAAATTACAAGGATCACTTCCTACCTACCTTGTGAAATTGACGTTTCAAAACGTCAATTTATCCACATGTTCCTCCGCGGTCAAGCCAGGAAAGAATCAGGCAAGAAACAAGGCTGGTTATTCGTTTTAATGATCCTTTACAATACAGAAAATAATATTAATGTTAATCGGTGAAGTACCTATGTGAAACCTAGCTATAAGTATTAGCTGTATCAACTTATACGAGTATACCATGCTTCTAGCGAATAAATTCATTTCAAATTACCAATTTTGTGGCAAATCCCTCCATAATGCTTGTTGTTATAATGATTATAAACTAGGCTCTGGAAATATAGGAGGGAGCCTTATGTTCAACAGTAAGAGCTCTATGGTCAGCCCATAGATCATATCAGTATGCTGCAGATGATAATAACCTTAGGACAAATAAAAAAAATATGTAAATATAGAATTTATTGCTTTAAAATATAATATTATGCGATCACAATTATTAAGCGGACGCACTAGTGTGCGCTGCGAGGCGAGGGGCGCGGCATGGGCAGGCTACTGTCCGTCGTAGGTGATGAGGCCATAGAGGTCGGCGAGCGTGAGCAGCGGCGCGGCGGTGGGCGGGTCCGGAAGCGAGCCTGCGCTGCCCGCCACGTCGAGGTGCGTGAAGGGCAGCGCGCAGGCGGCGGCCCCCAGGCCCGATGCCAGCAGCAGGAAGCCGGCCGGGCCCTGGTGGCCGCGCGGCACGGCGGTGGAGGGGTGCGAGTCGGCCTGGTGTATGTCGTCGCACTGCACGCGGCCGGCGTGCGCCGCCAGGTCCTCGCGCCGGATGCGGCTCACCTCGGCCGGCTCCCCGACGCCGTCGCCCGCCGCCATCACCTTCTGCGCGTGCCGCAGCGAGCTGCAACAGAGCCGATGCATCGCGCGTGCGCGGCGGATCTCACTCGCACTCGAGTCTAGCGATCTAGCGAAGGTACATCGCGAATCTTATTTGATCGAGTGCGAGGAAGATACACGTTTTTAAACTTTGAATAAAATTTGTCTCAAGGAAAGCCAACTTTTTTAGACAAACAATATTTAAATGGTTCGGATGGTTAGACAGCACATAGGCGCGTAGCGTTCGTGCACGCCGTTTCACTAGGCACGGTGTAGTTTACACTTTCTGGTGTTAATATTTCACTTTCACTGCTTCATTTGTGTGAATCAAATTAAAATTGTCTGTAATATTTTGATAATAAAAATAAAAAAACGAATAAGTTACCGCGTATTTTTTTCAAATTTGATTAAACAATGCCGTAATTTCATACCGCCAAGTATTTTATTACCGGCCAGCACTTTATCGAAGCGAATTACGTTCAAACTTTTTAATTAAATAGTGTTCCAAATTAAAAATTCATTTCGTCATTGCTATTAAGTGTGTACTAATGACCCATTTTGCACGCACTAATCGAGGAACCCTTCACTTCTTTTCGAATAGATAGAATGAAAATGATTTTTTTATTCCACGTTCGTTCCTAACCCCCTACCTGGCGACGTGGTTGTCCGCGGCGGCGGTGTAGGGCCCGTAGGCACGGTGCGCGTGCCCCGTCAGCGTCGCCACCGTGTACAGGTGCGGACTCCGCTCCGCGGCCGCGCGCTCCACCATCTGCAACAAGCGGGCGCGGTGAGCGGCGAGCGTCGAGCGGCGAGCAGTGAGCGACGCCCCGCGCCCCGCACCGCTCTCACACTCACCTCGGCCAGCAGGTCGGCCATGGCCATGCGTCCCTCGGCGTCCGTGTTGCCGACGCGGAGCGCTTTGCCGGTGCGCGTGCGGATGAGTTCGTCCGCGACGTACGCCTCCTCACCGATGGAGTTGCGCACCATGGCCAGCGCCGCCACCACCTTCACGCGGGCGCCGAGCGCGCTGCAGGCCTGCGGAACGCAACCGGCAACTCGCCGTTACTGATCTATCATCGATATGGATCGATGCGACATCGTAGGGAGGGGATCCTCACCTGCACAAAGCCGAGCACGGCAGCGGCACCGCACTTGTCGCGCGACATGCCTGCCATGGCTCCGCCCGCCTTCACGTCGCAACCGCCCGTGTCGTACGTCACGCCCTGCGGTACAACACACACACACACTGTTGAAAGCCTCCCACAAAACAAACAATATTATTCATAATCTCTGACCAATATGATAGTGCTACGAGATGCACAACCAACAACTAACTACGAATACCAAATTACATCACTGTGGGTCACTGGTTTATTATGGCTAATAACTCGAAAACTACAAATATTAAACTAAAAATAAAAACGGGGTAGACCTTTCATTAAACGTCCCATTTTACCTAAATGTCTTAATTAGATTTTTTTTTACACCTCTTGCACCCTAATATCTCAACAACCCCCCACATTTTTGGCTCACTTAACACCAGGATTGTGCAACACTATCTACCTATATATTAAATTTCACGCTAATCGGATCTACGCTTCGAAAGTTATCCTCGGACAACAAACATACATACATACAACGCCGATTTGCCCAAATTGATTTGAAGATCTTGGACTTGGTGTGACTAAATGAGCTAAAAATGTGGAGGGATTGTTGAGATTTTGAGATTCAAGAAAACAAAACAAAAATGGGAGTATCCGGTGAAGTGGCGCGTCTTATAAAAATGTCTTTGCGAGTACATTTCGACCCCCTTTTTATTTTTAGTTTAAACCTTGTAGTTTTTAAGTTATTAGCCATACTAAAAACTAAACTATGATAAAATTCACAGGGCACACCAGTGACCCCACAGTACTGAAATTTGGTATGCGTGTAGCTTTAGTGACACAAATATAGGGAAAATTCTGAAATCCAGAATAACTTTAATTTCTACTCCAAAAAAGTATTAGCAACCTACATGAACTCCCGACACCTGCAATTTGAATTAAACTGTAGGTTAGTTGGTTATGCATTTCGTGCCACTATAGAGTATACTCGCGAGATCGGGTGGTTCGGGGCGAACCACTAGTACTTTAACTATTGACTTACGACATCCTCGTAATGCGTATTTCGAGCGATAAATCAATTTGATTTGATCCTATTTAGTTTCCCCGATCTTACAGAAGAGCAACTTAATAAGCTTGAGCGCCTTCAAAACGTCTGCATTCGATTCATATTTGGCTTGCGCAAATATGATCATATTTCCGAGTTTCGCGTTAAACTCTTGTGGTTGCCAATCCGCTCTCGTCGGAATGCTCATATTCTAACTCTTTTATATAAAATTCTATTTACTTCTTCTTCTCCGCCGTATCTCAAACAATGCTTTGAATTCCTAAATCTATCCCATACCCGCAATCTGCGTTCTTCCACTACTCTCCAGTTGAAAACTCCAGCCCATAATTCCAACTTGTTTAATAACTCGTTTACGGTACGAGCTGTCCGATTATGGAATGACTTGCCCGTTTCCATCAGACATGCTAAATCTTTAGCTATTTTTAAAAATGAGGTCTACAAACTATACTTAGCGGCTTCTTTAGAGTAAACATTGTATTTCCTTTCGATATTTATTGTAAAAGTATATATGTATATATTTATTTATGTAAGTATATGTAGGTATATTTTAGGTTTAGGTATTTATTTATTTTTATCCTACATAAATAGGTGTTTATTGTAACACCGCCTCCTCACACGTCTTTTCAATCCAGTCCATCCAAAGGTTGCCTGGAAGAGATCGCTTTGAGCGATAAAGCCGCCCATTGTACCACCATGTATTAGTCTTTAAGTTTTCTAGGTTAAGTTATTTTAATTTGGTGTAACAATAAAGAATTATCTATCTATCTATTCGGGATCTGAACGGTGATAGCGTTGAGACTCACCTTGCCCACGAGCATCACCGTCTGCGAGTACGTCTTCGGGGAGTATTCCAGGAACACGATGCACCCTGGAACGAGAGGAAGACTCAGTATCGGGAATGCGCTCCCCGTCCGCGCAACACGCCGCTACAGATACATGGCGCACGGTGACGTCCCGCGCGCCCGCCAGTGCTGCGCACGCGTACTCAGCCTCGCGTAGCGGCGACATGCTCTCTCTGTCCGCACCGCTACAGATACATAGGTACCTCTGTGTCGCGGCACGGCGTGCGCGGCGCGGTCGACGGCGGCGAACAGCGGGTAGTGCGCCTCGAAGGTGGCGCGATACTCCAGCACGCGCATGGTGATGTCCCGCGCGCCCGCCAGTGCCACGCGCGCGTACTCAGCCTCGCGTAGCGGCGACATGCGTTCTCCGTCCGCACCGCTACAGATACATAGGTACCTCTGTGTCGCGGCACAGCGTGCGCGGCGCGGTCGACGGCGGCGAACAGCGGGTAGTGCGCCTCGAAGGCGGCGCGATCCTCCAGCACGCGCACGGTGACGTCCCGCGCGCCCGCCAGTGGCACGCGCGCGTACTCACCCTCGCGTAGCGGCGACATGCTCTCTCTGTCCGCACCGCTACAGATACATAGGTACCTCTGTGTCGCGGCACGGCGTGCGCGGCGCGGTCGACGGCGGCGAACAGCGGGTAGTGCGCCTCGAAGGCGGCGCGATCCTCCAGCACGCGCACAGTGACGTCCCGCGCGCCCGCCAGTGCCACGCGCGCGTACTCAGCCTCGCGTAGCGGCGACATGCTCTCTCTGTCCGCACCGCTACAGATACATAGGTACCTCTGTGTCGCGGCACGGCGTGCGCGGCGCGGTCGACGGCGGCGAACAGCGGGTAGTGCGCCTCGAAGGTGGCGCGATACTCCAGCACGCGCATGGTGATGTCCCGCGCGCCCGCCAGTGCCACGCGCGCGTACTCAGCCTCGCGTAGCGGCGACATGCGTTCTCCGTCCGCACCGCTACAGATACATAGGTACCTCTGTGTCGCGGCACAGCGTGCGCGGCGCGGTCGACGGCGGCGAACAGCGGGTAGTGCGCCTCGAAGGCGGCGCGATCCTCCAGCACGCGCACGGTGACGTCCCGCGCGCCCGCCAGTGGCACGCGCGCGTACTCACCCTCGCGTAGCGGCGACATGCGCTCTCCGTCCGCACCGCTATATATACATAGGTACCTCTGTGTCGCGGCACGGCGTGCGCGGCGCGGTCGACGGCGACGAACAGCGGGTAGTGCGCCTCGAAGGCGGCGCGATACTCCAGCACGCGTATGGTGTCGTCCCGCGCGCTCGCCAGTGCCACGCGCGCGTACTCAGCCTCGCGTAGCGGCGACATGCGCTCTCCGTCCGCACCGCTACAGATACATAGGTACCTCTGTGTCGCGGCACGGCGTGCGCGGCGCGGTCGACGGCGGCGAACAGCGGGTAGTGCGCCTCGAAGGCGGCGCGATCCTCCAGCACGCGCACGGTAACGTCCCGCGCGCCCGCCAGTGCCATGCGCGCGTACTCAGCCGCGCGTAGCGGCGACATGCGCTCTCCGTCCGCACCGCCCACGTCACGCGTCAGCCCGCTGAAACGTTAGAGAGTACGCGCTAGAACCTGCGCAGCGCGGAAAGAACGTTCGCGGGAAATCGACCCGACTACTCCGCTACTGCGGCCTGCGAGAAAGGTGTTCAAGAAACTTTACTTTCGTACCGGTATCGTGTGGAAACTCGAAGTTGATTGATGTCACAGGCATTTACGGCGTCGTCAGTTTAGAAACGCTTGCTGTTATGTAATACGTAGGTCACACTAAAAGTTTTGCGTTACTTAGAAAAACAACATGTTATCAACATGTTATGTATGTTATGTTAACATGTTAGTCCTCGAATTGTCTCATATGTAATCCGCGGGTTTTCTTCAATTAGCCGCTTAACAGTAGCCACATTATTTTCATTGACGGCAGTTGAAGGCCGCCCTCACGAAATTCGTCATGTAAAGAAACCCGACCTCTCTCAAATTCAGCAAACCATCGCCTTACGGTGCTCAAACAAGGTGCTTCTCTCCCAAAAGCATTTTGAAGACGTGCGGCACAGTCTTGCGGAGAGAGAGAACTTTTAAAATCATAAAAAATCATCGCTCTAAAACCTTTTCGACTTTTTTTTTATACTACTTATATGGCAAACGAGCATGCAGTCCACCAGATGTTAAGTGGCTACTGCAGCCCATGGATATCCACATAGAATTCAAAACAAGCTATTATGGTTGTCTTGATCTCTATGTGGATACGTTGCCATACTATAGGACTTAGCTGGTATGCCTATGTGCCAGTAATTACAGGAACATACCATTACCATCTAACCGGAACACAGCAGCCCAAGTACTGCTATTTGGCGGCAGATAAAGGTAAGGCGGTGGTGCCCACTTCCTCGAGCCCGTTCACAAAAGCTCTACCACCAGTACTTACTACCAGACTTAATTCCATTTTCGTTGCGTACGTAGAACTTTGATGATTGTGTGATAAAAACTATTGACAAATGATTTCCCGCCAATTTTTTTTTTTACTAAGAAGGTTACTACATTTCTAAAAATATAACATTCGAAATTCAAATACTTAGTTCCGATTAGCTAGAAGTGCAAAACTTTTAGTGTGCCCCATGCCGAAGGCAAAATATATATTGCCTTGTATATACACGGTGTCCTTTAAATTTTTTTTTTTTAGTTGAATACTTTAAATTTAATTGTCCTTTAAAGTTTTCCAAGAACAAACGTTGCTCAGACCATGGTCTAATAACTGTTTATAGCATTAAAAGAGAAAATTTAAAAAAAAGTATAGACCTTCTTAAATAAGTCTAACTTTATTATAAATACGGGATTTATCACGTACCGTCTTATCGGTGTTTCGACCGACAATGTTTCGGTTCAATTCGTGAACCTTCATCAGGGTGAGTGCGATCCGCTCCGAATAACGTCTCGCCTCGCACTGCGCGCCGCTGCTCTCTGCGCGCGAGTGGACGGGCGGGGTGGTGGGGATTGGGTCAACGAAAGCACAGTGCGTTGACCAGCTGTGTCATCATCATTATCATCGCTGCTGCTCTCTTCTGTAGTTCTTGGTACAGGCAAACACACAACACTAACTATGTCTCTACCAGGTTCACTCACTCTTCTGTCACTTGCATCATGAAGACATGGCCTCCAGGCCGGCGGTAGAACCCATCCTCTATCCCTGTTAAAGTTCGGCACACGACTTATTACTATCGCCTCTCGGATCTTGCGAGGAACGAAGAACTTCTCTCTCGCTAAAACCCGGGCCTTATCGAAACGTATGTAGTGCGTCGAATTAGAATCTAGGGAATGTTCCGCCACTGCAGAACTGTTTGAGTCAACATTCTTCATTGCATGTGTTCAGTCAACCTAGTAAATACGTTACGCTTTGTTTCACCAATGTAGCATTTACCGCAGTCACACGGTATCATATATACGCCAGGGACGCCCAGAGGGTCTCTGTCCTTCGGCGAACGCAGCAGCTGTCTCAATTGTGTTTGAGGACGGAATATTGTCTTGATGCTGTACTTATAGCGTAACAAGTTTCCGATCTTATCCGTTAATCCTTTCACAAAAGGTAAGTACGCTACTGCTCTATTTACCGTTGTTATGCGTGATCTTGTGGATGTGTCCGCAATTCGACAGCTCTGTCTCCACCCGTAGCCGTTTTGTTTCAGCACTCCTTTTATGTGTGAGAGCTCGCGGTTCACGTACTGAGAGGCACATAGCCTTAGTGCTCTATTAATCAGAGTACGCGGTACCGAGGCTAAGTGAGCTCGATGGTGGTGCGAGTCAGCTCTAAGATACCGGTCTGTGTGTGTTGGCTTACGGTATACTGTATGTGTAAGTCGTACTGTCTGTTCTCGTATAACCAACACGTCCAGGAACGGTAGGCATTCATCTTTTTCCAGCTCTACCGTGAAGGATATCTTAGGATGTTTACAATTTAGATAGCTAAGTAAGGTTTCTATGCTATCTCTTCGTACTATTGCGAACACATCATCTACATACCGCCACCGCCAAATCCCGTATTTATAATAATGATTGAAATCAATCACGAAAGTTTTCTAAGTAAAAAAGTCTAACTTTGTTAAAAAACTAACCGTGACATAAAGTTTATGGGTAGGTACGCTAGCCGTAGCGAATTACCTACTCCTTAGTTAAATAGGTACCTAGTAGCTACCGGTCAGCGCGCTGATTATGTTGTAGGGCGTAACGTTAAAATAGACATTTCAAGTTCGCAACTTTTTATATTTTTCAAAGACTGATTTCATTTAGTTTTTGATTTGATGTTATAAACTGTTAGTAGACCATGGTCTGAACAACGTTTGTTCCGGGAAAACAGTGATTTAAAGAACACCGTGTATATTATGCCTAAACATTTGATTAACGATTTAAACGCCACCTAGGTAAATAATACCGCGGCAAATTGAATTGAGAAGATTTTTGACGCTATCCGGCACCCAAAAAATGCTAAGGTGTCCGTAGAACCTGGTTCTCGGAGGACCCCTGCAAAGTATTATTGCGCAATAATACATAATTATTTTTTATTCATTAAAAAAAGTTTGGATGTTTTGTTTATTACTCAACCACGTCATAATGGCTGAACCAATTTCGATGAAATTTAGTATGTCGATAGATTATGACCTGGATTGACACATCGGGTACGTTTTATTGACAAACCACGCGTGCGAAGCCGCTGGCGAAAGCTAGTATTTCTTAAAACTAAAAACAATATTCGATGACATTCGAGGTAAAGAAATAAGTCGCCGCGCAGCGACGCGCTACAGCAGTAAAATAGTGATGTAGCATTGATACTCTGTGGCGTCGAATAAGAGGTATATTACCGCGCGTGCTCCAGCGCGACCGCGTCCCTGATGAGTGCCGACACGTCGAACTGCAGCCCCTCTGCGTACACGCCGAGCGCGCGCGCGCCGCCGGCTGCCTTCTCGGGAAACGACTCGCGGATCTGCAGCGGCTGCGGACCACAACAAGCAACATCATCTCGCCGTCCGGCCCGGGGCGGCGGTAGCGAGCAACCCGCCGCGCGCTGCTTACCACGTAGAGCGTCTCCAGCGCGGCCAGCAGCGCCACGAGCGGCGCGCGCCTCCACTGCGCGCGCGGCAACGCCACGCACACTCGCCGCGCGCCCGCCGCGCCCGCGCGCGCCACGCCGCGCCCCATCGCCTCGCCGATGCTCCTGCAATGCACACCACCGATAGTATCCGCAAGTTAGGAGACAGTTGCATACGCTCTGAGAGTTGCGAGTGTCGCGCTTACACTTAGTTCCGATAACCGATGGCGCTTTCTTTGAATTATAGCTTCAGGACGAGCCGGTTTTTTCTTTTATTTTTTTAAACATGATAGAACTTCGTTTGACCACAATCTCACCTGATGGTAAGCGATGATGTGGTCTAAGATGTAGCACGAAGATCTAGAAGAAACCTATTCACTCTTACCTTAAAGAGGCCCGGATCGTATTTATTAGGAAAAACAGACGACGGTAAAGTGTTCCATACCTTAGCTGTACGCATAAGAACGTAGAACCAAAACGGTGTGTGCGAATGGGTGGTATATCAACTAGGTACGGATGGTACTGAGCCGTGCGCCTGCTTGTCCTTTGATAGAAGGGGGATGGTGGGATTAGATCGTATAGTTGCTGGAAACATCCCCCAAAATGTATTCTGTAAAAGATCGATAGGCTTGCAACTTTACTTTACTTTGGCCGAACCATCCCAAAGGTGGCAGCAGTACTCCATACCAGACCGGACTTGAGCTTTGTAAAGATTAAGAAGCTGTCCTGGTGTGAAGTATCTCCTGACCTTGTTGAGGATGCCCAGCTTCATGGCAGCTGTTTTAGCCCGATGTGTGAGCTAAAGTTGAGAGTAGGCGTGAGCGAAACCCCTAGGAGCTCGAGGTGACCTTTTACAGATAACGGTAGGTACATCTCGGAAAATGGGAACTTGGGAAAACTGTCACTTTTTCACCGAGAAGAGACATGCTTGCGTTTTTAAAGCGTTGAATTTAACGATGTTTTCCTTCGTAGTCTTGAATACGCGATATAATTTTCGGGAAATAAAATCTAGCGGTGAATGAATGAAGGTATTTATATAATTAGAATCCAGAAGTTAAAGTCATAATAAAAATAACAAGAAATTTATATCTACCAAATTAAATAGTCGTCGAAACAAATCCAACTATATTTGTAAGTACTTTTTAATCAAATATTAACAAAGAAGTTACCAATTTACACAATTAAGTCAAAACTACCTACTCAGCTATATTTTATAACTGATAAACACTTTTTACTACAACACAACCGGTTACGCCTGCACAGCACGAAAGACGATAAGCAAGTGGCCGCTTTTTTTTCGAATGGGCTAATCTCGCTGTTGGCCTCTGAGGCCGTTGCAGATTAACCGAACTTTTGGCGAACGTAGAAGGCGCTCAGCCCTGTAAGTTTTTGATGAGGCAACTAGCGCAAGGGCACCACTTAGGTACGAACCTCGGCTTGGGCTGTTGCCAGGATGGGAATAGGAGATAAACGCCCAGGTACGTGCTTGTAACTCGTATAGGCGGCGACTGAAGGGACTCGTCGACCTCGCCGGCAAGGTCGGTGTATCTGTGAAGTGTTTGCTCTGTTTAATGTAGATGACTCAGAAATCTCTTCCGCGTAAGCAGAGGTGATTTCGTCATCCGGGTCTCCGAGAACATGTCCCGGACGACGGAGGGTTTATTTAAAGTGACCGCTTTGCGCTCGAGCGCCGCGTTAGGAAACTTGCTTTCTCCTAACTACAGTTGCTATATGAATAACTTTTTTTTTCGAATGGGTGAGCTATCCCACGGGCGCCAGCACGAGGCGCGCGCCCGCCACGCGCGGGCTGCTCAGTACGCCCACAGCCTGCAACGACGTCCCCGCGGGTGAGAATGAGAGAAAGAGCGGTATGAAAGAGCAGCGTACCAGACGTCGTGGTACAGCGTGAGCTCTCCCACGGGCGCCAGCACAAGGCGCGCGCAGCTCAGCACGCCCATAGTCTGCAACGACATCCCCGCGGGTGAGAATGAGAGAAAGAGCGGTATGAAAGAGCAGCGTACCAGACGTCGCGGTACGGCGTGAGCTCTCCCACGGGCGCCAGCACAAGGCGCGCGCAGCTCAGCACGCCCACAGTCTGCAACGACATCCCCGCGGGTGAGAATGATAGAAAGAGCGGTATGAAAGAGCAGCGTACCAGACGTCGTGGTACGGCGTGAGCTCTCCCACGGGCGCCAGCACATGGCGCGCGCAGCTTAGCACGCCCACAGTCTGCAACGACATCCTCGCGGGTGAGAATGAGAGAAAGACCGGTATGAAAGAGCAGCGTACCAGACGTCGTGGTACGGCGTGAGCTCTCCCACGGGCGCCAGCACAAGGCGCGCGCAGCTCAGCACGCCCATAGTCTGCAACGACATCCCCGCGGGTGAGAATGAGAGAAAGAGCGGTATGAAAGAGCAGCGTACCAGACGTCGTGGTACAACGTGAGCTCTCCCACGGGCGCCAGCTCAAGGCGCGTGCAGCTCAGCACGCCCATAGTCTGCAACGACATCCCCGCGGGTGAGAATGAGAGAAAGAGCGGTATGAAAGAGCAGCGTACCAGACGTCGTGGTACGGCGTGAGCTCTCCCACGGGCGCCAGCACAAGGCGCGCGCAGCTCAGCACGCCCACAGTCTGCAACGACATCCTCGCGGGTGACAATGAGAGAAAGAGCGGTATGAAAGAGCAGCGTACCAGACGTCGTGGTACGGCGTGAGCTCTCCCACGGGCGCCAGCACGAGGCGCGCGCAGCTCAGCACGCCCACAGTCTGCAACGACATCCCCGCGGGTGACAATGAGAGAAAGAGCGGTATGAAAGAGCAGCGTACCAGACGTCGTGGTACGGCGTGAGCTCTCCTACGGGCGCCAGCACGAGGCGCGCCCAGCTCAGCACACTCACAGTCAGCAACGACATCCCCGCGGGTGAGAATGAGAGAAAGACCGGTATGAAAGAGCAGCGTACCAGACGTCGTGGTACGGCGTGAGCTCTCCCACGGGCGCCAGCACGAGGCCCGCGCAGCTCAGCACGCCCACAGTCTGCAACCACATCCCCGCGGGTGAGAATGATGACATCTCCGCGGGTGAGAATGAGAGAATGAGCGGTATGAAAGAGCAGCGTACCAGACGTCGTGGTACGGCGTGGGCTCTCCCACGGGCGCCAGCACGAGGCGCGCGCAGCTCAGCACGCCCATAGTCTGCAACGACATCCCCGCGGGTGAGAATGAGAGAAAGACCGGTATGAAAGAGCAGCGTACCAGACGTCGTGGTACGGCGTGAGCTCTCCCACGGGCGCCAGCACGAGGCGCGCGCAACTCAGCACGCCCATAGTCTGCAACGACATCCCCGCGGGTGAGAATGAGAGAAAGAGCGGTATGAAAGAGCAGCGTACCAGACGTCGTGGTACGGCGTAAGCTCTCCCACGGGCGCCAGCACGAGGCGCGCGCAGCTCAGCACGCCCACAGTCTGCAACGACATCCCCGCGGGTAAGAATGATAGATAGAGCGGTATGAAAGAGCAGCGTACCAGACGTCGTGGTACGGCGTGAGCTATCCCACGGGCGCCAGCACGAGGCGCGCGCCCGCCACGCGCGGGCTGCTCAGCACGCCCACAGCCTGCAACGACGTCCCCGCGGGTGAGAATGAGAGAAAGAGCGGTATGAAAGAGCAGCGTACCAGACGTCGTGGTACGGCGTGAGCTCTCCCACGGGCGCCAGCACAAGGCGCGCGCAGCTCAGACGCCCATAGTCTGCAACGACATCCCCGCGGGTGAGAATGAGAGAAAGACCGGTATGAAAGAGCAGCGTACCAGACGTCGTGGTACGGCGTGAGCTCTCCCACGCGTGCCAGCACGAGGCGCGCGCAGCTCAGCACGCCCACAGTCTGCAACGACATCCCCGCGGGTAAGAATGATAGAAAGAGCGGTATGAAAGAGCAGCGTACCAGACGTCGTGGTACGGCGTGAGCTCTCCCACGGGCGCCAGAACGAGGTGCGCGCAGCTCAGCACGCCCATAGTCTGCAACGACATCCCCGCGGGTGAGAATGAGAGAAAGAGCGGTATGAAAGAGCAGCGTACCAAACGTCGTGGTACGGCGTGAGCTCTCCCACGGGCGCCAGCACAAGGCGCGCGCAGCTCAGCACGCCCACAGTCTGCAACGACATCCCCGCGGGTAAGAATGATAGAAAGAGCGGTATGAAAGAGCAGCGTACCAGACGTCGTGGTACGGCGTGAGCTATCCCACGGGCGCCAGCACGAGGCGCGCGCCCGCCACGCGCGGGCTGCTCAGCACGCCCACAGCCTGCAACGACGTCCCCGCGGGTGAGAATGAGAGAAAGAGCGGTATGAAAGAGCAGCGTACCAGACGTCGTGGTACGGCGTGAGCTCTCCCACGGGCGCCAGCACAAGGCGCGCGCAGCTCAGCACGCCCACAGTCTGCAACGAAATCCTCGCGGGTGAGAATGAGAGAAAGAGCAGTATGAAAGAGCAGCGTACCAGACGTCGTGGTACAGCGTGAGCTCTCCTACGGGCGCCAGCACGAGCCGCGCCCAGCTCAGCACACTCACAGTCTGCAACGACGTCCCCGCGGGTGAGAATGAGAGAAAGAGCGGTATGAAAGAGCAGCGTACCAGACGTCGTGGTACGGCGTGAGCTCTCCCACGGGCGCCAGCACATGGCGCGCGCAGCTCAGCACGCCCACAGTCTGCAACGACATCCTCGCGGGTGAGAATGAGAGAAAGACCGGTATGAAAGAGCAACGTACCAGACATCGTGGTACGGCGTGAGCTTTCTCACGTGCGCCAGCACGAGGCGCGCGCAGCTCAGCACGCCCACAGTCTGCAACGACATCCCCGCGGGTGAGAATGATAGAAAGAGCGGTATGAAAGAGCAGCGTACCAGACGTCGTGGTACGGCGTGAGCTCTCCTACGGGCGCCAGCACGAGGCGCGCCCAGCTCAGCACACTCACAGTCTGCAACGACGTCCCCGCGGGTGAGAATGAGAGAAAGAGCGGTATGAAAGAGCAGCGTACCAGACGTCGTGAGCTCTCCCACGGGCGCCAACACGAGGCGCGCGCCCGCCACGTGCGGGCAGTTCAGCACGCCCACAGTCTGATTTTCCAATCAGAAAAAGTTTTGCTCAAGATAACAGCGTAGCTTTATTATTCATATCACTTTTTCATAATTTACTTAAAACATTTGTAAACAGTTTGAGAACCATATTCAAGTCCGGAGTCTTTTGTTTGCCGGCCGATCGTACGTATGACACACAATGAACTCGTCAACCAGTTAACTGCAAAGCAGGTAAGGCTGTGGCCGCCGCTTATCCAACTTTCGCTCACTCGCGCATACGCACCTCACTACGCAATGACCATTACGTTTACGTGATGCAGTTGATTAACTGAGTGATCTGAATGTCCTGCCATCATATAACTCCGCAATATTTTTAGGGTCTTATAGTAAGTTTTGGCACTAAGCGCACTAATTCATTTTAATTATGTTACTTGTATATTTTTGTTTGTATGTATTATGCTAGTTGGGTTTTAATATAAGTACTTGTTTATTTTTATATTTTTGTATGTGTTAGCAGACTTCCGTGTACTCACAATGGTCGCAACGGAAGTCGAGCGCTATGTTACCTTGCTGTGACATAGCAAAATGCTGAGTTAGAACCTTTTTGTGGCGGCTACTAATAGCTAGTAGCAATGTTATCTTTTGTTGTAATGTATTTTGTTTTAGTGTTGTTTATTATTGTTATTAGTGGTTGGCATAATCAATTATATTTTCTCTTTCTTTTATTACCGCTTGAGCCTTTTAGTTTGGGCCTGCGTTAGTTTGTTGCAACACAATGTTAAGTGAACCTCATTTTTAATTTTAAATAATCGGTCTACTTTTATACTCTAGAATTGGTGGTTGTTCGCATTTTGCCCAATTTGTTTAACGCATAGCTTAAATAATAAATAAATAAATATTGCTGGACATTACACACAGCGCTATCTAGCCCCCAAACTAAGCAGAGCTTGTACTATGGGAACCAGATAACTGATAGAATACTTATATACATTTTTTTTGTAAATACATACTTATATTACAGAGAAACAACCAGACCCGGAACAAATATCTGTAGATCATGCAAACATTTGTTCCGTGGCGGGAATCGAACCCGCTACCTCCTGCGTCTAGCGCCGGCTATTCGCCCACTGCACCACGGAGGTCGCCATAACCATAAATAACCTTCTTAAGAATAAATTTGCACTTTTGCTGGGAATAAGCTCGTAAATTATGTTTGTATTTATCATGCTGTGGATGATTCTGGATTGTTGTGTTGTAATAAAGAGTTGCGCTCTAGTTTTTGCAATTATGTTTATAAGATGGCTTCTCTTAACGTATGTATATTATCAAAATACACGAGGGCTGCGAACTAAAACCCATTTGTTTAAACGTAACTTACTTCTAAATTCATACGACGTTATCTCTTTGACAGAAACCTGGTTATTAGATAGTATTGGCGATAGCGAACTTTTTGATGATATATACCTGGTTTGGCGCCGGGATAGAGATAACATAAAAACAAAACAAACAAAGGGGGGGGGGGGGGGGGTACTTTTGGCTGTGCATCGTGAGCTTACAGCCGTAGATCGCCCGGAATGGGCCTCCTCTTCAGAGGACCTATGGGTCACGATTACTTATAAAAATAAAGCTGGATCCACAAGTAAACTACACGTTTGTACTCTTTATCTCTGTGAAGAAAGCCTTGGTAATTCTTATAACACCCAGTTGCGTGCAGACAACTTGTCGTAATATGCCCGAAGTTGGCTGGACTGATGACGGGTGTTCCCTTCAGCCCTCAGGTATAACAGGTGATAGGCAAATATACATTTTAGATACCCTTCTCGAGTGCACCTTGAACCAACTTAACTTATGACGAAATATCTCAAAGAATAGGATTTTGGACTTGGTATTTAGTAACACAGACCTATCTGTAACTGCTTGCGAGGATCGTTTGGTTCCGGAAGACGATCATCATAAATCCCTTAATTGCTGTTTAAGCTTTACGAGCCTCTAATTTCAAATCCTAGAAAAAAAATATTATATGAGTCTGGGGATTATGAGGAAATCAACTCATCATTAAGCGCGATTATCTGGGAGGACTGCCTGTTTAATAATTCACTCGAAATTGCTCTTGATTACTTCTATCAATGCCTGAAAGATTTAATTGATAAACATATACCCTTTAAGTACATCAACTCATCCACGTTTCCGCCATGGTATAATACATGCCTTAAAAAAGTCCTCAAGGAGAAACATAAATAAGTACCTACGAAAATATCGTACCTATGGGAACACGTCAGATTATAATTATAAAACATTTACTCTACTTCGTAGACGAGCTAAGGCTATCGAGGAAGACTGTTACCTGGCACAAATTGAAAGGACTGAGGACGCAATAGTTTAGAACCCAAAATTATTTTAGACCTTCATTAAATCAAGTAAAAAAGGTTCTAACGCTTTCCCCTCTACATTAACGTACGAAGGGCAATCAGCTGACACTGGTGAAAAAATTTGCAATGCTTTTTCTACGTACTTTCATTCAAATTTTTTCTCTCCATCAGCACAATATGATAACCAATTATTTACCTAAATTAATTCTATAAATTACACAACCACCATAGGTGAGATTATTGTCCATCCCGATTCAGTATTTACGCTTCTAAAATCACTAGACCTAACTAAGGGCGCTGGTCCAGATCAAATACCGCCTGTATTTATTGTGGATTGTGCTGAAAACTTAACCAGACCAATTACAATGTTGAATCAGCGATCTCTTAAAGAGGGTAAAGTGCTCTGCATATGAAAATCCGCTTTTATAACTCCGGTTCACAAAAGTGATGAAAAAGATGAGGTAAAAAATTATAGACCTATCTCTAAATTATGCCTTTTTGCTAAAATTCTGGAACGACTGGTCTATACGCAGGTTTACAGTACTCTGTCAAGCTCTTTTATTCCTGAAATGTTGTTCAGGATTTCTTAAAAATCGGTCGACCACGTCCTTATTTATTAATCTTATTTACCTTATTTATTAATCTTATTACCTTATTTATTATGATTTACTATCATTTATCGACTTCACTACTGCAGGTATGGATGCTGGTGGACAAGTGGATGCTATATTTACTGACTACAGTAAGGCTTTGGATCGAATCGACCATAAAATACTTTTACAGAAGCTTCTGTTAGCGGGAATCCATGGCAGTCTATTGAGATGGTTCACTTCTTACACAGAAAATAGATGTCAGGCTGTCGCATTGAATGGCTTTGCTTCTGTATGGCATACTGTACCTTCGGGTGTTCCCCAAGGATCCATAATTGGGCTTTTGCTATTTAACTTATTTATAAATGATATAAACTCTTGCTTCTTACATTAAAAATTTTTACTTTACGCCGAAGAAGTTTAGTCTTTAGTTATGAAGATATTTAAACAAATTACCACAATAATTAATGACTCATTTATTACAAAATCTTGTCAGATTTGAAAAGTACCGCCAAAAAAATAATCTTGATCTCAACGTCTCTAAATGTTATTCAATAATATTTTTACTCGTAAATTAAATGTAGTAGAGCATAGATATACCCTTAAAGGTTCTGAATTGAAGCGTGTGGATGAAGTTCGAGATCTTGGTATAATTCATGATTCCAAGCTATCATATGAGAAACACATAGATCATACTGCAAACAAGCGAATAAGGTATTGGGATTCGTTATAAGAACTTGCTCTCAATTATCCAATATCAAAATTGTCAAAGTCCTCTACTGTTCATTTGTGCGCATCATCCTTGAATACGGTTCACAAGTTTGGAATCCACAATATGATGTTTACATAAATCGACTTGAATCCATACAGCGTAGGTTTATGAGATTTATTCAGTACAAGTGTAAAACATATGATATAGATTATGAGTCGAGATGCAAAACGCAACATATGCTTCCACTCCAGGAAAGAAGAAAGATATTGGACATTTCAATATTGGTAAAAATTGCACAATCTCTCATTGATTCTCCTCACCTTCTTTCCATGATACGGCTACGAGTCCCAACAAGAGGATACCTTTTCTTTCCCTTTATGTTCCTCGCTGTAAGACAAACTATCGGCAAAATTCCTTCTTTATCAGATCTGCTAACTATTACAATAAACTGGTTGACTTTCCTGGGTTAGATTTATTTAACTTAAATCCCTCGCAATTGAAGCGCGTTTTTTTGAAACACTGGCTTGAATTGGTTCAATAACTGTTTGTTCTCACTTTTAATTTTATTGAAACTTTTATATTTTTACTTATATATTGTTTTTTACCTTTCTTTTATTTTGAAAATTCTTAGCTAAACAAACAAGCTCATTTGAATGTTATATGCGAAAACATGTAAATAGTAATAAGTGTTTAAAGTTGTTTCTTATTAGATATATGTAAGTACCTACTGTTTGTTAAAATAAAATGAAAGAGCAGCGTACCTGACGTCGTGGTATGGCGTGAGCTCTCCCACGGGCGCCAGCACGAGGCGCGCGCCCGCCACGCGCGGACAGTTCAGCACGCCCACCGTCTGCAACGACATCCCCGCAGGCATTACATTCCTTCCAACTGCCATCACTACATGGACCCTTTACGCTTTACCTTTCCTGACACTTAATCAAGGTCAATGCCAGATTACAAGAAACAAGAGAAAAATATTTCATAATTGCATGATAAATTTATGTCTCTAGGTACATTAAATTGATGGTTGAGCTTTTTATAGACTATGATAATATTTTGCCTGCATATTTTCAAATTCAAATCTAAAATATGTTTATTGATTTAGGTACATTTACATTGTATGCATGTGTACACTTACGAACGTCATTATACAATTTTGCAATTATTAAGTATTAAAAACGTAATAAAATGTAGGTATTCATAGTTTAATAACTAATTAAAATCAAAGTAAGTACAATGACAAAATAAAAGAATAGCATAAAAACTAATAACTATAATTTTTATTTATTTAATTAATTATTTCTACTAACATCTATCATTACAGGTCTAAACCTAATACAATGATGTAGTCAACTTAATTTATATCTTAATTGTGTAACGTATGCTACTCAATTTACATTAATTAATCTATTTACAAACATAAAATAAACAATGTGGCCTTTGCGAATTCATTCAGAGAAACATGGAACACATCTATGTTCTCCGCTACTAGATTGAGCGTGTGCAGGAAGCGCGTCAAAGGCGCTTTGTCCATTAAGTTGGTTCTGCCTCGGGGCAACTCGAACAGATGCGGTCGCCTGCGCCGATGTACCTATTCATTGGGCACGCACAAACCAACTCTCCCTAATATGGCCGGGTTGGTAATGTTACCCCTGAGCACCTTCATCACGTACAAAGCCAGCGCCAGATCCCTCCGTGTTTCCAACTTGTTGTATCCAACCATGCCCAGAACAAACAAGGTTGGATACATCAATGGATAGAAGGGATAGACTCCGTATCGCTTCCAGTACAAGTACCGCGTGAATTTGTTCTGTATGCGCTCCATCATGAGACTGTATTTAGTTTCATGAGGAGCCCATGCAGCAACATTGAACTCTAATTGGCTCCTGACCAATAATAATAATTATGAATGTCACAACAAACAAATAAATAGGCACACCCAGTGAAAAACAATACTTAATCACTATACTAGTGTAAAATTGTACCAACTAACTTTCTGCGAATAAATTATCTTTATAACTTACAAACTAATATTCCTCCATCACTTTTTATCGTCAATCAAATCGTCAATTTTCTAGTAGGTTTTATTCATAAGAATTTGTTTCCTTTAGTGTCACTTAAATTTTTTTAATTTTTTCATTGAGACTGGTTAAAAACTCGAGCAACATGTTGTAAAAACTTACACAGTTAACATAGAATGATTTCCTTATTTTGGTTAGTCTCGTGTTTGGAGGTGATAAGAGATGGCATAGCTAGAATGTAATTGAATGTATGTATATGATTGATGTTGATTCCTATACCTAATGAATGTGGCAATCGGTTAACTCAATGTTGTTATAAAACAGCTGTACATAATTATTGTATAAAACGGGTAGTTGTCGCGTATGTAGGTACCTTTTTTATTTTATCCCGACGTTTCGACTGTGTTGCAGCAGCTGTGGTCACGGGTCGACTGGAGTACTTGGAGCTACCGTCGAGAAGTGTGGGTAGCTGCAGCAACTACTCTTGGTCACTTGGTCTTCGGAAACGTCGGGATAACAAAGTAAACCAGCCAAGTGCAAGTCGGACTCGCGCACGAAGGGTTCCGTCCCAACTAACATTTAAGTGTTTATTGCAGGTAATTTTAAAGCTTAGAGTACTCCTTCGGATTTATAATGGATTCGTTTGTCGTTAAAGGTTATATATATGAGTTATGGAATAAACTTAGGCCTATAGGTGGTATTTAAACTGTAAAACCGTCTTTGGAGAGAGAGTAGAGGCCGTGGATGCTTGTACACTTACAACGTAAAAGCTAGTTAGGTAGTGATTTCAAACGTCTGCCTGTTGCCGTTATCAATATTAAGCTAAAACGAGCAAAAAAATTACGTTTGTTGTATGGGAGCTCCCCTTAAATATTTATTTTATTTTGTTTTTAGTAGGTATTTGTTGTTATAGCGGCAACAGATATACCTAGGTACATCATCTGTGAAAATTTCAACTGTATAACTATCACGGTTCATGAGATACAGCCTGGTGCAGCGACGGGCAGACAGACAGCGAAGTCTCAGTAATAAGTTCCCGTTTTACCCTTTCGGTACAGAACCCTAATAAAAATGTACATACGCGATAAATACCCGTTTTAATCAATAATTATGTACAGTGATCGCGAAAGTTTGAAAAATACTAAAAGAGCTGTAATTCACAAACCACAACAAAGGCATCTTAATCAAGTTTCAGTGATGCCATTCCATGGCACAGAGTAAAGAGTGTACCTATATTGAGACCAATCAATTTACAAACTTCCTTCTAAGTATTTATTTTTTCTAACTAAATCTTTGTAACACTCATGTTATTTGAGGGTCATTTTTTTTAAATCTTCTTTTTAGGGAACTTGCGTCGTTCTTTACGACGATGTCAGTTCCATAATTGTCTACAATATTATACAATTACAAAGCATCCTCCCTCAGCAGGTCGTATGTGGTCCGGTAGAGCATGTTAGCAGAGTCAGATGTTTGTTTAGCTAACACACTCTGAAACAGGCCCACATCGATCTGGTTCACTTTCAGCGCTCTGTACAACTCCTCTCTCATAGATTGACTCCGAACACACTCCGTTAAAAGGTGGTATACATCCTCCACCACCCCACAAGTATAACAATTAGGAGTATCTATCTTTTTCATTAAAAATTTAAAGTTGTTTAAAGGCATATGCCCGGAGCGCAATCTATGAGCGATTAGAATCAACTTTCTACTTATACTAGCGTTGGTGAACCATTGTAAGTATGTGATGCCCTTCTCCCGGGATGCAATATCAAAGTATTCCTTCCATTTAGATGTTATACCTCTTCAATATTATTATTTGTAATAGAGAGGCAGCTCTTGGAGCTGATGCGTCTCTATCTTATTTATTGTCAGTGCGCTTTAAATATGTGTCCAGTCTGTTTTTGAAAACGTTCAGTGTGGGGCACTGATCACTGACTGATATTTGTGTAGCAATTCTGAATAGTCAGGTTTCACAAAAACTTTAGTAGATACCATTTGATAATGCCTCCTGAGCCAGGGCATCTGCCACTTCATTACCAAGTATGTTGACATGTGAAGGAATCCATTGAAATCCCAAAGTCGCTCCACCAGCTACCAGATAGTGTGGTGGACTCTGCGGCCAGAGGCGCATCGAGCCGCATGTTGCAGTGGTGGTGGGGCGTCATTTATGTTTTGATTTTTAATTACATTTTTAAGGTATTCTTGCGTCGTTCTTTACGACGATGTTAGTTCTCGTGTCTCCTTAGTGATTAAAAGATAACTGCATCTTTAGTTATCTTTCTATAGAGGTATTTCTATAGAGTCTATAGAGGTAGAGTTGAATCAATTTACCCGTTAACCCTACGTGGTCTCATTCCCAGTGGTTGCTTGGATTTCATGTAGGTACAGTATGCTGTTATAGGTTTGCAACATGTGCCATTTAACACTAAAACTTACACTAGGTACTTACTCCACTCCACTCCACACATACTGATAATTACGAACTAAATAACACATTTTTTTCTACCCTGTTTTATAATAAACAATCATGGAATTATCAGGGAGAATGAATATATCTACTAACTACCATGGCAGCGACCCACATAAGTGGACCCCCTGCGTGTTGATGTAGGTACCTATCCTAGTTAGGTATGATATGTCAGTAGGTATGGTTAGTGTAATGCTAAGATAGCGAGTATGGCGGGTAGGTAAGGTACCTTGTTGAGCCCAGCGTCAAGCTCGAGCGCGGCGAGGATGAAGTCCTCGAGCGCCTGCGGGAGCGCGCCGCCGCCGCCCGTCACCACCACCAGCGCGTCGTACGCGGGGTCGTTGACATCCGTCACCGCACGCACCGGCACGCCGTGCACGCTGACTACGCTGTCACCTGCATCCATGCTTACACAAGGACACTACCTACCTACTGTACTGCACTGTGCAAACTGCCTGCAACATAACACACACACATTGCACTTGCCTACTCTTCAATTTTAAACCATACAAATATGTAAAGGTTATCAGGAAGAGATTGTTTATTGATCATCAGTGCGAGGCAAGATCAGAGTTCACAGCGGATCACACTCACCCTGATGAAGGTTCACGAATTGAACCGAAACATTTGTTTAATACTTTATTGCACAAAAATACAAATTACTTACATGTACAAAAGGTGGGCTTAATGCTAATAGCATTTTCTACCTGCCAACCTCAGAGGTAACAAAAAAGGTTCGCGTGCTAACTTATAACAATATTAATGTTAATTAAAAAAAAACAAAAGAAACACAATTAACAATAAACTCCGATCACAGTTACAACCTACTTGATATAACAATAATAAATAATACATAGAATATATATATATATATTTATAGATATAAGGATAAATAATACTATTAAATACAAACACACATAGGTACTACGTTTTCATATATTTTAACAGCCAGTGGAGGACTGCAAGAAATGACTGTGGACTAGTCGTCTGAAAACCGGTTTACTAGGCGCCTTTTTAATATGAGTAGGGAGAGCGTTCCATAGACCGACAGCTACCACCTAAAAAGAGTTGCCACGGAAGGCCGTTGAGTGTTTCGGGGTAGTGAGGAGAGAATTAGTGGATCTGAGGTGTTGGTCATGGGTGTCAGAGAGATAGGAAAATTTGCATTTAAGATAATGAGGAGTAATGGGGTCTCTAAGGATTGAAAAAAGAAGACATAAAATTCTTAACTTTCTCCTGTGAGCCATTTCAGTTTGGAGCGATACTCAGACACATGATCATACTTACGGAGACCGTAGATGAACCTAATGCACGTATTGAGCAGTCGATCAAATTTGTTAAGGAGGTCCTGATTAAGGTTACAGGTAAACATTGTCGGTGAGGAAGATTGCTTTTAGCATCACTACATGTATTTCTGAGTTAATGTATACTTTGTTTATTTTTAGTGTGGTACCTACACAACAACAAAGCAAAGCATTTTCTATCTATTTGATTTTATAAAGGAACCCTATAAATTAGTAGAAATTACGAGAAGTAGGACCTAGTAGGGTATCTACAATTAACCAAGAAACAACTTATATAGATTGCAGGTTGTTTTTTGAACCTTTGCCTTTATATGGCAGTTTAATATTAACCTCATAAAGATCTACTCTATCTACTTACCTAATCAAACTAAATGGGTAACTATTGAGATTTAATGGCTAATGATTTAATTTGAGATTTAATGAACTAGGCCCATTACATACAAAAGGTCACACTGCCAATGCCAGTCGCAAAATAATAGGTAATTCAATGTTTCACTTTTATCAGAATGCCGCACACTGCTGCATCACTGTACACCCACCCTCGCAGATTATGATGCTAGTGATAACAGCGACATACTAATATTTATCAACTTTCAATATTATCAACTGAATAGCGCACACAAATAAGATTTGTCATAATGAAAAATAATCATTACCGACCATTGTTACATCTCCTGGTAAGTAATTAAAAAGTTATTCTGACATCATCTCTTATCACAAAAATGGGTAGGTACTTACCGTGTTTATTGAATTAAAATACCAGAAACTTAGCTACCATCCAAACCAATGAAGAAATTTTAATAAGCGCCTTGATAGATTGCCTATAGTACACACAGTAAATAAATAGAGGTAGCGTATGTAGGCACCACCCTGAAAACCACTCACTACATATTTGCAAATTTTGCAATATCAGGTATAAATACAAACACTCACCAATACAATTTACAACAAAAAGCAATAAAAACTAAATTAAATTATGAGCACGACGGACAACTGACTGCCCGTGCGTGCCCTGACTGAACTGACACAGTGTTGCCAACTGCTATTGTATTTGTAAGAAATACGCTAAACAAACCCTAAAATGCACTAGGGTTGTGCTCATTTTGATAAAATACATTATATTCTTATTCTAAATATAATATATTACTTACCACTTAGGTATGTTTATATTGTCTAGGATCAATACATTTTATTTTATTTTGGAGATAATTACAGTTCTATTAATTCTTATATACCTACTATTATTATTAGTAAATGTTGTATTATTATTTTTGTTATGATTAGTTGATTTTTCTCGTAGACACACATAGGTCACACTAAAAGTTTTGCGTAACTTAGAAAAACAACATGTTATAACCAAAATATTAAGTTTATTGCTTTTCAAAATACACTCCTTTACATTTTAAACATTTTTTTCATGCGATCGAACCATTTTTTAAAACAGGAGCACCACAGATATCTGAAGGCATGTTTTCTACGTGCTGATTGTACGCTATCACTGCCTCTTCGGAGTTGGTAAAAGTGAAACCTCTCATCAAATCTTTGATTTTGGGGAAAATACAGAAATCACAGAGTGCTAGGTCGGGGCTATGTGCAGGATGGGTCCATACATGCTGAGTGTTGTCAACCAGTCTACCCTTCCTCAAATCCAGTTCGATCAGGTGCCTATACCTTACTCGAGCAAGGCCAAGAACCTTTGTGTCATTTTTGACAATCAGCAATCATGGGCCAGCCACATCAATGCAATAAGCAAAAGGGTGCATTTCTCTTTTCAATCCCTCAAACGTCTTCAGAAATTTCTTCCCTTTGAAACAAAAATGACCCTCGCCCAAGCCCTGTTGCTGCCCCTTCTCGACTATTCAGATGTCTGCTTTCTTGATGCCACGGAGGAACTTCTCAATAAACTGGAACGTCTACAGAACTTGTGCATCCGTTTTATATTCGGACTGCGCAAGTTCGATCACGTGGATACGTGATCGAACTTGCGCAGTCCGAATATATATATACGTTCAGATCCTAACTTAAATGGCTCCCTATTCGTCTTCGTCGTGATCTTCACGTTCTTTCACTCTTATTTAAAGTATTATATTGTTCACTCTCTCCTCCCTATCTCCGTGAACGCTTCGAATTCCTTGTCCCTCGCAGTGTGACATCCCGGTCCTCTATACTTGAAAAAACATAGCTTGATCTCTGCGACATTTGTTAAACTGACATTCCTAGGGTTGTTATGATACAGAAAAAAATATCTATAGTAATTATCGATAGAAGCTTTGCAGTAAAACCAATTGTTGGACTTTTGAGGGCTCCAACAACCCGTAACGACTGCCATTAGATATTTGTATGGCAGCCGGGACCGACGGCTTAACGTGCTTTCCGAGGCACGACCAGACCAGTGCAAAAACCCATATTCATGCATACAAATATTTGCACTGAGCGAGAATCGAACCCGCGACCTCCTGCGCAGCAGTCGTGTTCACTACCGCTTCGCCACGAAGGCTGTCTGCCATAATTATATGTATATTGGATTATATTATGATTTGGGTAGTAAAATGAAACGAATATTTTAATACATACATTTATTTATTCCAAAGGAGTACACCCCAAATCAATATCCGAATCACTTTCAGAATCGCTAGAGCAATCTTGTAAATTTATAATGAACTCTTGTTCGCAAATATTATCAAATCGAACGTCCCGCTCCCAATCTTCTTCCATTAATTTTCTGCATTTGGTAACTACCTTTTTCTAATCTTCTACAGATACATTTTCAACCTCAGTGTTTAGTAACTGCAACATTTTATTTGCCGTGAAAGGCGGTGTTGTGTTATGTCTAGCAGCGTAACCTTGAAAGAAAAACATATTTTAATATCATAAATTATACAGGAGTTAATACATAAAGAATCTGTCTAACTGAAATTCGAGCAAACACACCTTTTACTTGGGCCCAGATAAGCTCGATCGGATTATACTGGCAGTGATATGGAGGCAGTCTTATGACGTTATGACCCTTATGATTCTACCCTACGTTATGATTCAATAATGTTCTTTTTTTAAATTAAATGATAAATTAATTTTGAATTAAGTTTTATACAAAATATCGATAGTATATAGTCTGTGGTCACGATGATTCATCGCTCATCACTATAATTAGCTCAGCATGCCCATAAAGTATGACATTCACTGGTACGTTTGTCCGTACTGTTAAATTCAGAACTTCATAGGCGCGATTTTACTGACAGCTGTCCCAGAGATCAAGCTATGTTTTTTCTAGTATAAGTCCATTCTCCTCAAAACACCTCAACACACTTCAAGCCGCTATGGTGGCTCCTTTACCGTTTATGCGGTGAAAATTTGGAATGTCCTGCCCCATGAAGTTCGCGCTAGTCCGTCGTTTAACATTTTGAAACGGAAAGTTATTGAGCACTATCTTTCTCTGTAATTTTATTTTATTGTAGGTATATATTTATTTTTGTATATATTAGTCTATTTATTTTATTTGTTATGTTCATTCATTTTATTACTTTCTTTTGGTATATTTCGTTTTATTTGTTTAAGATATATGTACATATTTATGATTCTTGTACACGCACCTACCTTTAAAATCATGTCTCTCTCTCTAGCCTCAAAGGTTTGCTGGAAAAAACTCTTCATAGGGTTAACCCTATGAAGAGTTTTCTTACAAAGTTACATGTCCCCTATTTCTGTACTTTATAATGTATTTTCTTGTGTACAATAAAGAATAAAGAATGGGTGACGAGTTGTACCTACTTTTTCGGAAGCTAAAAATGACTTTGTTTTGTTGGTCGTGTGTGAAGTAGTGTTGTCATGATGTAGGATTACGCAGCTTTTTGGTCTTCTTTAGCGAACTTTTTCTAACAACCTGGGTAAACAAATGGTAGAATACCACTCGGCATTAACACTCTTTTGATCTTCAAGTGGAATTGTGCAGATAGGACCCGTAGCTGAGAAAAAAAACGCGATCATTTTTTACCAACGTTTCTCGCCTGCCTCACTTTTGTTGGCCTGTTCTCATTTTTAAACACTCATTCACAAGATTGCTGTTTTTTTTTTCGGCTTCAAAACAATAAATCCAAGTTTCGTCTCCTGTGACAATGTTCTAAACAGCATTAGAATGTCCGTGGTCGTACTTCAGTAGCATCTGTGAGCACCATTTCACGTGAGCCCGCTTCTGCTCCTCTGTCAGTTCATGAGGGATCCAACGACAACAAAGTTTCCGAACTTTCAATTCTTCGTGTATAATTTTCTGAATTTGCCAAGCCAAGCCCGGGACAACGCCTGAGCTGCCTCGTAAGTCCGCCGCCAAGGCGGATAAGCGAGCCGGTCAAGGCCCAAAGATGGCTGTCACTCCCACAGTGGCACCGGTAGCAGGCCCCTCAAATCCTGGGCGGACCAAAAATTCTACTGAGACTGGACAATCCGCCGTCCCCGAAGCGGAAACGTGGGTCACAGTGACTAAGAAGGGAAAAGGGAAGGGAAAGGGGAAGGGCAAATCCTCTGCCCCGGTAACTGCCCCCTCAGCTCAGCCTACCGCCGCTGCACCAAAGCCGAAGGCTATCGCCAAGCCCAAAGTGGTGTTGAGGGCCCCTAAGACGGCGGCAGTGGTGCTTTCGTTGCAGCCTGAAGCCGCAAAAAAGGGGGTCACATACGGCCGTCCTCCAACTGGCGCAGGATAAGGTCGATTTTCAGGAGCTGGAAATTGACCGGCTTCGCTTTCGCCAGACGGCCACGGGAGCCAGGCTACTGGAAATATCTGGCTACCAAAACTCTGAGAATGCGGACAGACTCGCAGAGAAACTCCGTGGAGCTCTGTCCGAGGTGGCCAACATCGCCAGGCCCGTGTGATCTACCAATTTGAGCATCACGGGTCTGGACGATGCAGCCACGAAGGAGAAGGTGGCGGCGGCGGTCGCAAAGGCAGGTGGCTGCGACCTGGCTGCAATAAAGGTGGGCGAAATTCGCCGCGGCTTTGGCGGCACCGGCTCCACCATTGTGACCTGTCCGATCTCGGCAGCCAAAGTGCTGTCGAGAACGGGTAGGCTTTTAGTCGGATGGAACTAATAAAGTCTTACCTTAGTAATAGAACTCCAGTGACCCAGGTTTGTAAAATATGTCCTAAAACACACATCGAAACTACATATGAATCAGTTGCAAGAATAGTACCCCATGGTGTTCCCCAAGGAAGCGTCCTAGGGCCACTCTTATTCTTAATTTATATAAATAACTTGCCACAGATAACTAATCACTTTATGACTCTATTCGCCGATGACAGTACTATTTTATTTATTATACTTGAAAAAACATAGCTTGATCTCTGCGACATTTGTTAAACTGACATTCCTATGGTTGTTATGATACAGAAAAAAATACCGATAGTAATTATCAATAGAAGCTTTGCAGTAAGACCAATTGTTGGACTTTTGAGGGCTCCAACAACCCGTAACGACTGCCATTAGATATTCGTATGGCAGCCGGGACCGACGGCTTAACGTGCTTTCCGAGGCACGACCAGACCAGTGCAAAAACCCATATTCATGCATACAAATATTTGCACTGAGCGAGGATTGAACCCGCGACCTCCTGCGCAGCAGTCGTGTTCACTACCGCTTCGCGTTATGACCCTTTTTTTGGGCTATGTCATCTAAGACATACGTTGGTGTGCTGGGTTTGTGCAGACCAACGAGTCTCAATAATTCGTTTTTAAGCATTGTTTCATTGGCCTCTATTCCTTTTTCTTGAAGCCATGCAATTATTTATAACTTCCTGTTTGCTGAAGTTGGTGGTTTGTGTTTTTGGACCGAGTGATATGGGGCGTTATCCATAATTATATAATGTGGCTCCTTCAAGTTATCTAATAATTTTAAAAACCACTCTTTAAATTTTTCAAAATTCATTTCTTCATGGTATTCATTGGTCTTCGTAGATTTGAATGCCAATAGGCAATTAGGCACAAAACCAGATGACGTCCCAGCATGAGTTATTATTAATCTTTGACCTTTGCCTTCGGGTACTTTGGTGGTTGATTGTGCCGTATCATCGGTCCAAGCTTTGGATACGGTATGATTGGCGTTTAGCCATGTCTCGTCTAGAAAGACAACTTTGTCCCAATTTGTAATTTTTTTGACTTTCCGGAGAAAATTCACTCGAGCAAGAGCAATGTCGGTTCGTTCTATTATAATTTATCTTTTGTCACTTTTTTTGTAGGAAAATCCAATATGTTTCAAGATCTTCTATAGTGACGGCAAGCTTCCTTTAAACAAGTCTGCGTCTTTTAGGGACGCCGCCAGTTTTTTTAATATGGATAATTCGCCCCGTGTATAATAACCATATACATGGTTGCGAATCGCAGCAGCGTCAAAGTCGTCAATTTTTGTGACAGGAGCAGACTTTTTTCTTTTTTTATTTGGCGTTGAAAGCTTTTTTCCTCGTCTTCAGTCAATACTGCGGTTGAAGATTCGCCATATTTTTCTTTACTGATGCGAATTACTGTCGCACGTCCAATGCCAAGAGCATCTGCAACTCTGTCACAAACTTTTGCAATGGGTAATAGCGGTCCACCATTTTGGTTTTCTCGCTCAAAATATTCACGCAAGCGAATCACAAACTCACGAATTTGACTGATCAAACAGTTTTCTTCGTTCTCTTTGGCATTATGCCAACAAAGAATGAAAACAAACAATAACAACAGAAACTAACAATAATAAATAAACTTAACAAATTAACAGCAATAGTAACAAAAACAAAGTCATGAGAACGGAAAACACGTGGCGTATATAAGGCGTTAGCACTCGTACTGAGGAGAATGGGTCATGTCAAACAAGATGGCGGCGCGTTGGCGCCATCTTGCGGAAGAAGACACGCTGCGGCCAAACTTCTCTCGAATCCCAAAGTTGTGGGAAGGAATGTTACGAGTAGGTTAGAATTTAGATTTTATTTATTCACTATTGTAAATAATATTATTTTTTTTTAAATATTCAATAATGTTATTGTTTTAATTTAAATGATTAATTAATTTTGAATTAAGTTTTATACAAAATATCGATAGTTTATAGTCTGGGGTCACGATGATTCATCGCTCATCACTATAATTAGCTCAGCATGCCCATAAAGTAAAGCATACCCTCCGTCGTCCGAGACACGTTCTCGGACACCCGGATGACGAAATCACTTCCGCTAATGCGGGTGAGTCAACCACATCAGACAGAGCAAACACTCCACAAATACACCGACCTCGCCGGCGAGGTCGACGAGTCCCATTAGTCGCCGCCTACACGAGGTAAAAGCACGTACCCGGGCGTTTCTCTCCTATCCCCGTCCCGGCAACAGCCCAAGCCGAGGTTCGTACCTAAGTGGTGCCCTTGCGCTAGTTGCCTCATCAAAAATAAAATTATAGGGCTGAGCGCCTTCTGCGCTCGCCAAAAGCTCGGTTAAGCTGCAACGGCCTCAGAGGCCAACAGCGAGATAAGTCCATTCGAAAAAAAAAAAAAAAAAAAAAAAAAAAAAAACCCATATAGTATGACATTGACTGGTACGTTTGTCCGTACTGTTAAATTCAGAACTTCATAGGCGCGATTTTACTGACAGCTGTCCCAGAGATCAAGCTATGTTTTTAGGTTAGGTTAGGTTAGGTTAGGTTAGGTTAGGTTAGGTTTTTTTTTTTTTTGTGTACCTGTCCGGACGTAAAGTCCGGCCCGCGAGCTAGCCTACATTTTGTCCTCTGAATGTGACAGAGACTTTTTCTACTCTCTTTCATTCGGTCTATCTTTCTTTCTCCATACTATGTCTTTCTTCCTTACATTTGCATTGTGGGTTGCAATGCTCAGCTATAGTGCTGTCTTCGTTCATACATGTGCACTGCGGGATGCAGTGCTCGGCTATATTCCTTGTTTTTTATTTGTGTTTTATTATTAGGGTTCTTTATTTTTAATTTAATTCCTTAATTACTACATTTTTATTCTTACGTACTATGATTATACAGTAAATTGCCTCATAAATCTAACCAGGATGGGTTTATACATTTTCTTCTTACTTACTACAATTGTACAGTGATCTGTTTTCTCTTACACTATTTTTCTATTTTTACAACTAGACATTTAACCTTATATCTTATCTTTATCTTCATTGTTATTATTTGTTATTACACTTATGCTGTTTTCAGGGGCGTAGCTACCGCCGTATTTGCCGTATCAATTATACGGGGCCCCTGGGCCACGGGGGCCCCCAAAGTGTGTAAGGAAAAAGAATAAAAACTTTCTAATTTATTTTATTTTACAAATGACAAAATTCTATAAAGCAATTCCTTTTTTTCCCGCCTTAAGCGTGCGTTCAAAAGTTGGCAACACTACATCGTTATGGCGGGCTGCGGGACTTCCCCGTTTTACTTACTTCATCTTCAACTCAGCGGGGAATCCCCGGGAATCCTTCATCGATATCGCGATGTACGTGTACGTTGTTGTACTTTGCATTGGATGTTAAACCACGGAGTGCAGTGCACTGTTTATTTACGCGCTTTATATAAATGTGCATTACATTGTAATTCAGTACAAACAATATTGTTCTTCTGGTTTAGCAGTATTAGTAACGATTTGTAAAAGAAATGAGTGAAAGGAAAAGAGATTATCCCAGCGGCGCTGAGAAAAGAAAAATTAAACAGAAAAGGGACGAGGTTATAAAAAAAGTGCCCAAAATTTCTTCATTTTTTCAGAGACAAGATACTGTTAGTGATTTAGATTGGAAAGGTAAGTACTACACTACTACCCAACCCATTTATTAGGGGCCCGTAGTGATAAACAAGGAAATCTTTTAATTTCGGTCTGTCCATCTGTCCGTCACAAAAAGTTGTCTCCCCCCTCGATTTTCACAATTATACTGTTTTTAGGGTTCCGTGCCTTGATAAAAAAAACAAAATTCTAACTTATCTATAGGATCGATTTGTTTTGTTGTTTGTTTATCAGTCCGTATCGTATCGTTAATTGCGTGTTGAGAACTTCAGATGTGCAGACTCGCTTTCGGGTTCTCGTTTTGTATGGCCACTACACTACGCGCTGCGTTTAAATAGCACGCAGGTGTATAGTAATGCACGGACGGGCTGCAGGTGATTTTGTATCTACTAATAGGTACGAGCACAATCCGCGTAGAATCTGTGTGCGTCTGAACTGAACACTCTCTAACTGTGACCCTTAGTAACGTTATTTATTTATATATAACTCTTTTTAGTTTAGTATCAAAGCATTCGTATTTATTTTTTAACAATTACTCGTTTATTTTTAGATTCTTCTGAAGCATGTTCTTCGTCACATATCCATCCGGAAATAGAAGAAAGCCAAGCACATACTTTATCGGATGTCCATCCAGAAATCGAGGAACCCCAAGTCAACGATTCTGATATATCTGCAGATAATGCAGATTGTAATATAATTTCATCAGATAGAGGAAATTTTGGTGACAATTTAACTGAATGCGAACGAAAAATAATTTTTAAATTGGGTCCATTTAAACCACAAGGACCATTTCCAAAAGTTTCAGAAAATAACCGACCTTTTTCAGCTTATTATTATTCATATTTCAATGAGGCAGGCATAAAAATTATAAGACCATGGTTATGTTATTCTAACGTTTTAAACAAACCGTACTGTCACTTCTGTTGGTTATTAGCAGATCGTCAAAACAAATCGTACTCCTCTGCTTGGGTTAACGGTGTTTCGGTTAGAAGCAATTTCACACAAACTATTCTTGACCATGAAAAGTCACAGCAGCATATTAGTGCCTCACTCTCTTATAATAATTGGTTGCAAGGAAATACCATCGATACTCTATTGAAAAGTGAAATCGATAGTAAAATTACATTCTGGAGAGATGTACTGCATCGTATAATTAATGTTATAATTACTTTAGTATCTTGTAATCTACCTTTGAGGTGGCATGATTCTGATTCTGGCAATTTTATGGCAATTTCACGTCTGCTATCTAACTATGATGCAACTTTAAAAGAACTTTTTCTAAAACCGAAAGGTGAAATAAATTATTTAAGCCCTACGATTCAAAACGAAATTATTAGTTTGCTTGGTACTAACGTTAGGAACAGTATTATCTCAGAAATTAAAAAAGCTCCATTTCTGACAATAATTCTGTTTACAACACAAGACTTGTCAAAAATTGACCAACTATCTGTAGTTTTTCGATATATCTCGGTTACAGAAAATGATGATAATGTGCCTAAAGAAATAAAAATCTGTGAGTCCTTTTTAGGATTCATAGCAGTAACCGATTGCAGTGCTGCAGGTCTGAAAACTGTCATTTTAAATTTGACTAAAGAATATGGAATTGATTTGACTAAATGTAGAGGACAGGGATACGATGGAGCAAATGTTATGTCGGGTGTGTATGGAGGATTACAAACCCTAATAAAAGAGCATGCTCCAAATGCCGATTATGTTCATTGTGCTGCGCACGCTTTAAACTTGGTTTTGAACGATGCTGCGAGACATGTTCGTGAAGTATCGACTTTTTTCGATAATTTAGAAAAAATATATACTTTTTTTGGCAATAGTATAAAACGCTGGGCTATGCTAAGTGACGATTCATCTGAAAAATATTTGATTACCCTTAAAAAGGTATGTCCTACTAGATGGTCTTCTAGGAACGACGCTTTATTAGCAGTAAAGAAAAATTTTTTACTAATCATGAAAACTTTGTACCAACTAAATTTAATTTCAAATAAAAAAGATGAACGTGAAGAATGTAAAAGTATAATTAATATTTTAGAGAGTTTTAATTTCTTAGTGCTCGTTACATTTTTTTCTTCACTATTTGAAATTATTAATCCTGTTTCTAAAGCTCTACAGCATGAAAATAATGACTTACAGAAATCTAGTATTTTATTAAGTAATCTTTTAAATAGACTGTGCCAATTAAGAAATCAGAATTCATTTAATAGTTTGCCAAATGAATCCAAAGATTTAGCAAAAAAGTGGGGGGTAACAACTGTTTTTAAAAACAGTAGGCGAAAGATAACGAAGCGTTTTTTTGATGAGTTATCACAAGATGAGAGAATTTCCGACCCGGAATCCTATTTCAAAGTCAATGTATACTATTGCTGTTTAGATATATTAATTTCTCAAACTAAAGAAAGATTTCAGAGCCTTTGCAACCTGAGTAGTATATTCGAAATATTACAACCGGAGAAACTCCTATCTTCTTCAAGCGAAGAGATATTAAACGCTTTCGGAAAACTGTCTGCTAAATACAGTAAAGACATCTCACTTAATCTTTGTGACCAATTAAAGGCTCTAAAAACATGCTTAAATTCTGAAATTAAAAAAAAATATTCCATTAAAGAACTCATTGAATTATTGCTAGTAAAATTCAATAGTCTTGCATCCAGTTTTCCCGAGGTAATCACAGCATGCTTTTTATTCTTGACCCTTCCAGTTACAACCGCAACGGCAGAAAGAAGTTTTTCAAAATTAAAACTAATAAAAAATTACTTAAGAACTTCGATGGGACAAGAACGGCTGTCAGACATCTCACTATTGTCCATAGAGGCAGAAACTTTAGAAAAACTAAAATCATCATCAGCCATAAATGATTTAATAAATCAGTTTGCCGATAAAAAGGCAAGGAGAGTGAATATTTAAAATTCGATTTTTATTTGTAAAATGGGTAAATTATGTGATAAATAAATATTACTTCTCACAATATTTTTTTTCTTTTGTGAAAAATCTTCACCACCATATAAGGGCCTCCAAAAAAATTTTTATACGGGGCCCCGACAAGGCACGCTACGCCACTGGCTGTTTTATATATTTTATTATATATATTCAACATAAATTTCTTATACTTTTACTTATTTATGATCATAGATACTATTACCTTGCAACACAGTACTCACAAAAGACAAAATCAATACATAGCTTACATTTAGTTAACTAGTCAAGGTTTCTAATTTAACAATTTTTAGGTATCTTATAGTATTTTATTCACATTTATTATTTTTATGGTGCTCTTACATATACTTATTATATATAATACATCATACTTATTTATCTATCCTTATTTCTACGTATTACTTTATTACCTATTTTCTTGCAATATTCTAAAAATACATACCTACTATGTTTATCTCCAATGACCATGCATATGTTTTCCTTTGTTAGGGTAATGTCTAGTTTTTGTTCTACCTACCTCATATCTCAACAAACCATAGATGGGACATTCTAACAGGACGTGCTGAACCGTCTCCTCTTTATTAGGCTCACAGGGGCACGATGGGTCCTCCTTACACTTGAACCGGTTCAAGTATTCTGAGAACCCGCCGTGCCCTGTTAACATCTGTGTCAGCACATTTGAGATTTTAATCTGTCTGACTATTTTATACGCCTCTATGGCATCAGGGAAGAAAAGCTTAGTGACGGCTGCTTTGTCCTCAGTTTTGTATCTCCGGTTCCATACGTCGAGCGACTCCTTACGGATTTGTCGTTTGACGTATGAGACCGGACACGCATCGTAGTCGGATCTTTTCTTAAGGTGTATTGCAGCGCTCTTGGCCAACTCGTCAGCTCTTTCATTCCCGTTCATCCCCGCGTGCGCTTTGATCCAAAATAAAGATATCTCTTTATTTTGCAGTAAGATGTTTTCCAGGTTTGTTCTGGTTTCTTTTGCTAAGGGATGAACAGAGCCGGGATTCGTTACGGTCTCAAGGGCTGAACGAGAATCGCTGTAAATGCCGTAACTAGTTTCTGGGCGCTTTAGGATCTCCCGCGTGGCTCGACATATGGCGTAAAGTTCCGCCTGATAGACCGTGCAGTGAGATGAAAGCTTCAGTTTGAGGGATTTGATCTCCGCCGCACCATTCCACAAGGATAGCGCGGCGCCAACCTTCCCCTCAATCCGGCTTCCATCTGTAAAGATGCAGACTGCTTGTTGGTTGTGTTGTTCAACCTCATATCGGTCTATCAGGTTTATGAACTTCCAGCTCATATGCCTTGCCGGGTGCGGGTTCAAACTAAAAGCAACCCTACGTTCTACCTCCCTGTCTCCCAAGAACGGCTGGGGAACTCCGCGCCTGGCTTCATATAGTGCTGCCGCCTCGCGGATTTTGAGATCCAGCGGCAGAATCCCGGCCAGTATTAAAGCCGAGTTTAGGGAGACAGTTCGGTAGGCCCTAGTTAGTTTCTGGGCGAACACTCTTTGGACCGCATTTAGGTTAGGTTAGGTTAGGTTAGGTTAGGTTAGGCTCCAAGGAAGGAGGTCTACTGGTGGTCCCAGGAGTTGGCGGACCTCCGTGCGGCCTGTGTACGTGCCCGGAGGTCCCTCACCCGTAGTCGGCGACGTCACCGCGGGGTCGGTGAGGAGGTGGACCGGCTTCATGAGGAGTACCGTGAAGCTCGGAAAACTCTGCGGCTGGCCATCTGCCGCGCCAAGGATGTGAGCAGAGAGGAGATGCTGGAGAGTCTTGAGCGTGACCCCTGGGGTCGCCCTTATCGTGCGGTGCGTCAAAAGCTCCGCACGTCGGGCCCCCCCCTTACGGAGACTCTCCAGCCCAGCTTCCTGCAGGAAGTGGTCGAGGGCCTATTCCCGCAGCGGGTGGAGCACACACCCCCGTCGATGGCTGCATCAGCCGGAGACGACGGGGGCAGCGAGGTTGATGTTCCGCCCGTCAGGGAATCGGAGTTGGGGGCGGCTGTTCTACGGATTCGATCCAAGAATACCGCCCCCGGGCCGGACGGGGTTCCAGCCCGAGTGATGGCCCGAGCCCTCGACTACATGTCGGACCACCTCAGGGAAGTGTTGGACGCTAGCCTGGCGTCCGGACGCTTCCCTGAGCGCTGGAAATGCGGGAAGCTGGTCCTGCTGCAGAAGCCGGGACGGCCTGCCGAATCGGTCGCGGCCTATAGGCCTATCGTGTTGCTGGACGAGGCGGGTAAACTTTTTGAGAGGGTGCTCTCTGCCCGCATCGTCCGGCACCTCTGCGAGGTTGGCCCCGATCTGTCGGACGCCCAATTCGGTTTCCGAGAAGGGCGTTCGACGATCGATGCCGTAATGCGCCTTAGGGCCGTGACCGAGGAGGCCGTGAGCTGCGGCGGAGTGGTGTTGGCGGTGTCCTTGGACATCGCCAACGCCTTCAATAGTCTGCCATTCAGCTGCATCAGGGAAGCGCTCCGCTACCACGGAGTGCCGGAGTACCTGAAGCGGCTGGTGGCGGACTATCTTGAGGAGCGAACCGTCATGTACGAGGACCGAGATGGCGTCTTGAGACGCAGGGCCATGTCGTGCGGTGTTCCGCAGGGGTCTGTCCTAGGACCTCTCCTGTGGAACATCGGGTACGACTGGGCCCTACGAGGGCGTCTCCCCCCCGGGCTGGGTGTAATCTGCTACGCGGATGACACCTTACTCACGGCCCGGGGGGCTAACTTCCAGGAGGCGGCGCGCCTGGCCGCCACGGGAGTTTCCCAGGTGGTCGGGCGCATTGAGGCGTTGGGATTACGGGTGGCCCTGGATAAGACGGAGGCCCTATTATTTTATGGGCCCCGTCGTGGTCCACCTGCCGGCGCCTCAATCGAGGTCGGCTCGGTCCTCGTACCGGTCCGGGCCCAGATGAGGTACCTGGGTCTGGTCCTAGACGGTAGGTGGCTCTTCGACGAGCACTTCCGACAGCTTGGTCCGAAGCTGGTGGACACTGCCTCCGCCCTAGGGCGACTTTTGCCCAATTTGGGCGGGGCCAGTGTTCCCACGAGGCGGCTGTACGCGGGGGTTGTCCGGTCCATGGCGCTGTATGGTGCACCGGTGTGGGTGGCGGCTCTGACTGCTCCGAATAGGGCGCGCCTCTGGCGCCCCCAGAGGATATTGGCGGTCAGAGCCATACGCGGATACCGCACGGTGTCCACCGAGGCGGCTTGCGCCTTGGCCGGAACACCCCCGTGGGATTTGGAGGCGGAAGTGCTCGCCGAAGTTTATCGGCGAGTGGCTGACTTCCGGGCGGAGAGCGGATTTCGCCCTCCGCCCGAAGACGTGCGCGAGTGGCGCGAAGCCGCTCGCCGAGCCACCATGGTCAGATGGTCGTTCCGGCTGGAGACTCCACGCGCTGGCTTCGCCGCCGTGGATGCTCTCCAGCCGGTCATCGCCGAGTGGGCAGGGCGGCAGCACGGGACTCTTTCCTTCCGGCTGACGCAGGTGCTTTCCGGGCACGGTTGCTTCGGAAAGTACCTGTACTCGGTCGCTAGGAGGGAATCGAGTCCCGCCTGCCACCACTGCGACTGCAGTGAGGATTCGGCCCAGCACACGCTGGAGGTCTGCCCCGCATGGGCGACGCAGCGCCGGGCCCTCACTGCAGTCATCGGAGCGGATCTCTCGCTACCGGCCGTAGTTCGCTCCATGGCCGGTAGCGACAGTTGTTTTACCGCGGTCGCTTCCTTCTGCGAGGAAGTAATCTCGCAGAAGGAGGCGGCGGAGAAGGCCCGGGAGGACGACCTCCACTCGGACCCGATCCGCCGCCGGCGAACCGGACGGCGGAGGCGCGCTTTCCTGCGCCTCATGCCGCCCTGAGTGTGGCCTCGGGTAGACGGGATGGGTTCTCCCCTCCACCCGCATTAGTTTGGCCAACCGCGAGGGGGCGTCCGCGTGTGCCGGACGTCGCCTAAGAGAGGTCCTTGAGACGGAGCCCGCGCCAGGAGCGGGCCGGCGCTGGGAGGGGTCCAGAAGGCGATAACTACCTGGACCCCTCCTAAACTGGAAGCGCAAAGAGGGCACACCGTGTGGTTTTGGTCGGTTCGAGTCCGACACACCGCCCCGCCAAACGAGAGCCCCGGCGGGGTGACGGTCCGAGGGGATTTCCACACGCTAAAAAAAAAAAAAAAAAAAAAAAAAGGTTAGGTTAGGTTAGGTTTTTTTTTTTTTTTTTTTTTTTTTTTCCCTGTCCGGACGCAGAGGTCCGGCCCGCGAGCTATCCTGCCTATTGGCCTCTGATTAAACTTATTCAGAGCCTTTGGTATTTCTGGGGTATTAAAACAACAGGTTTTATTTATTTAGTAAAGTACACGAAAAAAAAATTTTATACATGATTTTTGATTGTAGACAACGGTTCAACTAGCTTCTATTCTTAATTTTAGTTTTTAATTTAATAGTATTATACATTATTTTACTGTTTTCTTTTCTTAATCTAGTCTACATATAGCTTTGTACATATATTCTATTACATCCTTCATGCTAGGAGTGACACACAGAAAGTTTTCAATGACGGATAAATATTTTACAAGTTGTAGTTTTTTAAAGTTATTAAATCTGGTCTAACAGTACTTATCTTTCTTTTATATCTTTGTTTTCCTAGATAATATATTCATATTAAGTACTATGTTTATAATTTGGTAGAGTATTCGCTTAAATTTCCTACTGATCTTCTTTTCTCTTTACTTAGGTTCTTTATATCTTATTTTATTTTATGATTATATCTAGTTTTTGTGAACAATTTCTAGTTATCAAGCAATTTAAGTATTTTTCTATTATACATTTTCTTAGATTACTATATTATATTATATACTACTATTTTAATAGAGTTTTTTCAAAAATTTTCATTGATCTTGTTTTTCTCTTGTCTTAACTTCTTATTAACTTACTATATTTTACTAGGTGTAACAATTATTATATTAATTCTTTATCTAGGCATTAAACAGTATATCTCTCAGTATATCTTTTTTTTTTTTTATTTCAAAACAATGTTGCATATGCTGCTTTTATATATACTTAATTATATATAATCAACATAACTTATCTATCTTAAATGCTATTTATTTTCTTAAGTTATTATATTGGTATACTAAAATTAATGTATGCCCAAACATTTCCTACTTATCTTGTTTTCTGATTTGCTTTAATTATAACTTACTAGGTTTACATTAATTTTTATCAACTATTTTTGTTTAAATGATGTTTCCATATATACTTATTATATATTACAAAACATACTTATTATCTATTTGTATTTCTACCTTTTTATTATCTAACCGTTTAATAGTAAGCTATCGATGCTCTAGCAAGAGCATCCCACTTCCTTCTGATGCTACAACAATCGCTGAAGGCGTTATGCTCCGTGTTTTCTAGTTTAGCCTTGATGCAGTTACTACAAGCCGGGGCAGCTCCGGCAAGCCAGTCTGCACATTGCTGTTTCAGGTGGGCGCCTCCGCAATGACTACATGTCTCATGTGAGTCCCTGCAGAAGCGTCGACCATGGCCGTAGCCGAGGCACTGGGAGCATTGGACCAGCGGCGACTGGTCCATCACCTTAACTCTCTGTATGTCCATATACACCATTTCAAGTTCCATCATTCTTTGATAAATTTTTGGCGAGACCCTCATCACTATATGGGACTTTTCCGGATGGCGCGTCCGTTTTCTATAGGCAATCCGGATCCTATCATCTGTCTCGTCTAGGCCAAGAGTTATGGACTTGTTTTGGTTCCTTAGCGCCAGGATAACGTCTTCGTCCGTGTCCGTGTATTCGGTCATCCAGACGCTCTTTAGGATTACTAATGGATCCTTGTTTTTGATGTCCTCTACCTTTAGTTCCTTAGTCTTACTCAGCCTTTCCTTTACTCTTTTACGCTCTTCTTCATCCCTGCATCCCAGTATTATCTTCCTATCTTTAGCTTTTCTGACTTTCTCTACCTTTATTCCTCCATCTGTGGCTTTCATGACATTTATCATCGTGTACAGGACGTCTTCTCCGGTCGCTGTCTCATTTGTCGCCGTTACTACTAGTGAGTGCAGTGCGGTCTGCTCCGGTTGAGGCTTCTTTGGGGGCGCCGCTACTGCACTTGCGTAGGTTTTCTTTTCTAACGCTTCCTTGAGTATTTCCATCTTTTCGTTATTCTCTTTTATTAACTTAGTATGCTCTGCTAGGGTTTTCATCAGGGCGTCATTATACTTCTGCACGTTTTCTTGAGCAATCTCTTGTGCATCTTCTTTTATTTTTGCTTGTGTACGGCCACCCTTCGCCTTCAAGGAAGCTATTTCAGCTTCTGCCTCCTTGAAGAGCTGGTAGACTCGCTCTACACTTTGCGAGACTCCGATTTTAATATCTGTCCTGAGGTTTCGGGCGTCCCCCAGTAGGGTTTTAGCCCTTATGAGACTCGCCTTTGCCTCTGATGCCCTATCTGGAAGCTTTCTTCCTGGCTGGGATGCGTTGTCGGTCCTGCTGGAGGGTCCTGCCCTCACAGTTACCCCCTCTTCACTCGTTTGGCAGATGTCTTCTGCCTCGCTCGCGGGTCTTTCCGCATTTTTAGTCGGGGTTCGGATTCCAAACATTTTGGTTTACGCGGAACAGGTCGTCAATTTATATTTGTTAAATTTTTATAATAATTTGCTTAATATAACGTTTATACTAAAAAAGTCTTATTATCTAAGTAAATTTATAAAATATGTAAGAGCTCTACCAGTGATATGTCTCTACAGACAGGCTTGTAATCTTTCTACTAGTAGGTATCCCAATAAAATACAACAGTGTATGTAAAGTACACAGAAAAATAAGAAAAATATATAAAAAAATTTTTTTTTACTCTACATAGAGTCCGTCTCTATACGTAGGATAGTAGTCCTATTTCAGGTCAGTTAATATAAAAAAGTCCCGTCAAAATCGGACGGCGGGTTCACGAGATATAGGCTTTTTAAATTTTTCAAGATGGCGGACAATATGGCCGCTGAAAATAGTAATAGCTATAACTCCGTCAAAATAACTCCCAGAGATTTGGGGTTTTGGCAGGAGTATTTGCCTCGTGCCCGTACAGTCTTCAACCTCAAAAGTAGAGTCAAAAATTTCTGACTCTACCTAGAGCCCCAAATGAAATTAAATGAGAAAGGGGGCAGTTGCAGTACCAGCAGTGGAAACCCCGTCCCAATCGGACCACTCTAGCGAGAGCTATGCCCGTTCAAAACAACCCAAGATGGCGTCAAATATGGCCGTTCCCAGACTAACTTCGGCAGTTTCTGTCCGAACCAAGCCGTGTTTGGGCTTGTTTTGAAGGGCACAACTCACGCAATGGCTTAAGATGGGCCACGTGCTGATAAGACCTCCCCCTGATTTAATAAATTTAAAAAACACTAAATTTTTCACTAGAAATGGTTTATCTACTCGGATAATTGCCAAAAAATTTTGAAATTTCGCAGAGCCCTCTTATAAATTTTTTAAATTTTTATCTCTAAACTAAATTTTATTCTAACTTTAAAATTAGGGGTACCTCGTGTACACTCAAAAACTTTAAAAATTTCTTTCGCAAAAACTAGTTGATTAACCTACGTCGAATTTTTTATATGTTATAAAGGGCCCTTAGATCTATACAAAACAAATTTTAAAAAGATGTGTTACCGATCGTTTGATCGTGGTAAAAATATTTAAAAATTTCAAAAATTTAAAAACGCTATAACTAATTCAAAACTTAACTTATACTAAATCTAAAAGTGCCTCCCAGGTTAGGTTAGGTTAGGTTATGTTAGGTTAGGTTAGGTTAGGTTAGGTTGGGCGGGTCTGGTTTTATCCATCAGTAGTTGCTATGCCTAGCTTGCGGCTTTCGTCGCTTGTATTGGATAAATCCAGGCCTTCCTTACTCAGCTCAGGGAAGAGAGCGAGTAGGGAGGCGAATGGTCTTGGGGGAGAGCGCATCAGTCGTGAAGATCCCCAAGGCAAGTCTGGTGGGGTCGGCCTTCTCGCGGTTGCTGTCCGTTTTAGGTCTATTTCCATCAGAAATAGACGTAACTGAAACCACCAGGCGCCGGCACTTTGTCGGTGGGGTAGGGTGGGTGGGCTTGGGGTTCTGTGTTGTGGGGTTTGGACTTAGTTGGGACATTCCAATTCCTTATCTGCTGGATAGGGTTTGGAATGTAGGGGGGAATAGTGATAGGTAGGAGGATATCTTCTCCGCACGTCCCTCTGAGTAGCAGAGGGCGTAGTGGATGAGGATGGGACGGGCAAGCCGTCTGTAGGGGGATCCAAGGATTCGTCCGAGGATTGTGGCTGGCATTGCTGGTGTGGTGTCGTTCGGCTTGGTTTCCTGTGGGTCGGCTGTATGGGTCAGTCTCCTCGCGGGGTCCCGGGTCGGCCGGCACTCTGCTGGCGGTGTTGCCGCGGTGAGAGGAGTTAGTTTTAAGGCTAACTGGAGAGGAGGAGTCGGGCCTTGGCGTGCACTCACCCTGCCGCCGGGCAGGCAGTGGGAGTTTCTTCCCTGCCACCGGCTCAAAATCGTAATCTCGCAACATGGCCGCAGTCATGTTTTGTGGTCTGAGCGGGACCGATAGGCCTTGGCTTGGTCGCCCGGGCTACGAGGAAGACAACCTCTATAAAAAATTACCCGATGGCAAGCGGCGGCGCGGCGTGAGGTCTGGAAGGCTGAACGGAGTTTCAGTCGCTACTGCGTCCCCCGCCAGGGAATTGTCGCTCCCCTGAGCGGGTTACGTTAGACTTCCCCGGTTACAGTGGGCACTGTCCGGGGCGACCCACCCTTCCCACTTACTCGTGGGATTTATTATGGAAAATTACAATAAAATCATAAAGAAACGATCGGAAAACAACCAACAAAAAAAGGCAAGTCAAACGGACAATGAAATGAAGGGAAGGAAGGAGAAGAGGAACAGTGGAGTGGATGAGTCGTCCACTGAGGGTGAGTTGGTGTCGGGAACGCCTAGCTCGGTGGGGCTCCCAGAAGTCAGTCTGACTCTGGTCTCTGGGAGCCGAAGAGCATAGAATCGTTTGCGTTCCGGATCTGCCGTTTCGTTGGATGGCGCGGAGGCCATGGAAGCGGAGCGAGGCGACAGCCGGAAACGCGGACGCTCCAGGGACGAGGAGACCGACACGTCTCAAGAAATAATGCCACCAAAAGTGGCAAGCAGCCGTCGAGGGAGGCCACGAAAACCGGCCTCGTTCTCGACCCCGTCAGGCTCCGCGTTCTCAAACGCGGAGTCGTACAGAAGTGTACGAGTAGACGGCGAGGCCGTAGCGGAGGAGGAGATCGCGGATCTCCTGCTCAAGGTTCGGGAGCCGGTGGGGGGAAATGACCGCCAGGCTCCCGTGTCCGTGCAGGAGAGGGCGAAAGCGGCGGTGGCCATCATCCACAAGGTGGCCACCAAGTCCGTAAACCTTAAGGGCTCGTTTGTGAGGGCCCTCAAGGACTCCTCCTCCGCTTTGTCGGAGGTCGTGGAGGGCCTAGTGGGCGATGTCTCTCGCCTACAGTTGGCCAACGAGAGACTGACGGAGCGGGTGAACGAGCTGAGCGCTCAGTTCGCCCGCTTCCAAGCGAACCTCCCCGAGCGGGAAGCCCCGTCCGCGTCCCAGCCTGTCCCTACCGCGACCTCAGGGGTACCTGACGCCCAACTGCGGGGAGTTCTCGACGCAGTTGGGCGTATGCTGGACGGCCGTCTGGCCGGCTTGGAGGCGAGACTGCCCCCTGCGCCGGTTGTGCGCCCCCCGCTCGCGTCGTCTCAGCGGCCTAAGGCCGCTGCTCCGACTGCGCTCCCCGTTGTGGGAGGCCGCGTCTCTCACGCGACGGCGGCGTCGGCCCCGACTCAACCGGCTCCCTATGGGCCGAGGAGAGGGGCCAAGGCACCGGCCAAGGCGCCGGCCCAGGCGCCGGCCAAGGCGCCGGCCCAGGTGCCGGCCAAGACGAGGCCTAAAGCGGCGCCGAGGAGTGGAGTGGCTTTCCCTCCGCTCCCCACTCCGACATCCCTGCCGGGCCCCTCCGCACTTGCCCCCTCCAACGAGGGTTGGCAAGAGGCGAGGGGCTCAAAGAAGTCCCGAAGGCGGGCTAGAAGGGCTGCCCAAAAAGCGGCTCAAGCCCAGCCTTCACCGCCGGTGACAACGGCCTCTACTAAGAGGCCGCGGAAACTGCAGCCGCCCAAAACCGCGGCTGTAGTAGTCACGCTGTCGCCGGAGGCGGCCAGTGGCGGGCTGACGTATGCGGACCTCTTCAAGGGGGCCCGGCCCGGTCTCGCCGCTGAGTTCGGGGCAGCAGGGATGAGGCTGCGCCGCGCCCAGACGGGAGCTCGGATTTTCGAGTTCCCTGGGGCTGAAGGCGCGACGACGGCCGATAAATTCGCCGAGAAGTTGCGGGGAATTTTTGCCGCCGAGGACGGTGTTAAGATCGCCAGGCCCACAAAATGCGCGGAACTGCGCATCTCGGGCCTGGACGACTCTGTAACGCCGGAGGATGTCCGCGATGCAGTCATGGAGAAGACTGGGTGCACCGCGGACACCATTAGAGTCGGCACCGTCCGTCCGGGCCCGGGAGGCCTCGGTGCGGTGTGGGTGAGCTGTCCCGTGGCGTCGGCCAAAGTATTGGGCGACGCCGGAAGCATTCTCGTCGGCTTCGTAAATGCCAGAATCACGGTTCTGGCCGCGAGGCCGATGAGGTGCTTCAAGTGCCTAACCGCGGGACACACTCGCACCAAATGCGAGAGTTGCTTTGACTGCAGCGGTCTGTGCTTCCGCTGCGGTCAACCCGGGCACAAGGCAGCAGAGTGCTCTGCCGCCCCTCACTGCCCCGTGTGTGCGGCGGCTAAAAAGCCCACCAATCACATGATGGGGCAGGGGGGCTGCAAGCCTCCCCGCGCTTCTCGGCAAACGCCGGGGGCTAGTCTGCCGACCCAGGCTGCCTCCGACGTCAATCATGCGTCGACGCCGACGCCCATGGAGGAGGTTGTAGAGACGATCCAGTAATGGATCAAGTCTCCAACCTCCTGGTCCAGACGAATCTCAACCACTGTGCCGCGGCGCAGGATCTCTTCCTGCAAACCATGGCACAGTGGTCGATAGGTGTTGCCGTAGTCGCGGAGCCCTATTTTGTCCCTCCCCGTCCAAACTGGATGGGTGACCGGGACGGCTCCGTGGCAGTCGTCGGCTCCACGGCGGCTCATTCCCCGCCCTTGTCTCTTAGAGACAAGGGTACTGGATATGTTACCGCCGATTGGGGGGGAATCACCATTTATGGTGTATATTTCTCCCCCAACCGGAGTTTGAACGACTTCGAGGTCTTCCTTAACAACTTGGAGGCCTCGATGCGGCGACTAGTGTCTGGGCACGTCCTCGTGCTGGGGGACTTCAACGCAAAGTCCATTGCGTGGGGTTCCCCTGCGACGGACGCCAGGGGCGAAGCCGTCGAGGAGTGGGCGGCGTCGGTGGGCCTTTGTTTGCTGAACAGGGGCTCCACCAACACGTGCGTGCGACAGCAGGGGGGGTCGATAGTGGACCTTTCGTTCGCTACCCCTGCAGTCGCCGCACGAGTAAGGAACTGGTGTGTCCTGGAAGAGGTCGAGACGCTCTCGGATCATTTGTACATCCGATTCGAGCTCTCCCGGTTCCAGGACCCTAGTAGGGGTCACGCGGCGCAGCGCCCTACCCGCTTTCCGCGGTGGGCTGTCGCCAAGCTCGACAGGGACCTACTAGAGGAGGCGGCCATTATTCACTCTTGGCTGTCTCCGCAGGCCCCGACCGAGGAGGTCGACATGGGGGCTGGTCGCTTCTGCGATGCGATTACGCAGATTTGCGATGCGGCCATGCCCCGCGTTCGTGGTTGTCGGCCTCCAAGGAAGGAGGTCTACTGGTGGTCCTAGGAGTTGGCGGACCTCCGTGCGGCCTGTGTACGTGCCCGGAGGTCCCTCACCCGTAGTCGGCGACGTCACCGCGGGGTCGGTGAGGAGGTGGACCGGCTTCATGAGGAGTACCGTGAAGCTCGGAAAACTCTGCGGCTGGCCATCTGCCGCGCCAAGGATGTGAGCAGAGAGGAGATGCTGGAGAGTCTTGAGCGTGACCCCTGGGGTCGCCCTTATCGTGCGGTGCGTCAAAAGCTCCGCACGTCGGGCCCCCCCCTTACGGAGACTCTCCAGCCCAGCTTCCTGCAGGAAGTGGTCGAGGGCCTATTCCCGCAGCGGGTGGAGCACACACCCCCGTCGATGGCTGCATCAGCCGGAGACGACGGGGGCAGCGAGGTTGATGTTCCGCCCGTCAGGGAATCGGAGTTGGGGGCGGCTGTTCTACGGATTCGATCCAAGAATACCGCCCCCGGGCCGGACGGGGTTCCAGCCCGAGTGATGGCCCGAGCCCTCGACTACATGTCGGACCACCTCAGGGAAGTGTTGGACGCTAGCCTGGCGTCCGGACGCTTCCCTGAGCGCTGGAAATGCGGGAAGCTGGTCCTGCTGCAGAAGCCGGGACGGCCTGCCGAATCGGTCGCGGCCTATAGGCCTATCGTGTTGCTGGACGAGGCGGGTAAACTTTTTGAGAGGGTGCTCTCTGCCCGCATCGTCCGGCACCTCTGCGAGATTGGCCCCGATCTGTCGGACGCCCAATTCGGTTTCCGAGAAGGGCGTTCGACGATCGATGCCGTAATGCGCCTTAGGGCCGTGACCGAGGAGGCCGTGAGCTGCGGCGGAGTGGTGTTGGCGGTGTCCTTGGACATCGCCAACGCCTTCAATAGTCTGCCATTCAGCTGCATCAGGGAAGCGCTCCGCTACCACGGAGTGCCGGAGTACCTGAAGCGGCTGGTGGCGGACTATCTTGAGGAGCGAACCGTCATGTACGAGGACCGAGATGGCGTCTTGAGACGCAGGGCCATGTCGTGCGGTGTTCCGCAGGGGTCTGTCCTAGGACCTCTCCTGTGGAACATCGGGTACGACTGGGCCCTACGAGGGCGTCTCCCCCCCGGGCTGGGTGTAATCTGCTACGCGGATGACACCTTACTCACGGCCCGGGGGGCTAACTTCCAAGAGGCGGCGCGCCTGGCCGCCACAGGAGTTTCCCAGGTGGTCGGGCGCATTGAGGCGTTGGGATTACGGGTGGCCCTGGATAAGACGGAGGCCCTATTATTTCATGGGCCCCGTCGTGGTCCACCCGCCGGCGCTTCAATCGAGGTCGGCTCGGTCCTCGTACCGGTCCGGGCCCAGATGAGGTACCTGGGTCTGGTCCTAGACGGTAGGTGGCTCTTCGACGAGCACTTCCGACAGCTTGGTCCGAAGCTGGTGGACACTGCCTCCGCCCTAGGGCGACTTTTGCCCAATTTGGGCGGGGCCAGTGTTCCCACGAGGCGGCTGTACGCGGGGGTTGTCCGGTCCATGGCGCTGTATGGTGCACCGGTGTGGGTGGCGGCTCTGACTGCTCCGAATAGGGCGCGCCTCTGGCGCCCCCAGAGGATATTGTCGGTCAGAGCCATACGCGGATGTCCACCGAGGCGGCTTGCGCCTTGGCCGGAACACCCCCGTGGGATTTGGAGGCGGAAGTGCTCGCCGAAGTTTATCGGCGAGTGGCTGACTTCCGGGCGGAGAGCGGATTTCGCCCTCCGCCCGAAGACGTGCGCGAGTGGCGCGAAGCCGCTCGCCGAGCCACCATGGTCAGATGGTCGTTCCGGCTGAAGACTCCACGCGCTGGCTTCGCCGCCGTGGATGCTCTCCAGCCGGTCATCGCCGAGTGGGCAGGGCGGCAGCACGGGACTCTTTCCTTCCGGCTGACGCAGGTGCTTTCCGGGCACGGTTGCTTCGGAAAGTACCTGTACTCGGTCGCTAGGAGGGAATCGAGTCCCGCCTGCCACCACTGCGACTGCAGTGAGGATTCGGCCCAGCACACGCTGGCGGTCTGCCCCGCATGGGCGACGCAGCGCCGGGCCCTCACTGCAGTCATCGGAGCGGATCTCTCGCTACCGGCCGTAGTTCGCTCCATGGCCGGTAGCGACAGTTGTTTTACCGCGGTCGCTTCCTTCTGCGAGGAAATAATCTCGCAGAAGGAGGCGGCGGAGAAGGCCCGGGAGGACGACCTCCACTCGGACCCGATCCGCCGCCGGCGAACCGGACGGCGGAGGCGCGCTTTCCTGCGCCTCATGCCGCCCTGAGTGTGGCCTCGGGTGGACGGGATGGGTTCTCCCCTCCACCCGCATTAGTTTGGCCAACCGCGAGGGGGCGTCCGCGTGTGCCGGACGTCGCCTAAGAGAGGTCCTTGAGACGGAGCCCGCGCCAGGAGCGGGCCGGCGCTGGGAGGGGTCCAGAAGGCGATAACTACCTGGACCCCTCCTAAACTGGAAGCGCAAAGAGGGCACACCGTGTGGTTTTGGTCGGTTCGAGTCCGACACACCGCCCCGCCAAACGAGAGCCCCGGCGGGGTGACGGTCCGAGGGGATTTCCACACGCTAAAAAAAAAAAAAAAAAAAGGTTAGGTTAGGTTAGGTTAGGTTAGGTTGACGCGGCAACTGCAGGCGAAGTTAGATCGCCTGCAGTCGGAGGTCAGCCAGCTGCATAAGAAGCTGGCTGAGGTCACGGCCCAGCCAACCCAAGCTGAGCCGAGACCTGCGGTGGAGGGCCCTTCCTCCTCTTCCAACCTTGAGGATGTCATCCGCAAGGTTGTGATGGAGGAAAGGGCATTTACGAGAGCCTGCCTCGCTGGCATCGAGGACAGGCTCTTGCCCGAAAAGCGCTTCCGACCGCCCCTCGCGGCGGACAAGAGGCCGTGCGAGCCTGGGCCATCCTCCCAAAGGGAGGACGCCCTTCTCCCTTCCACCACCCCGTCCACCCAGCCGTGGACGAAGGTGGTCAAAAAGGGGAAGGGCAAGGCCAAGAAGGCGAGAGCGGCCGCCGCCCCTGCCTCCCCAGCCAACATCTCCCCTCCCTGCCCGTCCCAGACGACCGGCAAGGGGAAGGGGAAGGGGAAGGGGCAAAAGTCGGCCCCTAAGCCCGCCACCGCTGCTCCGGCAGCTAAAAGGGCCCCTGCCGGTGGGAGAAAAACCCTAGTTTCTCCCAAAACCGCGGCCGTCGTGGTGACGCTCACCGCGGAGGCTGCGGAGCGTGGTGAGACGTACGAGTCCGTGCTGAAACGGGCTCGTACCAACGCCGATCCCACCAAGTTGGGAATCGGCGCCATCACGTGCCGCCAGACCCAAGCCGGGGCTCGTATTTTCGAGTTCCCGGGGGCCCAGGGCGGCACCAACGCTGACCTCTTCGCAACGAAGTTGCAAGAGGTCATCGCGGACGCGGCCAAGGTGGTAAGGCCCGTCAAGTCGGCGGCCCTCGAGGTGACCAATCTGGACGATTCGGTCACCAAAGAGGAGGTCGTGGCGGCGCTCACAGCAATAGGGGGCTGCAACACCGCAGCGGTACAGGGTCGGGCTATCAGGCCCGGCCGCGGCGGCATGGGCACAATCCGCCTGGAGTGCCCGGTCACCGCAGCTAAGGCCGTCCTTGCCAAGGGACGGCTTGCCGTCGGGTTTGGGTCGTGTGTGGTCCGAGCACTTGGTGAGCAGCCTTTGCGCTGCTACAAGTGCTTCGGAATCGGCCACACACGGGCCCTCTGTCCGTCCAAGGTGGACAGGTCGGACGCCTGTTACCGCTGCGGTAAGGAGGGGCACATGTCCGCCTCCTGCACGGCCGCCAAGCCGCACTGCGCGGTGTGCGCCACCAGTGGCCGCCCGGCGGACCACGTGATGAGGGGGAGGAACTGCAATCCTCCCCCAAAGACGGGCAAAGCGCAGGCGCCGTCCCAGCCTGCCGCTACCACCGTCGTCCCTGAGGCTGGGACCTCGGTGGCCGACGAGGGGGGTGCAATGTCCAAATGATGGATAGGTCCGGACATCGCATCCTACAGGCGAATACTAACCACTGTAAAGCAGCCCAGGACCTGCTGATGCAGGCCCTGGCTGAGTGGTTAGTAGACGTTGCGGTGGTCGCCGAGCCGTACTCTGTCCCTGGCCGTTGGCTGGGTGATCGGGACGGCTCGGTGGCGTTGGTGTCGCGGTCTTCCACGGACTCCCCTCCCCTCTCGCTCTTAGAGAGGGGACCGGGATACGTGGCCGCCGTAACCGCCCTTTACAGGATTTCGAGGATCCTCAGTCCGCCAGTCCTGCAGGACTGGCTCGGGCGGTCCCACGGTTTCCTTTCTTTCCGTCTGGTGCAGGTGCTATCCGGGCATAGCGTCTTCGGATCGTGCCTGCATCGGATCGGAAGAGAGGAGACCCCGGCCTGCCACGATTGTGGCGCGGCGGTGGACACGGCGCAGCACACCCTGGAGGTGTGTGCGTCGTGGTCTGGGCCGCGCCGCCAATTGATGGCGGTGGTCGGGCAGGACCTCTCGCTGCCCAGCGTGGTTTTAGCCATGCTGGGAAGCGAGGAGTCCTGGGCTGCGGTGGCCTCCTTTTGCGAGGAAGTAATTTCGCAAAAGGAGGCGACGGAGCGGGCGCGGGAGGAAGACCCTCTCGCAGCGCCACTCCGCAGGCGACGAACGGGTCGGAGAAGGCGATTGCACGACAATCGTCTTCCTCCTCCTGGTGGAGGATAGCGGGAGACAGGCGCGGGGGCGTCTTCTCCCGCATTGCACGTATCCTCCACTTCCGCCGGGTGGGAATGACCGCGAGCACTCGCGGCTATTCTCGGGCCCCTCTCCCAGGGTGGGGAGGGGGGTGAAGGGCTCGCCGTAAAGGCGGGCGGTCGTCGGCGGGGGGCTGGATGGAAAGGCTGGGCCGGATTCCCAGTTCCCCTCCATATAGGCGATGCGGGAGTGCCGCTGGGTCGTTTAGTGGGTATACCGGTGGGGAGCACCGGGAGTCCCACATAACCCTTCCGTCCCCCGACGGGAGGGTATGCATAAAGCATTTTTCCCAGCGTCAAAAAAAAAAAAAAAAAAAAAAAAAAAAAAAAAGATTAGGTTAGGTTAGGTTAGGTTAGGTTAGGTTAGGTTAGGTTAGGTTAGGGGCAAGAAATGCCAAGACGTTAGGGGGTCTTCCCGCGCTCCGTCGCGGGGGATGATTGTTCCGAAAGCGGTTGGCGAGGGGTCTTCCCCTTCGACAACCGCTGTCGGAGCGGGCTTCTTCAAGAAGCCGGCCACTAGGTCGTCTAGTGTGGCCAGTGTAGGAGGTGAGGAGTCGGACTGCTCCAGCATGTCCGTCTGCTCGATGGCGTCGACGGCATCAGACGTGTCCCGCACCGCGCGGAAGCGAGGAAGAAAGGCGGAGGATGGCGCCTCGGACCTTCCAGGGGCCAAGCGCGCCGCTTTTTTAAAGAAGGGGAACTCGAACGAGGACGATGTATTCGACCCGTCCGTTTCTCCTTCGAAGACAAGGACGAAGGGTAAGCTGCCGAAGGCGGATGACCTAGAAAGGGAGATGGAGGCGCGGCCAACTGAGGAGTTGCGTGCCGTGATTAAAGCCAACCTCGAGACTGTCGAGAAAATCGCCGACAAGTCCAAGAACATGCGGGGTGACTTTATTCACGGCCTGCGGATGTCCGCGAGGAAAGCGCAGGCGGCCTCATCGGTAGTCGTCCAGCGGGCGACTGCTGATGAGAACGTCAAGCGCCTGGAGCGGGAGAATGCGGAGCTGCGTGCTCAGATCGCTGACCTATCTGCAAAGGTAGAGAAGCTGACTGAGTGCGTCAGCCAGCAGCAGGCAGGTAGGCAGGCGAGCGCTGGGAGCACAGCCGAAGCGGCGGTGTCACCACCTGTCGCCAGCGGGAAGGAATGGGAGGGGAGGTTCATGGAGCGCATAGGCGCTCTCATGGACCGGAAGTTGGCTGAGGCTCTTAAGCCAAAGCCAACACCACCCCAAAGAGGTGCGGCTCCCACAGTACCGCCAGGCCAGGCAGGGAAAGCGAAGGGGAAGCGCCAACAGCCGCCAACACCAGCGGTGAGCCCACCAGCGGTGCGGCCGCAGCCCACCGCGAACCAAGCGCCGTCGGCTCCAACGACACCCTGGGTTACGGTGGTCAGGGGTGGAAAAGGGAAGAGGAAGAAGGCTCCCAAGGCAACGGGTGAGTTGCCACCGGTAGTGCCGAGCCCCAAAGCTAGCTCCAAGGCGGCGCCCAATGCCGGCCCCAAGGCCGTGCCTAAGCCCGCCCTCAAGGCGACGCCAATGCGGCTGCCTACTACTGCGGCGATCACTGTGACGGTTCCGGAGGGTTCCGACGTCACATACGCTGCGGTAATGGCGGCCGCAAAGGCACGTATTAGGCTGGCGGACGTCGGGGTGGACACGGTTCGCCCCAAGCGAGCGTTGACGGGGGGATTGATTTTGGAGGTGTCGGGCCCGGAATGCGCGCCGAAAGCTGACGAGTTGGCAGCTCGCATGCGCGAAGCCCTCGCGGATCTGGGTGTGCGCATTTTGCGCCCGATGAAGATGGCTGAATTGAGGCTCAAAGACCTCGATGAAGCCGTCACACCTCGGGAGGTAGCGGAGGCGGTCGCCAAGGCCGGGGACTGCTCGGTTGATGACGTCAAAGTGGGCGAAGTCCATCGCTCGCCCACTGCCCTGGGCACGGTGTGGGTGCGTTGCCCACTAGCGGCAGTGCGCAAGCTTGCCGCGGCAAAGCGCGTCATCATCGGGTGGGTCTCGGCTCGGGTGGACTACCTGACCTCAAGGCCGCTGCAGTGCTTCCGGTGTCTGGAGTACGGGCACGTACGCAGCATGTGTCAGAGCACATTGGACCGCACCAACCTGTGCTACGCGTGCGGTGAACCCGATCATCGGGCGAGCCAATGCACGCGTCCGCGCAGGTGTCCACTGTGCTCTGACAAGGGCTGCAAGGCGGACCACAGGATGGGGAGCAAGCAGTGCACCCCTCCTAAGGGTAAGAGGAAGGGCAAAAAGCCCTCTCCTCCAGCCCCGACACCGGGAAGCGGAACGGCCTCAACAGTGGCGGCCATTCCAGCGGGCCATGGCCCGCCCCAGGAGGCCATGGAGGCGTCGTAATGGATCAAACCATTCGAGTCCTCCAGGGCAATTTGAACCACTGCCGAGGTGCGCAGGATCTTTTCTTGCAAACCCTCGCGCAGTGGTCAATTGCCCTTGCCGTAATAGCGGAGCCCTACAGCGTCCCAGACCATCCACGATGGTTCGGGGACGATGTGGGCTCCGTAGCTATTTACTGGGGCGGTGGCGAAGGTGACCCCCCTTGTGCCCTCATTGAAAGGGGACAGGGCTTCGTGGCCACTGAGTGGGGTCGAATAGCCGTTGTAGGCTGCTACATCTCCCCCAACCGTAATCTCGCTGAGTACGAGGCGTTCCTGGACGAGGTGGGACACTGCATCCGCAGATGCCTGCCCCGTCCCGTGCTTGTCTTGGGCGACTTCAACGCTCACTCTCGTGCGTGGGGGAGTCCCCAAGATGACCGCAGGGGGGAGACCATGGTTGAATGGGCGGCGGGTCATGACCTCCGACTCTTGAATCGGGGGTCCGTAAGCACATGTGTGCGGTGGCAGGGGGAGTCGATCGTGGATTTATCATGGGCGACTCCTTCTGCCACACACATGGTGTCGGGATGGAGAGTTGCCGAAGAGATGGTCACGCTTTCTGACCATCGCCACATCGTTTTCGATGTGGCTCTTCGCCCTCCCGGCCGTGCGGCCCGCCGCAGTAGCAGCAACCCGCCGCGACGGTGGGCCCTCAAGCGGCTTAATCGAGATTTTCTCGAAGCTGCAGCCATTGTCGCGGCCTGGCCAGAAGGCCATGTTGGAGAGGATCTGCCCGATCCTGAGAGGGAGGCGGCCTGGTTCCGGGCAACGATGACGTCGATCTGTGACTTATCGATGCCCCGAGCCAGGCCAACCAAGCGTAGGTCGGTGTACTGGTGGTCAGAGGAGATAGCGCGGCTGCGGGAGACATGCCTGCGCTCCAGACGCCTGTACACCAGAGCTAGAAGAAGGCGGCGAGCTCCTGCCGAAGTAAGGGATAGAGCCTACGAGGTATACCGAGGCGCTACGACAGCGCTCCAGGCGGCCATCGCGAACGCGAAGGCTCAGTCCTGGAGTGAACTCCTCGAGGGACTGGATAGAGATCCATGGGGGCGCCCGTACAAGATGGTACTAGGTAAGCTGCGCCCATGGGTCCCTCCTTTGACTGAAACTCTGGACCCTGAGCTGGTGGGGAGTGTGGTTGACACACTGTTTCCCAGGGTCCAGGACAGTCCCTCTCCCCCCGGGCTATCGTCGGAACCGACCATCTGGTCCGATGATCTGGGGGTGACCGACGAGGAGTTGGTCCGCGCTGTGAAGCGCCTCAGGGCTCGCAATACAGCACCAGGCCCTGACGGAATACCTGGTCGGGCTTGGGTGCTGGCTCTATCCGCCGGCCTGGGGAACAGGCTGCGGCAGCTGTTCGACAGCTGTTTACGCCGCGGAGTGTTCCCCAAGGGCTGGAAGGAGGCTAAGTTGGTCCTCTTGAAGAAGGACGGCAGGTCCGCAGACTCACCCTCTACGTATCGTCCCATTTGCCTGCTGGACGAGGCCGGCAAGTTGTTCGAAAGAATAATTGCCGCTCGTCTATGCACACACCTGTGGCGGGTAGGCCCCGACTTGTCGGATGACCAGTTTGGTTTCCGGCGTGCTCGTTCGACAGTGGACGCGATTTTTCGTGTCCGTACGCTGTCGAACCAGGCGGTGTCCCGGGGCGGGAAGGCGTTGGCGGTGTCCTTGGACATCGTAAACGCATTCAACTCCCTGCCCTGGAGGGCGATCAGGGAGGCACTCGTGTTTCACGGAGTGCCGCCCTACCTGCAGAGCATAGTCGGAGCCTACTTGCAGCACAGATGTGTGCAGTACGTGGGCAGGGACGGTACCTTGCACGAGAGGGAGGTCAGTTGCGGGGTTCCACAGGGTTCTGTACTGGGCCCGCTTCTGTGGAACCTCGCATACGACGCGGTCTTGCGTGTCGATCTCCCCGAAGGCGTACACGTCGTCTGCTACGCGGACGACACTCTTGTGTTAGCCAACGGGGACTCCTTCGACGGGACCAAGGAGCTCGCCGAGCTTGGGGTGGCTTGTGTCGTGGACAAGGTCCACGAGCTGGGTCTGAGGACAGCGCCGCACAAGACCGAGGCGCTGTGGTTCCACAAGTTCCCTAGGGGAAGGGAACCACCCAGCTTGTCGGTTCGCGTGGGTGACGTTGACATCCAGGTGGGGCGGTACCTGAAGTACCTGGGCCTCACCCTGGATAGTCGCTGGGGTTTCGAGGAGCACTTCAGCCGCTCCGTCCCCCGGATCCAGAAGGTGGTGGGTGCTCTGCACAGACTGCTGCCTAATCTCGGGGGACCTAGGGAGGGAGTTCGCCGCCTCTACGCCGGAGTCGTGCGGTCGATGGCACTCTACGGAGCGCCCGTCTGGTGGGAGCGACTGGCGCTCCGACGCAGCAGGACTATGTTTCATAGCCTGCAGCGTATTGTCGCCATCCGGATCGCACGAGGATATCGGACGATATCCTTCGAGGTGGCAACTCTCCTGGCGCGGTTCCCGCCCTTCGACATCTTGGCGGAGATGGACGCGCGTGTGTACGTGCGCCTCCGCCATGATGACGGGAGCGGAGTCGCGCCTGCTGAAGTGCGGGTGCAAGAACGCCGACGTGCGCTCGGGATGTGGCGCGAGCGGCTCGAGGAGCCGTGGAACATGCGCCAACGCGCCGTCGGCGCGATTGTGCCGAGCTTCGAAACTTGGCTGGGGAGGGAAACGGGTAACGTCACCTATAGACTTACTCAGGTACTCACCGGGCACGGGTGCTTCGGTGAGTACCTGAATAGGATCGGACGCGAACCGACACCGCAGTGCCACCACTGTGGGAGGGATCGGGACTCCGCCCAGCACACGCTTGAGGAATGCTCGGCGTGGTGCGAGGAGCGGCGGACCCTGATCGCCAGGATCGGGCAGGACCTCTCTCTACCAGGCGTAGTAGAGACTATGCTGGTAGATGAGACGGCGTGGAAGGCAGTGGCCTCTTTCTGTGAGACCGTTATGGTTCGGAAAGAGGCCGCCGAGCGAGATCGCGAGAGGGCTGATCCCGCTCGGAGAAGGAGGCGACAGCGAGGCGGCAGTGGGCGCCCCGCTGCGCCTGCCCCATAAGGGGCTTTGCGTGGTATCCCCTGCCAAACAGGGGACCTTTCGGGTTCGTGGGTGGTCGGAGTGTGGGCTTCGACTGTCCGTTAAACGGGCCCCGGGAGGGCGGCGGCACATTGTGGCAATGTGCCGCTGTGAACACCGTGGTGTTCGGGGGTGGCTAGATAGCCTCCCCCTGGATGTGCGAAGGCACAGCGCGAGGGGGGCACCGGTGCGTTCCTTTTGGAGATCCCGGAGCCCTCCGACATGCGTCGAAGATGGCCACCGGGGGGATTTTAGTGAGTCCACGAGTCCGTGAACCTCACATAACCCTACTGTAGCCTCCATGCAGTAGGGTATCTGGTTGCAGATTTTGCCCCTCGTCAACAAAAAAAAAAAAAAAAAAAAAAAAAAAAGGTTAGGTTAGGTTAGGTTAGGTTAGGTTGGGCGGGTCTGGGTTTATCCCTTAGTAGTTGCTATGCCTAGCTTGCGTGCTTCGGCCGCTTGTTTTGGATAAATCCAGGCCTTCCTTACTCGGCTCTGGGAGCGAGTAGGGAGGCGTGTGGTCTTGAGGGAGAGCGCAGGTCGTGTAGATCCTCAAGGCAAGTCTGGTGGGGTCAGCCTTCTCGCGGTTGCTGCCCGTTATTAGTCTATTTCCATCTGAAATAGACGTAACTGAAACCACCAGGCGCCGACACTTTGTCGGTGGGGTAGGTTGGGGTTTTAACTTCTCCGCGCGTCCCTCTGAGTAGCAGAAGGTGCAGTGGATGGAGGCGAGATGGGCTGGTGGAGCTGTCTCTGAGGAGGTAGGCTTCGTCCACCTTGGTTTCCGCGAGTCGGCTGTGTGGGTCAGCTTCCTTGCGGGATTCCAAGTGGACTGGTGCTTGGCTTGGCTCTCCGAGCCAAATGAGTGGTGATTAGCCTTCTCAGGCTAGTTAAAGTATGAGGCCTTCCTGTCGGGCACGAGGCGGAACGGCGACAGTGGGTCGCAGTGGGCCTTTGGGTCGGGGGATGGCGGGCCTGCAAGGCCCGCGGCGCGGCAGAGAGTGTCAACACGGCCTCCCTGTCAAGCGCGAGGTAGAGCGGCGGCAGTGGGTCGCAGTGGGCCTTTTGGGTCGGTGGATGGCGAGCCTGCAAGGCTGGCGGCGCGGCAAGGAGGGTCAACTCGGCCACCTTGCTGGGCACAATAATGCGTCTCCGAATCCCGTTGTTTGGTGCCCGCACAAGGGATGCATGGCTGGGGGGAACCCGGTTGGCTAGGGCACCACAAGGGGACCTCACCCCTCAAATAAGGAAAACATGGATACGGCGAATTCTGAAAAAAATCCTCAGGTGGGCAGCAATGAAGATTGTGAATCCCACGGCGCTCCGGCGTCTAGCCCCATTGTATATGAGGGGGGCAAGAACCGCCACGTGGGCTCCGGCCCACGACACGACAACTATGGCAATAACTCGGACACAGATTTTTCGAAACATGACGACCTTGGCAAGAAAACGGCTAATGATGGTGTAGAGGAAGAGACATCTCAAGCCTCATGGCTTCGGACTCAGACTGTGAGCCTGACGGAGTCTGATTCTGATGCCATGACCTGGGAGACAGTGTCGTCTCGCGGCTCCGGGAGGAAGATGCGCAAGCGGCACATGGAAGAGAGTAAAGAGGAGGAAGACCAGGGTGAATCCTCACCGTTACCCAAGGTCATGAGCACGCCGAGCACTCGGCGTGGTAGAGGACGACCGCCCACAACAGGGAAGTACGTTGGTCTGGCGAAGGCCAAGGCCGAGCTTAACCGGGTACGGGAAGAGGAGATGCGGCTCATAGCCGAAAAGGAGCTCCAAGAGGAGATCCAACAAAGGAGGAAGGCGCAGTTCCTCAAGGCGCCAGCATCGGTGTCTGCGGACTGTGGCCCTCGGCTGAGCAACTGCGATGCCGCCGAGCTGGAGTCAATGTTAATCGACTCAGTGGACATCGTATATGCGGTGGCCACCAAGTCCAAAAACCTAAAAGGCACGTCGGTGAGAGCCCTCAAGGAAGCAGCAGACACCATAAGGGCATCCTTTAAGGAAACGCGAGCCCGCACAATGCCCGAGGAGATGGCCCTCTTAGTAAAGGCCAATGAGCGGCTCTCGGCAGACCTGAAGGAGCTGCGACAAGAGATGGAGCAGATGAGGGCGACCCAAGCTCGCGTGGCTCCGATTTCGGTGCCTGCTCAGGTCCCAGCTCAAACCCCCTGCACAGACGAGGTAATGCAGCAGATCATGGTGCAAGTGGGCACAATGGTGAACGCCCGCTTTGCCGGGATCGAGGAGAGACTGCTGCCCGAGCAGACCCTGAGGCCCTCTCTGGCCGCAGATCGGAAACGGAAGGCTAAGGGGTGTCCAGCTGAAACCTCCACTCAACAGGACTCTCCAGCGCCAAAGCCTGGAACAAGAGCGGCTTCAAAACCAAAGCCCACTCCCACCTATGCCAGCGCTGCGGCTCCAGCTGAAGACTGGCAAGTGGTGACGAGGCGTGGAAAGGGCAAGAGACGTGACAAGGTGCGTGCAGCGGAAGGGGCAACAGGCACCGAGAAGAAAAGGCCTACCCTTCCAGCCCAAGTCCCTAGGCCGAAGCCACAGCCTCCCAAGGCGGGTGCGGCCAAACTCCGCCCTCCAAGGACCGCAGCGGTGGTGATCACGCTGCAGGAGAGAGCGGCGGAGAAAGGCGTCACCTACGCCAAGGTGCTGGAGGCGGCCAAGGCGAAGATCAACCTGAGCGAGCTGGGGTTCTCGCCGCTAAAGATCAGGGCAGCGGCCACTGGGGCACGAGTGCTGGAGGTTTTCGGTGTGGACAACGCTGCCAAAGCGGACGTCCTTGCTGAAAAGCTCAGAGAGGTGTTCGTTGATGAGGAGAGCGTACGAATCTCCAGGCCGACCATAAAAACAGACCTTCGTGTCAGCGGCCTGGACGATTCGGTCACCCCGCAGGAGCTGGCGGAGGCCTTGGCAGGGAAGGGTGATTGCCCTGTGACGGCGTTGTCCGTGGGCACAATACGCCGGGGTCAAGCCGGGATGGGTACCGTGCTCGTGCGCTGCCCTACCACAGCCGCAAAGAAAGTGATGGCCAGTGGAGGCCGCGTTTTGGTGGGCTGGGTGGCGGCGCGAGTCAGCATCTTAGATGCAAGACCCTTTCGCTGCTACCGCTGCCTCGAACTGGGTCATGTAGCGGCCAAGTGCAAGGCCGAAGTTGACCGCAGTGAAGAGTGTTACCGCTGCGGTATAAAGGCCCACAAGGCCAAAGAATGCACCGCCGAACCCCACTGCACCATATGTGCAGCAGCGGGGAAGCCAGCGGATCACCTCTCCGGGAGCAAGGCATGCGCCAAGTCCCCGTCAAAGCCAGGGGTCAGACGGAAGGCTAATGCGGCTGGGGCTACGGCCCAGCCGCATCCGCCTCGCCCCAACAAAGGGCCAGCTGTAAGCATGGAGGAAGGTTAGTTAGTATGGCCCTATCCTTCCTTCAGGCGAATATCAACCGGTGCGCCGGGGCTCAGGACTTGCTCCTGCAGTCCATGGCGGAGCGGTTGATACAAGTGGCGGTGGTCAGCGAGCCCTATGCGGTCCGACCTAGATCTGACTGGGTTGGGGATCTCGACGGCTTAGTGGCAATCACCACGCAATCGCCGGCTCACTCTCCCCCACTCGAAGACGTGGTGAGGGGCAGAGGTTTTGTAGCGGCTAGGGTGGGCCAAGCCATGGTCGTGGGGGTGTACCACTCCCCGAATCGGCCAGTTCGCGAGCTAGAGACTCTTCTCGGCGAGGTGGGGACCTTAATTGGTCAGACCCGTCCACGTCCCCTCCTCGTGCTCGGGGACCTCAACGCCAAATCAGTGGCGTGGGGGTCTCCGGTGACGAACCCACGGGGCGGTGTCGTACTGGAGTGGATGGCCGAGGTGGGCCTCTGCGTCGTGAACTGCGGATCAGTAGGCACCTGCGTCCGGCGAAACGGTGAGTCAATCGTCGACTTGACGCTCGTCACGCCAGACATCGCTTGCCGCATTCGCGACTGGCAGGTGCTGGTAGAGGTGGTAACGCTGTCTGATCACCGTTACATCCGGTTCAGCGTCTCCCCAACCCGAACGGACGAGGTGAGAGAGGTAGGTGGCGAAATAGGCCCGCGATGGGCCCTGAAGCGCCTCAACGCTGAAGTGCTGCAGGAAGCGGCCCTCGTCGAAGTGTGGAACGGCACTCCTCAAGAGCCGGATCCGATAGACCCGGACGCGATGGCGGACAGGCTGTGCGAAGCACTAACGCGCGTGTGCGACTCTGCGATGCCACGCGCGCCAACCCCGCAGCCAAGACGCCAAGTCTATTGGTGGACGGAGGAGATTGCCGAACTCCGGAGAAGATGCGTGACGAGGCGCCGGCTATACCAGCGGTAACGAAGGCGAAGGCGGCGAGAGACTGAGGAGAGCGAGTCTCTTTACGCCGCCTATAGAGAGGCTTCCGGGGCCCTTCGCATTGCGATAGCCGAGGCTAAGAGACGAGCCTGGGAGGAGTTGCTGGAGGGGCTTGAGCGCGACCCATGGGGCCGCCCGTACAAATGGGCGAGGCACAAGCTTCGTCCCTGGGCACCCCCTATTACAGCCTCGCTCCAACCGGCGGTGCTCCAAAGAGTGGTCGATGGCTTATTTCCCGGTGCTCCGGGGGCCGAGTTCGCGCCGCCCTTGGCAACGGCCGATCTCGCCGAAGAAGAGGAGAGCGAGTTTATCTCTATCTCTGAGAGCGAGCTGGGTGCGGCGGTGCTCAGGATGAGAGCCAAGAACACGGCGCCTGGGCCTGACGGCATACCGGGTCGGGCGTGGGCCCTCTCTTTAAAGCACCTAGAACCCACTTTGAGGGACCTGTTCGACAGGTGCCTCATAGAAGGAAAATTCCCCAGACGATGGAGAAGGGGCAAACTCGTCCTCCTGAGGAAGGAGGGTCGTCCTGCGGATGAGCCCTCGGGCTATCGCCCGATAGTGCTGCTTGATGAGGCGGGCAAGTTATTGGAGAGAATAGTAGCTGCCCGCCTGGTCAGGCACCTCGAGACGGTGGGACCGGATCTGGCGCCTGACCAGTTTGGTTTTCGGAGAGGTCGCTCGACGATTGACGCCATATCTCGCGTACGCTATCTCTCCGAGGAGGCGTGCTCCAGTGGTGGCGTGTTGGTGGCCGTATCGCTAGACATCTCTAACGCATTCAACACGCTACCCTGGAGCACGATACACGCCGGTCTGGGGTATCACAAGGTGCCTCAGTATCTACGAAGACTCGTCAGGGATTATCTCTCAGACAGAGAGGTAATCTTTCCGACGACTCGCGGGGAGGGATGTAGTTCCATGACGCGCGGCGTTCCACAGGGGTCGGTACTTGGCCCACTCCTGTGGAACGTCGGGTACGATTGGGTCCTCCGGTGTGCGAACCCTCGTGGCGTCGGCGTAGTATGCTACGCCGATGACACGCTGGTCGCCGCCCGGGGAGGCGACTACAGGGAGGCTGCGATCCTGGCCACTGCCGGAGTCGCGACGGTCGTGGCAAGGATCCGGATGCTGGGTCTACAGGTGGCGCTCCACAAATCTGAGGCCATATGTTTTCATGGCCCCCGGCGGAAACCACCTGCAGACTCCACCATTGTGGTGGGTGGAATTTCCATCCCCGTTGGGACGACACTGAAATATCTTGGTATCGTCCTCGACGGCAGATGGAATTTCAAGGCGCACGTGCGAAGGCTGGCCCCTAAAATCTTGGGGACAGCCGGCGCACTTAGTCGCCTGCTGCCGAATATCGGCGGCTGTGAGGGGAGCTGCCGCCGCCTCTATACAGCGGTGGTAAGTTCGATGGCTTTGTATGGCGCCCCGATATGGGCGGGAGAGCTCGATCGGCAGACCACTGCCGTGCTGATCGGAGCCCAACGGGTGATGGCGGTGAGGGTGTGCAGGGGTTATCGCACACTCTCGCACGAGGTGGCATGCGTGCTCGCCGGCTCGCTTCCGTGGGACCTCGAGGCCGAAGCTCTGGCCTCGGTCTACTGGCGCAGAGCGCAGGCGCGGGAGCGGGGCGAGCGACCAGCGCTGCAGGAGGTGGCGCACTGGCGCGATCAGGCCAGGGCGTCCGCTATAGCCATGTGGAAGGAGCGGCTCCTCACGGGGCAAGTGCAGAGGGGGCAGAGCGCCAGGCGACTCATAGAGGCGATCAGCCCAGTTCTGGAGGAGTGGGCCCGCAGGAAGCATGGAAGTCTTTCCTTCCGCCTGACGCAGGTCCTCTCGGGACATGGTTGTTTCGGGAGGTACCTACATCGCGTCGCCCGAAGGGAAGACTCCCCGGCTTGTCACCAGTGCGGACATGCGGAGGACACGGCCCAGCATGCGCTGGAGGAATGCCCGGGAGGAGCCGGACCGCGGCAGTCATTGGTTGCGGTCGTGGGGACTGACCTGTCCCTGTCGGCCATTATTCTAAAAATGGTCGATGAGCAGAGGTCATGGGAGGCAGTGGCCTCCTTTTGCGAAGAAATCATCTCGCAGAGGGAGGAAGAGGAGCGGGAGAGGGAGAAAGATCCTCTCTCACTGCCGCTCCGGAGAGCGCGGACACGAAGGTGGGCTAATCGAGCCCGCACTCCGTCTCCGCTCTGAGGGCCTGGGGTGTTGGGTGCGGGGGCGCCTAACATCCCTTAACAAAGGGCCGTCAAAAGGTGGAGATGCCCCTTGTATTTCGGGGCATCGCACGCAAGGTGGGGAAGTCTTGCGAAGACCTCCCAAGAGGTGGGCCTGCCGCAAGGCAGGCAGCGACACTGATGAGGGCTGCGGAGTGTGCAAGCGGTCCCGTGCCCCCCGTCTTTAGTTGGTGTTAGAGGAACACCCCAGGTTTTTAGTGAGTATGCCGCCACTCTGGCGGAGAGTCTCACATAACCACCAACCCCCCCCTTGGGACGGTGGTATCCATAAAGGATTTTCCTGGGTAACAAAAAAAAAAAAAAAAAAAAAAAAAAAAAAAAAAAAAAAAAAAAAAAAAAAAAAAAAAGGTTAGGTTAGGTTAGGTTAGGTTAGGTTCCGCGGACCTGCTGGGTAGTCCCAGTGGGTGGGGAAGTGTACCCCAACGCGGCGCGTCCCCAGGTGGCGGATAGGGGAACGGCTCCCAGAAATGGGAGTTACCGGTTTACCGGCGCGGACCAAACACTGGGGGGGAAATGGGGAGGTTCCCCGAACTGTTGTTGCGGCGTCGTCCTGCTTGGTCTCCCGCGAGTCGGCTGTATGGGTCAGCTTCCTTGCGGGGTTCTGGGTGGGTCAGCGCTTCACTGGCGGATTGGGGGCCTCGGTGAGAGAAAGGGGAGGCTTCTCCGCGTGTCTCTATGAAGGTAGCATAGAGCAAAGTGGATGAAGCCTGGCGCAGGAAGAAGCCTGGATGAAGCCAGGAGCTAGGTGGGACGGCGGCAGTGGGTCGCAGTGGACCTTCGGGTCGGTGGATGGCGGGCCTGCAAGGCCCGCGGCGCGGCAGAGAGTGTCAACACGGCCTCTCTGTCGGGCACGAGGAGGAATGGCGGCAGTCGGTCGCAGTGGGCCTTCGGGCTGGTGGATGGCGGGCCTGCAAGGCTTGCGGCGCGGCAAGGAGGGTCAATTCGGCCACCTTGTCGGGCACATTAATGCGTCTCCGAATCCCGTTGTTTGGTGCCTGCACAAGGGATGCATGGCTGGGGGGAACCCGGTTGGCTAGGGCACCACAAGGGGACCTCACCCCTCAAATAAGGAAAATATGGATACGGTGACTTCTGAAACAACTCCTCAAGTGGGTAGCAACCTAAGTTGTGAATCCCACGGCGCTCCGGCGTTCAGCCCCAATGTATTTGAGGGGGGCAAGAACCACCACGTGGGCTCCGGCCCGCGACACGACAACTCACGCGATAACTCGGACACTGATTCTTCTAAAAATGACGACCTTGGCAAGAAAATGGACGGTGATAATGTGGAGGAGAGGGCTTCTAAAGCCCCATGGCTTCGGACTCAGACAGTGAACCTGTCAGAGTCTGATTCCGATGCCATGACCTGGGAGACCGTGTCATCTCACGGCTCCGGGAGGAGGCTGCGCAAGCGGCACATGGAAGACAGGAAAGAGCAGGAAGACCAGGGTGAATCCTCACCGTTACCCAAGGTGTCCAGCACTCGACGAGGTAGAGGACGCCCGCCCACTACAGGGCAGTACGTTGGCCTGGCGAAGGCCAAGGCTGAACTCAACCGAGTACGAGAAGAGGAGATTCGGCTCACAGCCGAAAAGGAGCTCCAAGAGGCACTCCAGCAAAAACGGAGGACGCAGTTCCTCAAGGCGCCGGCATCGGTGCCCGCGGACCGCGGCTCTCAGCTGAGCAACTGCGATGCCGCTGAGCTGGAGTCAATGTTGATGGACTCGGTGGACATCGTTTATGCGGTGGCCACCAAGTCCAAAAACCTAAAGGGCACGTCGGTGAGGGCCCTGAAGGATGCTGCGGACACCATAAGGGCATCCTTTAAGGAAGCGCGGGCCCGCACAATGCCCGAGGAGATGGCCCTACTGGTAAAGGTGAATGAGCGACTCTCAGCGGAGCTGAAGGACCTGCGACAAGAGATGGCGCAGACGAGGGAGACCCAAGCTCGCGTGGCTGCGACCTCGGTTCCTGTTCAGGCACCAGCTCAAACGCCCTGCACGGAGGAAGTGATGCGGCAGATCATGGTGCAAGTGGGCACGATGGTGAACGCCCGCTTTGCCGGGATCGAGGAGAGACTGCTGCCCGGGCAGACCCGGAGGCCCCCTCTGGCCGCAGACCGGCGAAGGGAGGCCGAGGTGCGTTCAGCAGAGACCCCCACTCAAAGGGACTCTCCAGCGCCAAAGCCTGGAGCAAGAGCGGCTCCGAAACCGAAGCCTGCCCCCGCCCCTGCCAGCGCTGCAGCTCCAGCGGAAGACTGGCAGGTGGTGTCAAGGCGTGGAAAGGCCAAGAGGCGAGACAAGGAGCGTGCGGCAGAAGGGGCAAGACCCACCGAGAAGAAGAGGCCCGCCCCTCCAGCCCAAGTCCCTAGGCCGAAACCAAAGCCCTCCAAGGCGAGTGCGGCCAAGCTCCGCCCTCCAAGAACTGCGGCGGTGGTGATCACGCTGCAGGAGAAAGCGGTGGAGAAAGGTGTCACCTACGCCAAGGTGCTGGAGGCGGCCAAGGCGAAGATCAGCCTAAGCGAGCTGGGATTCTCGCCGTTGAAAATCAGGGTGGCGGCCACTGGGGCACGAGTGCTGGAGGTTTCCGGCGCGAACAACGCGGCAAAAGCGGACGTCCTTGCTGAGAAGCTCAGAGAGACGTTTCTAGACGAGGAGAGCATACGAGTCTCCAGGCCTACTATTACAACTGACCTTCGAGTCAGCGGCCTGGACGATTCTGTCACCCCGCACGAGCTAGCGGAGGCCTTGGCCGGGAAGGGCGAATGCCCTGTGACGGCCTTTTCCGTAGGCGCAATACGGCGGGGCCAAGCCGGGATGGGCACCGTGTTCGTGCGCTGCCCCACCGCAGCTGCAAAGAAGGTGATGGCCACTGGAGGCCGTGTTTTGGTGGGCTGGGTGGCGGCGCGGGTCAGTATCTTAGATGCAAGGCCCCGCCGCTGCTACCGCTGTCTTGAGCTGGGCCATATAGCGACCAAGTGCAAGGCCGAAGTTGACCGCAGCGATGAGTGCTACCGCTGCGGTACAAAGGCCCACAAGGCCAAAGAGTGCACAGCCGCCCCCCATTGCACCCTATGTGCAGCAGCGGGAAAGCCGGCGGACCACCTCTCCGGGAGCAAGGCATGCGCCAAGTCCCCGTCAAAGCCAGGGGTCAGACGGAAGGCCAACGCGGCTGGGGCTACGGCCAAGCCACGTCCGCCTCGCCCTAACAAAGGGCCAGCCGAAGGCATGGAGGAAGGTTAATTAGTATGGCCCTAACCTTCCTACAGGCGAATATCAACCGTTGCGCCGGGGCTCAGGACTTACTCTTGCAGTCCATGGCGGAGCGGTTGATCCAGGTGGCGGTGGTCAGCGAGCCCTACGCGGTCCGTCCTAGGCCTGACTGGGCTGGGGACCTTGACGGATTGGTGGCGATCACCACGCAATCGCCGGCTCAATCTCCCCCTCTCGAAGACGTTGTGAGGGGCAGGGGTTTCGTAGCGGCTAGGGTGGGTCAAACCGTCATTGTGGGGGTGTACCACTCCCCGAACCGACCGGTTCGCGAGCTAGAGACTCTACTCGGCGCGGTGGGGACCTTGATTGGTCAGACCCGCCCACGCCCCGTCCTCGTGCTCGGAGACTTCAACGCCAAATCAGCGGCGTGGGGGTCGCCGGTGACGAACTCGCGGGGCGGTGTCGTACTAGAGTGGATAGCCGAGGTGGGCCTCTGCGTCGCGAACCGCGGATCGGAAAGCACCTGCGTCCGGCGTAATGGTGAGTCCATCGTCGATTTGACGCTCATCACACCGGACATCGCTTCCCGCATTCGCGACTGGCAGGTGCTGTTGGACGTGGTAACGCTGTCCGATCACCGGTACATCCGGTTCAGCGTTTCCTCGACCCAAACGGACGAAGTGAGAGAGGTAGGGGGCGAGATAGGTCCGCGATGGGCCCTGAAGCGCCTCAACGCCGAAGTGCTGCAGGAGGCGGCCCTCGTCGAAGTTTGGAACGGCACTCCTCAGGAGCCGGATCCGATAGACCCGGAGGCGATGGCGGACAGGCTGTGCGAGGCATTGACGCGGGTTTGCGACGCTGCAATGCCGCGCGCGCCAGCCCCACAGCCCAGACGCCAAGTCTATTGGTGGACGGAGGAGATTGCCGAACTCCGGAGAAGATGTGTTAAGAGGCGCCGACTGTACCAGCGGTATCGGAGGCGAAGGCGGCAAGAGACGGAAGAGAGCAATTCTCTGTACGCCGCTTACAGAGAGGCTACCGGGGCCCTTCGCCTCACGATAGTGGAGGCTAAGAGGCAGGCCTGGGAGGAGCTGCTGGAGGGGCTTGAGCACGACCCATGGGGCCGTCCGTACAAGTGGGTGAGGCAAAAGCTTCGCCCCTGGGCACCCCCCATCACGGCCTCGCTCCAACCGGCGGTGCTCCAACGAGTGGTCGATGGCTTGTTCCCCGGTGCTCCTGGGGCCGAGTTCACGCCTCCCTCGACAACCGCTGATCTCGCCGAAGAAGAGGAGAGCGAGTTTGTCCCTATTTCTGAGGGCGAGCTTAGTGCGGCTGTGCTCAGGATGAGAGCCAAGAACACGGCGCCTGGGCCTGACGGCATACCGGGTCGTGCGTGGGCTCTCTCCTTGAAGCACCTGGATTCCGCCTTAAGGGACCTGTTTGACAGTTGCCTCATGGAAGGAAGATTCCCCAGACGGTGGAAAAGGGGCAAACTCGTTCTCCTGAGGAAGGAGGGTCGTCCTGCGGATGAGCCCTCGGGCTATCGCCCGATTGTGCTGCTTGACGAGGCGGGCAAGCTGTTGGAGAGAGTAGTGGCTGCCCGCCTGGTCAGGCACCTTGAGACTGTGGGACCGGATCTGGCGCCTAACCAGTTCGGTTTTCGGAGAGGTCGCTCGACGATTGATGCCATATCACTTGTCCGCGACCTCTCCGAGGAGGCGTGCTCCAGTGGTGGCGTGTTGGTGGCCGTATCGTTGGACATCTCCAACGCATTCAACACGCTACCCTGGAGCACGATACACGCCGGTCTGAGGTACCACAAGGTGCCTCAGTACCTGCGAAGACTTGTCGGGGACTATCTCTCCGACAGAGAGGTAATCTTCCCGACGACTCGCGGGGAGGGTAGTAGTCCCATGACACGCGGCGTTCCACAGGGGTCGGTACTTGGCCCACTCCTGTGGAACGTCGGGTACGATTGGGTACTCCGGGGTGCTAACCTTCGTGGCGTTGGCGTAGTGTGCTATGCCGATGACACGCTGGTCGCCGCCCGGGGAGTCGACTACAGGGAGGCTGCGATGCTAGCTACAGCCGGAGTCGCGACCGTGGTGGCAAGGATCCGGATGCTGGGTCTAGAGGTGGCACTCCACAAATCCGAGGCCATATGTTTTCATGGGCCCCGGCGGAAACCATCTACAGACTCCACCATTGTGGTGGGTGGAGTATCTATTCCCGTCGGGACGACACTGAAGTATCTTGGTGTCGTCCTCGACGGCAGATGGAGTTTTAAGGTGCATGTGCGGCGGCTGGCCCCCAAAATACTGGGGACAGCCGGCGCAATAAGTCGCCTGCTCCCGAACATCGGGGGCTGCGAAGGGAGCTGCCGCCGCCTCTATACAGCGGTGGTAAGCTCGATGGCCCTGTATGGCGCCCCGATATGGGCGGGAGAGCTCGATCGGCAGACCACTGCCGCGCTGATTGGAGCGCAACGGGTGATGGCGGTGAGATTGTGCAGGGGCTATCGCACACTCTCTCACGAGGTGGCATGCGTGCTCGCTGGATCGCTCCCGTGGGACCTTGAGGCCGAAGTTCTGGCCTCGGTCTACTGGCGCAGAGCGCAGGCGCGGGAGCGGGACGAGCGACCGGCGCCGCAGGAGGTGGCGCACTGGCGCGATCATGCCATCCCACATCAGGCCATCATGTCCGCCATCGCCACGTGGAGGGAACGGCTCCTCGCTGGGCAGGTGCAGAGGGGGCAGAGCGCTAGGCGATTCCTAGAGGCGGTCAGCCCAGTACTGGAGGAATGGGTCCGCAGGAAGCATGGGAGTCTTTCCTTCCGGCTGACGCAGGTCCTCTCGGGACATGGTTGTTTTGGGAGGTACCTTCATCGCGTCGCCCAAAGGGAAGACTCCCCGGCTTGTCACCAGTGCGGACACGCGGAGGACACGGCCCAGCACGCGCTGGAAGAGTGCCCGGGAGGAGCCGAGCCGCGGCAATCATTGGTAGCGATCGTAGGGACAGACCTCTCCCTATCGACCATTATACAAAAAATGCTCGATGAGGAGAGGTCTTGGGAGGCAGTGGCCTCCTTCTGCGAGACAGTCATTCTGCAGAGGGAGGAAGAGGAACGGGAGAGGGAGAGGGATCCACTCTCTCTGTCGCTCCGGAGGGCGCGGACACGGAGGCGAGCTACTCGAGCCCGCACTCCGTCTCCGCTCCGAGGGCCTAGGGTGTTGGGTGCGGGGGCACCTGGCACCCCCTTATAATAGGTCATCGAGAGGTGGAGATGCCCTTTGTGTTCTGGGGCATCACACGAAGGTGGGAGGTCTTGTGTAGACCTCAACATGAGACGGGCCAGCCGTTAGGCTGGCAGCGACACTGACGAGGGCTGCGGAGTGCGCAAGCGGTCCCGCGCCCCACGTTTTTAGTTGGTGTAGTAGGAACACCCCAGTTTTTTAGTGAGTATGCTGCCACTCTGGCGGAGAGTCTCACATAACCACCCCCCATGGGAAGGTGGTATCCATAAAGGATTTTCCTGGGTAAAAAAAAAAAAAAAAAAAAAAAAAAAAGGTTAGGTTAGGTTAGGTTAGGTTCCGCGGACCTGCTGGGTAGTCCCAGTGGGTGGGGAGGTGTACCCCAACGCGGCGCGTCCCCGGGTGGCGGATAGGGGAACGGCTCCCAGAAATGGGAGTTACCGGTTTACCGGCGCGGACCAAACACTGGGGGGGGGGGGGGGGAGGGGAGGGCTTCTCCGCGCGTCCCTCTGATTAGCAGAGGGCGCAGTGGATGGAGTCGGGATGGGCTGGTGGAGCCGTCCCTTTGTAGGAGGATAGCCTTTTTAGGCTAGAAGGAGTCGGGAGTCGGGCCTAGCGTGCACTCACCCTGCCGCCGGGCAGGCAGTGGGAGTTTACTCCCCTGCCACCGCCCCAAAATCGTAATCCCGCAACATGGTCGTGGTCATGTTTTGCGACCAGAGCGGGACCGATAGGCCTTGGCTTGGTCGCCCGGGCCACGAGGAAGACAACCTCTATAAAAAATCACCCGAAGGTAAGCGGCGGCGCAGCGTGAGGCCTGGAAGGCTGAACGGAGTTTCAGTCGCTACTGCGTCCCCCGCCAGGGAATTGTCGCTCCCCTGAGCGGGTTACGCTAGACTTCCCCGGTTACAGTGGGCACTGTCCGGGGCGACCCACCCTTCCCACTTACTCGTGGGACTAATTATGCTTTATGAAAATTCTTTTAGTTTAGGAAGCGATAGTGAGGAGGAGGAGATAGTGGGCGCGTCTGCGCGGAGGTGCGCCGAGAAGGCGAGTGGTGAGATCTCGATCGATAGACCAGAGAAAGTAGTTTCTGGAGATTACATGGACGCTAGTAGTCTGGAGTCAGAGGTCGACTCCAGATTAAGCGAATGTGGCTCTGTAGAGCCCGTCACCTCCAGGTTCTGGAATAAGAAGGTGGTCCGTGGTAAACGGCGACATACAGAGGATAGGGGCTCAGACTCTGGCTCAAGTGACGAGGCAGGACCGTCACGATTAAAAGTGCCAACCTCGAAAAGAGGCAGAGGTCGCCCACCAACAACGGGCAAGTATGTTGGCCTTGCAAAGGCACAGTCGGAGCTCAAAGCACTAAGGCGAGAGGAAGAAAAGAAGAAAGCGGAAGAGGAAATAGCTGAACAGGTGGCATGCAATAGGGCGAATCGCTCTGTAGCCCCACCAGAACGCATAGAATTAGACGCGAAGCTGGCTTCAGACTTGAACAAGCAAGTGTTGGATAGCGTGGATGTTGTTTTGAAGGTAGCTAGCAAATCTGGAAACCTGAAGGGCACTTTCCAACGAGCCCTAAAAGATGCAGCAGCATCGATCAAGGCAGCGGCTGGGGCGCTTCACGATCGCTCAATTTCGGAGGAAACGGCAAAACTTCAAGCCGACAACGTCCGCTTGCGTGCAGAGATGGCTGACCTTCGTAAAGAGCTGGAGGATTTAAAGACCAAAGTGGCGGGGACTCCTGAGAGGATAGAGAAAGTTCCTCAAGGAAGTGTGCGCCACCCGGCACAGGTGCTGAGCGAAAGCCAGCTGTCATCTCTAGATGTTGGGAGCCAACAAGATGAACTGACGCGCTCAATAATGATGCAAGTAGGCAGCATGATAAGTGCAAGGCTGGAAGGTATGGAGGAGAGGCTGTTGCCAGAAAAGCGGATCCGTCCCCCTCTAGCTGCGGACAAGCGGAGAGAGGCCCAGTCTGCTGCAAGTGCGGTACCTGAGAAGACTGTTAATACTAGCACAGCTATTACTTCTCAACCCCAAGTGGGGAAAAAGAAGAAGAGGGAAAAGAAAAGAAAGGGGGAAGCTGCTAGAGTTATGGCAACTCAACAACAGCCTCGCGAGTTGCCACCAGCGCCCCAGGATACAAATGAGGGTTGGTCCACTGTGGCCAAAAGAGGGAAGAAAACTGTCTCTCAGGCAAAAACTACAGTTGTTCCACAAAGCGGGAAGAAAACAACTAAACCCTTGGTGAAGAAGTTGCGTGCTCCTAGGACTGCGGCTATAGTCATCACTCTACAGCCGGGAGCCGAGGAGAAGGGGATGACTTACGGCAGGGTGATGGCGGAAGCCAAAGAAAAAGTGGACCTTAACAGCTGTGGCATCGCCAGTATAAGATTCCGGAAGGCAGCCACCGGTGCAAGCATCATGGAAGTGGCAGGTGAAAGCAGCTCTGACAAGGCGGACTCTCTGGCTCAGAAACTCAAGGAGGTCATGAGCGAAGAGGTGGTAAGGATCTCAAGACCCACAAAGTGCGCCGAGTTCCGAATTCTTGGTCTGGATGACTCAGTGACCAAGCAAGAAATCGTCTCCGCTGTAGCGCAACGTGGAGGTTGCACAACAGATTCAATAAAAGTTGGAGAAATTAGACAAACCCACCAGGGTACCGGCGTCACGCTAGTGAGCTGCCCGGTTGTGACTGCCAAGAAGCTTTTGGAGGAAAAGCGTCTGTTAGTCGGCTGGGTATCAGCGCGAATAGAAATGGTTCAGCCCAGGGCAATGAGGTGTTTCCGGTGTCTGCAAAGTGGCCATGTTCGCGCGAAATGTACTGCTGACACTGATCGTAGCAATGAGTGTTACAGATGTGGTCAAGTTGGCCACAAGGCTGCGGCGTGCTCAGCTCAGCCAAAGTGTTCACTCTGCGCGGCAGCAAACAAGGCGTCAGCTCATAGGCTAGGTAGCAAGGCGTGTGCCGCTCCCAGTTCTAGGCCAGGAAGGACTAAAAAGGTTTCGAACAACGAGGCCACCCCACCGTTGGTAGCTACCAGCTGCCCTCCGACACAAACGGGTAACCAGGAGGATCAAATGGACACCGTTTAAGATGGCTCTACGCTTTCTCCAGACGAATCTTAACCACTCCGCCAGCGCCCAGGATCTTATGATCCAGAGCATGGCGGAGTGGTTGATAGATATATCGGTGGTCTCCGAGCCTTATTTCATTCCTTCCCGAGACAACTGGGTAGGGGATATTGACGGGCTCGTTGCAATCACATCTAAGGGCGCGTCCTTCGACAAAATCACGAAAGGCCGCGGATGTGTTGCGGCCCTTGTAGGGAAAATAATGGTGATCGCGGCGTACTTTTCACCCAACAGGGTCCTTGCAGACTTTGAAGGGCTTCTAGTTGAAGTGGGAGCTTTGGTTGGTCGGAGTCACCCACATTCAGTGCTCTTCATGGGGGACCTGAACGCCAAATCGGTGGCTTGGGGTTCACCCGTTTCGAATGCACGAGGCGAAGTGTTAGAAGAGTGGGCGCTGGCTACCGGTCTTTTAGTCTTAAATAGAGGTTCAGTACACACATGTGTGCGGCGGCAAGGTGGATCCATTATAGACGTTACGTTTGCTAGCCCTTGTCTGGCACAACGCGTACGCAGATGGGAAGTCCTGACAGAGGCAGAAACATTATCGGACCACCGTTACATCCGCTTTGATGTCACATCTTTACCGGCAACATCGAATGGACTCGATAGAGTAAACACCCACAGAGACAGCCCGCGATGGGCCCTCAAGTGTTTAGACCGGGATGTGCTGGAGGAAGCCTCTATAGTCCAAGCCTGGTTGCCGGCACCAAATGGTCAGGCAGAGACCGACGTCACGGAAGAGGTCAACTGGTTCCGTGAGGCCATGACGAATATCTGTGACGCGGCAATGCCGAGAGTCAAGCCTCATACTGCCAGACGTCACGTGTATTGGTGGTCAGCGGAGATTGCCGGGAAACGTAGAACGTGCATAGTGGCAAGACGACAATACACGAGATATCGTCGCAGACGACGCCGTGATCAAATCGAAGAGGAGCAGTTGTTTGAACTTTATAGTGAAGCCAAAGCGGCCTTACAGCTAGCCATCGTCCAAGCAAAGAGTAAAGCCCGAGACGAATTACTTGAGACCTTGAATCGAGACCCCTGGGGGCGACCCTATAAGATGGTGAGGGGTAAGCTTCGCGCGTGGGCACCGCCAATTACTCAGAGTCTGGAGCCACAGCTATTAGAGAGAGTGGTATCAGCTCTTTTCCCAGATAGGGAAGAGCACTCTCCGCCAGCTATGGAGCCGCCGCCAAACGATGAATATGTTTCAGAGGAAGAAGTCCCAGACATAAACGAGGTTGAATTTGGGATGGCAGTCCTGCGGCTGAGAGCTAAAAATACGGCCCCGGGTCCTGACGGCATTCCCGGTCGAGCGTGGGTACTGGCCTTAAGGGCCTTGGGTACTAGGCTCAAAAACCTTCTAAATTCTTGCTTAGGGATAGGGAAATTTCCGGTACAATGGAAAACAGGCCGTTTAGTGCTTTTAAAGAAGGCTGGGCGGCCTGCAGACTCTCCGTCAGCTTACCGCCCCATTGTTCTCCTAGACGAGGTGGGTAAGCTGTTCGAGCGCATCATCGCTGACCGCATTAACAGCCACCTGAACCGTGTTGGTCCAAATTTGGACAGAAACCAGTTCGGCTTTCGTAAGGGAAAATCGACGATTGACGCAATACTGCGGATTAAAGCGGCCGCGGAGGAGGCAGTGTCCCGAGGCGAGGTTGTCTTGGCTGTGTCTCTCGACATTGCCAACGCCTTCAATACCTTGCCTTGGAGCTGCATTAGAGAGGCGCTAAAATATCACCGGGTGCCTTCTTACCTCCGTAAAATTATTGAAGACTACCTTAACGAGCGATATGTCACGTTTCAGGGTCAAGAAGGGTGGAGCCAGTATAGGATGTCATGCGGTGTTCCACAGGGCTCGGTCCTCGGGCCGCTCCTGTGGAACATTGGTTATGATTGGGTGTTGCGAGGAGCTACACTCCATGGTATAGAGGTGACTTGCTACGCAGACGACACTCTTGTCACAGCAAAGGGAAAGTCACACAGGGAAGTAGCTATCCTTGCCACGGCAGGAGTGGCCCAGATTGTTAACCGCATGAGGAGACTTGGCCTTGAGGTTGCCCTGAACAAGTCAGAAGCATTATGCTTTCACGGACCCAGGAACAAGCCCCCAGAGGGTTTAAATATAGTGGTGGGAGGAGTTCGCATCGGCGTCGAGACGACGATGAAGTACCTGGGACTCGTCCTCGACAGCCGATGGAACTTCAATGCCCATTTTGAAAGGCTAGCGCCTAAATTGTTGGGAACGGCATCCGCTCTTGGGGGATTGCTGCCTAATCTGAGAGGGGCCAAAGTGGACTGCCGAAGATTGTACATGGGAGTCGTACGATCAATGGCCATGTACGGAGCTCCAGTGTGGGCCGACGCTCTAGATAGCCGAAACGTCGCTGTTCTGCGAAAGCCGCAAAGAGCGATAGCTGTGAGAGTGATACGGGGATACCGCACGATATCTTACGAGGCTGCGTGTGTGCTTGCGGGGTCAATGCCATGGGACCTGGACGCGAGAGTAATCGCGTCGGTTCACTTCTGGCGCAGTCAACAAGTGTTGCTTGGAGAAAATCCGGCGCCAATAGCAATAGAAAGCAAAAGAGACGAAATAAATAATGCTGCTACAGAGGAGTGGCTCAGGAGGCTGGCGCAGCCTAGCGCCAGCATAAGAGTCATCGAGGCTGTCCGCCCTGTCTTAAAACAGTGGCTCAATAGGGAGTATGGGACGATGACATTCCGATTGACACAGGTGCTATCGGGACACGGTTGTTTCTCGAAGTACCTGTGTCGAATCGGAAGAGAACCGTCCCCAGCATGTCACCACTGTGACAGTGTAGAGGACACGGCGAAGCACACGTTAGAGGTGTGTCCAGCCTGGACTACCTCACGGCAAGAGCTCGCCGACGGCATAGGAAGTAGCCTGTCACTTCCTGCAATAGTTCAGGCTATGGTCGGGGAAAAAGAAGCATGGATGGCGGTAACAACCTTTTGTGAACAGGTAATGACGCAAAAGGAAACTGCGGAGAGAGAACGAGAAATATCGACCACAAACCCGATCCGCAGCAGAAGATCTGGAGGGAGGAGGAGGAGATTCCTCCAAGATATCCATACCTCCTGATGAAGGCTTGGGTGACGACACTGGGGGGTGTCTGTCACCCACAACTAATGCCTCGAGGTGGCGCGCGTGGAGGTTCCGCGTACCTCTCGTACCAGAGACAAGGTGAGAAGCAACAGCTTCCCTAGTGATGGAGCTCAATAAAAGCTACGCGCTACGTCTGGGCCATGGAAGATTGCGAAAGCCTTTCCCACAGCTCAAACGGCAAGGCGCTAAGATGGAACCCCGTGGTGGTTTTAGCCGGTAAGAGTCCGGCATAACCATTCCGGCGCCCCCGCGCCGGGTGGTATCCATGAGGATTTCCCCACGTAAAAAAAAAAAAAAAAAAAAAAAAAGGTTAGGTTAGGTTAGGTTAGGTTAGGTTAGCCGAGGTGGGCCTCTGCGTCGCGAACCGCGGATCGGAAAGCACCTGCGTCCGGCGTAATGGTGAGTCCATCGTCGATTTGACGCTCATCACACCGGACATCGCTTCCCGCATTCGCGACTGGCAGGTGCTGTTGGACGTGGTAACGCTGTCCGATCACCGGTACATCCGGTTCAGCCTTTCCTCGACCCAAACGGACGAAGTGAGAGAGGTAGGGGGCGAGATAGGTCCGCGATGGGCCCTGAAGCGCCTCAACGCCGAAGTGCTGCAGGAGGCGGCCCTCGTCGAAGTTTGGAACGGCACTCCTCAGGAGCCGGATCCGATAGACCCGGAGGCGATGGCGGACAGGCTGTGCGAGGCATTGACGCGGGTTTGCGACGCTGCAATGCCGCGCGCGCCAGCCCCACAGCCCAGACGCCAAGTCTATTGGTGGACGGAGGAGATTGCCGAACTCCGGAGAAGATGTGTTAAGAGGCGCCGACTATACCAGCGGTATCGGAGGCGAAGGCGGCAAGAGACGGAAGAGAGCAATTCTCTGTACGCCGCTTACAGAGAGGCTACCGGGGCCCTTCGCGTCGCGATAGTGGAGGCTAAGAGGCAGGCATGGGAGGAGCTGCTGGAGGGGCTTGAGCGCGACCCATGGGGCCGTCCGTACAAGTGGGTGAGGCAAAAGCTTCGCCCCTGGGCACCCCCCATCACGGCCTCGCTCCAACCGGCGGTGCTCCAATGAGTGGTCGATGGCTTGTTCCCCGGTGCTCCGGGGGCCGAGTTCACGCCTCCCTCGACAACCGCTGATCTCGCCGAAGAAGAGGAGAGCGAGTTTGTCCCTATTTCTGAGGGCGAGCTTGGTGCGGCTGTGCTCAGGATGAGAGCCAAGAACACGGCACCTGGGCCTGACGGCATACCGGGTCGTGCGTGGGCTCTCTCCTTGAAGCACCTGGATTCCGCCTTGAGGGACCTGTTTGACAGTTGCCTCATGGAAGGAAGATTCCCCAGACGGTGGAAAAGGGGCAAACTCGTTCTCCTGAGGAAGGAGGGTCGTCCTGCGGATGAGCCCTCGGGCTATCGCCCGATTGTGCTGCTTGACGAGGCGGGCAAGCTGTTGGAGAGAGTAGTGGCTGCCCGCCTGGTCAGGCACCTTGAGACTGTGGGACCGGATCTGGCGCCTAACCAGTTCGGTTTTCGGAGAGGTCGCTCGACGATTGATGCCATATCACTTGTCCGCGACCTCTCCGAGGAGGCGTGCTCCAGTGGTGGCGTGTTGGTGGCCGTATCGTTGGACATCTCCAACGCATTCAACACGCTACCCTGGAGCACGATACACGCCGGTCTGAGGTACCACAAGGTGCCTCAGTACCTGCGAAGACTTGTCGGGGACTATCTCTCCGACAGAGAGGTAATCTTCCCGACGACTCGCGGGGAGGGTAGTAGTCCCATGACACGCGGCGTTCCACAGGGGTCGGTACTTGGCCCACTCCTGTGGAACGTCGGGTACGATTGGGTACTCCGGGGTGCTAACCTTCGTGGCGTTGGCGTAGTGTGCTATGCCGATGACACGCTGGTCGCCGCCCGGGGAGTCGACTACAGGGAGGCTGCGATGCTAGCTACAGCCGGAGTCGCGACCGTGGTGGCAAGGATCCGGATGCTGGGTCTGGAGGTGGCACTCCACAAATCCGAGGCCATATGTTTTCATGGGCCCCGGCGGAAACCACCTACAGACTCCACCATTGTGGTGGGTGGAGTATCTATTCCCGTCGGGACGACACTGAAGTATCTTGGTGTCGTCCTCGACGGCAGATGGAGTTTTAAGGTGCATGTGCGGCGGCTGGCCCCCAAAATACTGGGGACAGCCGGCGCACTAAGTCGCCTGCTCCCGAACATCGGGGGCTGCGAAGGGAGCTGCCGCCGCCTCTATACAGCGGTGGTAAGCTCGATGGCCCTGTATGGCGCCCCGATATGGGCGGGAGAGCTCGATCGGCAGACCACTGCCGCGCTGATTGGAGCGCAACGGGTGATGGCGGTGAGATTGTGCAGGGGCTATCGCACACTCTCTCACGAGGTGGCATGCGTGCTCGCTGGATCGCTCCCGTGGGACCTTGAGGCCGAAGTTCTGGCCTCGGTCTACTGGCGCAGAGCGCAGGCGCGGGAGCGGGACGAGCGACCGGCGCCGCAGGAGGTGGCGCACTGGCGCGATCAGGCCAGGGCGTCCGCCATCGCCACGTGGAGGGAACGGCTCCTCGCTGGGCAGGTGCAGAGGGGGCAGAGCGCTAGGCGATTCCTAGAGGCGGTCAGCCCAGTACTGGAGGAATGGGTCCGCAGGAAGCATGGGAGTCTTTCCTTCCGGCTGACGCAGGTCCTCTCGGGACATGGTTGTTTTGGGAGGTACCTTCATCGCGTCGCCCAAAGGGAAGACTCCCCGGCTTGTCACCAGTGCGGACACGCGGAGGACACGGCCCAGCACGTGCTGGAAGAGTGCCCGGGAGGAGCCGAGCCGCGGCAATCATTGGTCGCGATCGTAGGGACAGACCTCTCCCTATCGACCATTATACAAAAAATGCTCGATGAGGAGAGGTCTTGGGAGGCAGTGGCCTCCTTCTGCGAGACAGTCATTCTGCAGAGGGAGGAAGAGGAGCGGGAGAGGGAGAGGGATCCACTCTCTCTGCCGCTCCGGAGGGCGCGGACACGGAGGCGAGCTACTCGAGCCCGCACTCCGTCTCCGCTTCGAGGGCCTAGGGTGTTGGGTGCGGGGGCACCTGGCACCCCCTTATAATAGGTCATCGAGAGGTGGAGATGCCCTTTGTGTTCTGGGGCATCACACGAAGGTGGGAGGTCTTGTGTAGACCTCAACATGAGACGGGCCAGCCGTTAGGCTGGCAGCGACACTGACGAGGGCTGCGGAGTGCGCAAGCGGTCCCGCGCCCCACGTTTTTAGTTGGTGTAGGGGGAACACCCCAGTTTTTTAGTGAGTATGCTGCCTCTCTGGCGGAGAGTCTCACATAACCACCGGCCCTCCCCCATGGGAAGGTGGTATCCATAAAGGATTTTCCTGGGTAAAAAAAAAAAAAAAAAAAAAAAAAAGGTTAGGTTAGGTTAGGTTAGGTTAGGTTAGGTTAGGTTAGGTTAGGTTAGGTTAGGTTAGGTTAGGTTAGGTTAGGTTCCGCGGACCTGCTGGGTAGTCCCAGTGGGTGGGGAGGTGTACCCCAACGCGGCGCGTCCCCGGGTGGCAGTGGGAGTTTTCTTCCCTGCCACCGCCCCAAAATCGTAACCCCGCAACATGGTCGCAGTCATGTTTTGCGATCTGAGCGGGACCGATAGGCCTTGGCTTGGTCGCCCGGGCTGCGAGGAAGACAACCTCTATAAAAAATTACCCGAGGATAAGCGGCGGCGCGGCGTAAGGTCTGGAAGGCTGAACGGAGTTTCAGTCGCTACCGCGTCCCCCGCCAGGGAAGTGTCGCTCCCCTGAGCGGGTTACGTTAGACTTCCCCGGTTACAGTGGGCACTGTCCGGGGTGACCCACCCTTCCCACTTACTCGTGGGATCTGATTATGAATAACTCTATAAACAAATCTAGGTTAGGTGAGACGGTAGGGAGCGGTGAGGAGGTTGTATGCGCGTCTGCGCATAGCAACAGTGGTAGGGCGCTAGAGCCTGAGGAGGCGACGACGCCTCAATTGCGGGACGCCTTCGGGCGTTTCAAAAAAGGCCCTTCTAAGGGCCAACCAAACGGCCCTTCTCAGGGCCAACCAAAAGGCCCTTCTCAGGGCCAACCAAAAGGCCCTTCTCAGGGCCAACCAAAAGGCCCTTCTCAGGGCCAACCAAAAGGCCCTTCTCAGGGCCAACCAAAAGGCCCTTCTCAGGGCCAAACCAAAGGCCCTTCTCAGGGCCAAACCAAAGGCCCTTCTCAGGGCCACGCCGGCGATGCCAGTATGGCGTCGGAGGTTTGCCGCCCATCACCGGGTAGCATGTTCCGCAGGCTGTCGGTCGACGTGTTGTCGGACTCCGACAACGAGTCGCTCGTTCCAGAGTCGGACGGAAGTTCGGCGATGGAAGCCGAAAGTCGCTTACAAAAGCGGAAGCGATCCTTCCTGAAGGACGGCGGCGAAGGCTCCTCGGACTCCACGAGGAGTGCTAAGCCAAAAAAGAAGGCGAAGGCCAAAAAGCCTTCCACTGTGGTGGACACCCACGACGTGGGTCTGGCGGACGCCCAACGTCAGTTGGACCTCGCACGAAGGGCTCAGTTCCAGGAAGACCTGGAAGAGAGGGTCGCCGCGAAGGAGATGCAGGCGCAGGCCGCCCGGGCTAAGTCCGGGTACGGTGCGTCTAGCGTCTTATACGCGGACCACTCGCTGGCCGAGCTGGAGCGCATGGCGCAGGAGGACGAAGAGGAGATCAGGGTGGTCGCCTCTAAGTCCTCCAATCTAAAAGGGACATTCCAAAAGTCCCTTAAATGCAGGGCCGCCAGCATGGGTGGCATCGTCCGGGAGCTGGTGCAACGCACAGCCACCGACGAGACGCGGCAACTGCAGGCGAAGTTAGATCGCCTGCAGTCGGAGGTCAGCCAGCTGCATAAGAAGCTGGCTGAGGTCACGGCCCAGCCAACCCAAGCTGAGCCGAGACCTGCGGTGGAGGGCCCTTCCTCCTCTTCCAACCTTGAGGATGTCATCCGCAAGGTTGTGATGGAGGAAAGGGCATTTACGAGAGCCTGCCTCGCTGGCATCGAGGACAGGCTCTTGCCCGAAAAGCGCCTCCGACCGCCCCTCGCGGCGGACAAGAGGCCGTGCGAGCCTGGGCCATCCTCCCAAAGGGAGGACGCCCTTCTCCCTTCCACCACCCCGTCCACCCAGCCGTGGACGAAGGTGGTCAAAAAGGGGAAGGGCAAGGCCAAGAAGGCGAGAGCGGCCGCCGCCCCTGCCTCCCCAGCCAACATCTCCCCTCCCTGCCCGTCCCAGACGACCGGCAAGGGGAAGGGGAAGGGGAAGGGGCAAAAGTCGGCCCCTAAGCCCGCCACCGCTGCTCCGGCAGCTAAAAGGGCCCCTGCCGGTGGGAGAAAAACCCTAGTTTCTCCCAAAACCGCGGCCGTCGTGGTGACGCTCACCGCGGAGGCTGCGGAGCGTGGTGAGACGTACGAGTCCGTGCTGAAACGGGCTCGTACCAACGCCGATCCCACCAAGTTGGGAATCGGCGCCATCACGTGCCGCCAGACCCAAGCCGGGGCTCGTATTTTCGAGTTCCCGGGGGCCCAGGGCGGCACCAACGCTGACCTCTTCGCAACGAAGTTGCAAGAGGTCATCGCGGACGCGGCCAAGGTGGTAAGGCCCTTCAAGTCGGCGGCCCTCGAGGTGACCAATCTGGACGATTCGGTCACCAAAGAGGAGGTCGTGGCGGCGCTCGCAGCAATAGGGGGCTGCAACACCGCAGCGGTACAGGGTCGGGCTATCAGGCCCGGCCGCGGCGGCATGGGCACAATCCGCCTGGAGTGCCCGGTCACCGCAGCTAAGGCCGTCCTTGCCAAGGGACGGTTTGCCGTCGGGTTTGGGTCGTGTGTGGTCCGAGCACTTGGTGAGCAGCCTTTGCGCTGCTACAAGTGCTTCGGAATCGGCCACACACGGGCCCTCTGTCCGTCCAAGGTGGACAGGTCGGACGCCTGTTACCGCTGCGGTAAGGAGGGGCACATGTCCGCCTCCTGCACGGCCGCCAAGCCGCACTGCGCGGTGTGCGCCGCCAGTGGCCGCCCGGCGGACCACGTGATGAGGGGGAGGAACTGCAATCCTCCCCCAAAGAAGGGCAAAGCGCAGGCGCCGTCCCAGCCTGCCGCTACCACCGTCGTCCCTGAGGCTGGGACCTCGGTGGCCGACGAGGGGGGTGCGATGTCCAAATGATGGATAGGTCCGGACATCGCATCCTACAGGCGAATACTAACCACTGTAAAGCAGCCCAGGACCTGCTGATGCAGGCCCTGGCTGAGTGGTTAGTAGACGTTGCGGTGGTCGCCGAGCCGTACTCTGTCCCTGGCCGTTGGCTGGGTGATCGGGACGGCTCGGTGGCGTTGGTGTCGCGGTCTTCCACGGACTCCCCTCCCCTCTCGCTCTTAGAGAGGGGACCGGGATACGTGGCCGCCGCGTGGGGAGAAATAGCCGTGGTGGGGGTCTATTTCTCCCCTAACCGCCCTTTACAGGACTTCGAGGATTTTCTCGAAGTCCTGACCGCAGTAGTCGGTAGGGCGGCGCCGCGCCAGGTCGCCGTATTGGGCGACCTGAACGCCAAGTCGGCGGCCTGGGGCAACCGGGCCGCCTCTTGCAACGTCCGCGGGCGGGCCGTCGAATTTTGGGCGGCCTCGTCGGGCGTGTCCCTCCTAAATAGAGGGACGGCCCACACGTGTGTGCGGCAACGGGGAGGGACGGTGGTGGACGTGTCGTTCGCCACCCCCGCACTTGCCGCCCGCGTCGTCGGCTGGCGGGTGGAAACGGTGGAGACCTTGTCGGACCACCGATACGTGCGGTTCGACATCGTCTCCACCCAGAGCCCCCAGGGGATGGCCCACTCGGGCCAGTCCCCCTTTCCACGGTGGGCTCAGATCCACCTGGACCGAGGGGCGGCCAAGGAGGCGGCGTTCGTCCAGGACTGGCTCACGCCTCCTATCAATGTCCTGGACGTCGACGCCTCGACGGTCCGACTGCGGGAGTCCCTGACCGAGGTGTGCAACTCCAGCATGCCTCGGTCTCGCCGCCCACCTCCCCGACGCGCCGTCTATTGGTGGTCGGAGGAGCTGGCGGGGCTCCGGGCCGCCTGCGTGGTGGCCAGGAGGGCCTACACGCGGAGTCGACGGCGGAACGTGCGGGACGCGTCGAACGAGGACCTTCTCTACGCCTCGTACGTAGAGGCAAAGAAGGTCCTCAAGGCGGCTATGTTCGCCGCCGACGACGCGGCGAGGGCCGAAATGCTAGAGGGTCTCGACAGAGACCCGTACGGGAGACCATATAAGGCGGCGCGGAATAAACTGCGCCCCTTCGGTCCCCCGCTAGCAGAGACCCTCGAGCCGGCGTTGCTGGATGGGGTGGTTCGGTCCTTGTTTCCAACAGGGACCAACTTCACCCCTCCAGTGATGGACCCCCCGCGGGAGGCGGCTCCGCCGGCGGAGGAGGTCCCTCCGGTCACGGGGGCGGAGTTTGGCGCGGCGACGCTTCGCCTCCGCGCCAAGAAAACCGCCCCCGGGCCGGACGGCGTCCCCGCAAGGGTGGTGGCCATTGCGGCCACCCAAATGGCGGACAGGTTTCGGGACCTCTTCAGCGCGTGTTTCACGGCTGGGAGGTTCCCGAAAGCCTGGAAGGAAGGGCAACTGTGCCTCCTCCGTAAGGAGAGACGACCGGCAGACTCCCCCTCGGCATACCGACCCATCGTTCTGCTCGATGAGGTCGGTAAACTGTTCGAGGGGATCGTCGCCGGTCGGCTGAATGGCCTCCTGCGGGGGGTTGGGCCGAACCTGTCGGACGCCCAATTCGGTTTCCGAGTTGGGCGTTCGACAGTGGACGCGCTGGCCCGGCTGAAGGGCCAGGTGAGGGAGGCCGTGGAGTCTGGGGACGGAGTGTTGGCTGTGTCATTTGACATAGCCAACGCGTTCAATTCCGTCCCCCACTCCACGATCTTGGAGGCACTCCGGTACCACGGAGTGCCTTCATACTTGCGGGCCCTCTTGGCCAGCTACTTAGAGGACCGAGCGGTCCTACTCGTAGACAAGGCTGGCCAAGTCCGGAGGTACGGCGCGGAGTCTGGTGTTCCACAGGGGTCGGTCCTAGGACCACTCCTGTGGAACATCGGCTTCGACTGGCTCCTGCGGGGATCCCTCCTCCCGGGCACGAGTGTCATCTGCTACGCGGATGACACTCTCCTCACTGCCCGGGGGAGGGATTTTAGGGAGGCGGCCAGTTTGGCCTCGGCTGGCGGATCCTTGGTCGCGGGAAGGATCCGCCGCCTCGGGTTGGGGGTTGCGCTGCACAAGACCGAGGCCGTGTTCTTCCACGGGCCTCGGCAGCGCATCCCTCTTGACGCCCACATCGTCGTGGAGGGCGTCAGAATCGGGGTGAGGACCCAGATGAAATATCTGGGCCTCACCCTGGACAGCAGGTGGCGCTTCGGCCCGCACTTCAGCGGGTTGTCAGCGCGCCTGCTGAAGGCGGCGAACGCCCTCTCGTGGCTCCTCCCAAACCTGGGAGGGCCGAAGGCGAGATGCCGGCATTTGTATGCCGGCATCTTGAAGAGCATGGCCCTTTACGGGGCCCCTATCTGGGCGGACTCCCTCCACAGGAGGGAGAATGCGACCGCCATCCGCAGGCCCCAAAGGGCCATTGCACTGCGGGTGGCGAGAGCCTACCGCTCGGTGGGCTTTGCGGTAGCGTGCGCTCTGGCCGGCACCCCGCCTTGGGAACTCGAGGCGTGGGTGCTCGCCAGAGTGTACGAGTGGACGGCGGGGCGCAGGGCGCTCGGGGAGTGCCCTGCCCCAGAAGAGCGGGAGGCCGTCCGCAGAGAGGCGAGGGACGCAACCGTCCAACATTGGACGGAGGCCCTCGCCACCGCAGCCTTTGGCCGCAGAACGTTGGACGCGCTCGGGCCAGTCCTGCAGGACTGGCTCGGGCGGTCCCACGGTTTCCTTTCTTTCCGTCTGGTGCAGGTGCTATCCGGGCATGGCGTCTTCGGATCGTGCCTGCATCGGATCGGAAGAGAGGAGACCCCGGCCTGCCACGATTGTGGCGCGGCGGTGGACACGGCGCAGCACACCCTGGAGGTGTGTGCGTCGTGGTCTGGGCCGCGCCGCCAATTGATGGCGGTGGTCGGGCAGGACCTCTCGCTGCCCAGCGTGGTTTTAGCCATGCTGGGAAGCGAGGAGTCCTGGGCTGCGGTGGCCTCCTTTTGCGAGGAAGTAATTTCGCAAAAGGAGGCGACGGAGCGGGCGCGGGAGGAAGACCCTCTCGCAGCGCCACTCCGCAGGCGACGAACGGGTCGGAGAAGGCGATTGCACGACAATCGTCCTCCCCCTCCTGGTGGAGGATAGCGGGAGACAGGCGCGGGGGCGTCTTCTCCCGCATTGCACGTATACTCCACTTCCGCCGGGTGGGAATGACCGCGAGCACTCGCGGCTATTCTCGGGCCCCTCTCCCAGGGTGGGGAGGGGGGTGAAGGGCTCGCCGTAAAGGCGGGTGGTCGTCGGCGGGGGGCTGGATGGAAAGGCTGTGCCGGATTCCCAGTTCCCCTCCATATAGGCGATGCGGGAGTGCCGCTGGGTCGTTTAGTGGGTATACCGGTGGGGAGCACCGGGAGTCCCACATAACCCTTCCGTCCCCCGACGGGAGGGTATGCATAAAGCATTTTTCCCAGCGTCAAAAAAAAAAAAAAAAAAAAAAAAAAAAAAAAAAAAAAAAAAAAAAAAAAAAAAGTTTATGTTAGGTTAGGTTTTTTTTTTTTTTTTTTTTTTTTTTTTTTCCTGTCCGGACGCTGAGGTCCGGCCCGCGAGCTATCCTACTTCTATCCTCCGACATAAGGTCGGAGTCCTTTTTTGCAAATTTCTCTTTCTTTCTAGTCGTCTTTTATTATTTCTTCCATTCCTCATACTGTATCTTTCTTGTATTCATCCTATTTCATACTTCCATTGGTGGGATGCCAATGTTAAACTATTTTATTATTATCTATTTCTTATTATATTCTAGGGATGGGATTGGTCGGGTACATTTTATTTACTTATATAATCTCATAGTTTAGTTTACTATATTTCTAATTCTATTTTACATTTGTTAACATTATATTTTTACATAAGTACATTCTTATTTTACAACTTTAATTCTATTTTTTATTTTAAACTTATTATATGATACATTTTCAACCTCTAATATTTATACATTTCTGTACTTATTACATTTGCCATTTACGAGAATATACTACTGTTTTATTAGCAACTTAATTTTAAGGGGGTGCTTTATTTCTTTCATAACAATATTTCCAAATCTTATATTTCTATATTTCTAATTTTGACAATTCTTAATTTACAGGATTTATGCTATTTTTATTATCTACTTATTACTTAAGGGGTGCTTTCTTACTTTATTATATATTTTTAACAGCTACTATCTTACAACTTTTTACTTGTGATATTACTAATTTACAAAATGTACTTATACTTATTTCTTATTGTCTACTTATTTATATTGAATGTATTGTATATATTACACAATATATAACTAACATTACTTAATTTACCGTCTTTATTTGACTTGCAAGCTTAATTTAATTTATGTTCTACTGGCCCATCTTATATGTTTATGTTTATAATTATCAAAGTATATACTAAACATATTTTATTTACTTATTCCTATTTATTACTACCTTAACTATTTTCACACAGTATTCTAAAAATTTTACTCGCGCATATTTATCAGCCATAATTATATGTACATTTTCAAGCTTTATGTCACAATCTAGCAGTTGCTCAGTCTCGAACCTAAGCTTTGCAAATACTGGGCATCTAAACAGAAGGTGCGGTACAGACTCATCCACTCCTTGTTCGCAGATGCACGATGGGTCCCCTTTACACTTGAAACGATGCAAGTATTCTGAGAACCCACCGTGCCCCGTCATTAGCTGAGTAGTCAGTCCTGCTGGTCTTATCTTATTTACCGTTCTGTGTCCCTCAACCGCATCTGGGAAGAACATTTTGGTGACGGCTGCCGTTTGTCCCGACTGGTACCGTGCGTTCCATTCGTCAAGGGACCGCAAACGTATGTGTCTCTTGACGAATGAAACCGGGCAGCTGTCATAGTCCGGCTTTTTCTTAGAATGCAGCGCAGCCTCCTTTGCCAATTCGTCTGCGCGCTCATTTCCCTCCAATCCTGCATGTGCTTTGATCCAGAATAAGGAGATTTCCTTATTCTGGAGTCTGCTGTTCTCAATGTTTTCTCTGGTTTTGACAGCTAGGGGATGGAGGGAATATGGGTTTGCAACTGTTTCCAGGGCCGAGCGCGAATCGCTGAGAATAGCGAATCTGGTCTCGCTTCGTCGCAGTATGATTTTTGTGGCGTGACATATGGCCAAGAGTTCAGCCTGGTAGACGGTGCAGTACGATGACAGATTAAGCTTGAGGGTTTTGGTCTCGGCTTCATTGCTCCAGAGAGACAATGCTGCTCCGACCTTGCCCTCAATCTTGCTGCCATCGGTGTAAATCTGTACTGCGTGGTTCACATGGGAGTTCACCTCCTCCTGGTTTACCAGACTTATGAAGTCAAGGCGCATATGTCTTGCCGGATGCTGGCTTTCGGCAAAGGCCAGCTTGCGCTCTACCTCTCGATCTGCTGTTTCCGGCTGGGGTACTCCCCTCTTAGCTTCATATAACGATGCCGCCTCACGGATTCGTATATCGAGAGGCAGTATCCCAGCCAGCATCAGCGCCGAGTTTAGGGAAACAGTCCTGTATGCACCACACAGCTTCTGCGCAAAGCCCCTTTGCACTGCGTTCAGCTGCTTTTGGACCCCAATTTTGTTTGTTGCCCTTACCCAGGCTCCTGCAGCATAAGTTATTATGGGCTCTACCGTGGCCGTGTAAATCACCCTTACAACTTCGGGGTGGAGACCCCAACTGATCTTGGCGGCTCGTGAAAGCTGCTTGTAGACGCTCAACGCCTTCTTGCAGATATTCGCAACGTGGGCGTTGAACGTCAGCTTGTCGTCAATGGTGAGCCCCAGGATCTTTATCTCGTTAGTCAAGCCAACGTCGGTCCCGCCCATGCTCAATCGTGGTGTGCCAAACTTCAATTTTTTAGTAATAACCATCGCATGGGTTTTTTGTGGCGCGAATTTCAATTTGTTTTTGACACCCCATTCCTGAACATACGCGAGCGCGGCATTGGCCTGTCTCTCCACCTCTAACGCCGTGTCTGCGGCAAACACCAACACCACGTCGTCTGCGAAAGCCTGACAATAATCACCCCGGCGTGCAAGTCCCTTAAGGAGTGGATCAAGGAGAAGATTCCAAAGAATTGGCCCGCTAATCGATCCCTGCACGCATCCCTTTTGAGTGCCCTTTATGTACTCTTCTCCGGCGTACCTCACTCGAACCTTACGGTCCTGCAGGTAGCTGTCCATGAGTCGCCGGAGATTGACCGGACACTCTTCCTCGGCAAGTCTGACTTTGATTGCGGGCCACCAGGCGCTATCGAAGGCTCCCTCTATGTCCAATGATATGACAGTTATTAATTTTTTATTATATAATTTTTCGTTTAAATGTTGCATCATGTCATAGAGGGAGTCCTCGGTGCTCCGCTGGGGCATAAAGCCATATTGTCTTGAGCTCATTTTTGGGAGCAGGTGGTATTTAAGTCTCCCGACAATCATTTTCTCCAGAATCTTCCCCATGACCGGTAATAGACCAATAGGCCTGTAAGACTTGGGGTTTGTATAGTCTTCTTTGCCAGGCTTCCGCAGAACCACCACCGTCGCCTCTTTCCAAATAGTTGGAAAATGGCCGAGTTCTTGGCACTTATTCATGAGCGCCAGGTTTAGTTCCAAATGTTTGGAAATAACCTGGCAGCAGATATCAGCGGTGAGACCGTCTATTCCCGGAGCCTTTTTTGGATTAAAACTCTCCGCCGCGGCCCGGAGTTCTTCGACCGTAAATGCTGAGTCATGGATCTCATCATGTACCCAGTTATTTGCGTTTGCTGCGAGAATCCGGGTCCGCCGGTGGTCTGAGTTATCATCACAATCAAGGTCCTCCGGGAAAAAGGTCTCCGCCAAGATTCCGGCTGACTCTTTCTGGTCAAGTTGGAAGCCGTTATTTACCAGTGGGATGTCTTCCTGGCGTTTGGTGGTGTTTTTAATGACGCGGTAGATGCTCTCCCAGAGGCCTTCCTTGTCTTGCTTGGTGCAGAAGTCCTTCCAGCTGTCAATCTGTGCCTTTTTTGCTGCAAGCTCATACTCCTCTTTTTGTTGCAGGTACTCGCTGACGACCCTCGACCTCCGGATCGGCGCTGCGCATCGGATCCTGCGTTTCCTGGTGGCGACTTTCCTCTTCATTTTTTCGAGCTCTTCGGACCACCAAGGCATGGTAAGTGTTTCATTCTGTCTCTTTTTTAATAATATAAAATTGCATGTATTAATAATTTGTTCCATGTATAATTCTGTAAGCTTGTCTATTGCCTTAGGTGTTTGAATTTGGTCTATTTCTTTTTTATTAATGTTATTTTCTGCCATTAACTGGGTCAGTTTCTTGTGAAACCGATCCCAGTCAACTTTTTTGGTGTTGTATACCCTGGTTGTCCTGTTTATGCTGATTCCTTTAGATTTTTGTAATTTAATTCTAAATACCATACCATTGTGGTCCGAACTCGTCAGGTCTTCGACGACTCTCCAGTCGTCCACCAGCCCGAGCATATCCTCTGAGCAGGCCGTAACATCAACATGGCTAGTCAGTCTCCGGCCTCCTCTGATTGTGTCGAAGGTCGGGGCGTCTCCGTCATTGAGCACCTGCCAAGACATCTCCTCAAGCACACCCGCAAAGTCTTCGCCCCTCGAGTCGACTACGTCACTTCCCCACCAGCAACTCTTGGCGTTGGCGTCTCCACCGATGATCAGCCTCTGCGGTCCGATCTCTTCTCGGATCTTTTTTAATTGCTCCAAGTATGGCTCTATGGGTTGATCGGGCTCAAAGTAGTATGACACCACGGCGATATTCCAGGCCAACGTTCGGATTCTCACCACGACAATGTTATTTGTGGTGAGAGTTGGGTACTGAATTATGTCGAGGTCGCGGTTATAGACGGCGATAGCCGCTTTGACCTTACCTTCCCCTGGGTTGGTGTTCTGGAATATCCTCACTCCTCTGTAGTTCTTCATACTACTTGAGCCCCCCACATAGGGTTCTTGGAGCAGAGCTATGGTCGCTTTCCTGCGATCCGCTTCAATCATCAGCTCATCGGTGGCGAGCTGCTTCCTCTGTAAATTGGCTTGCAACACCAAGTAAGAAGCTTCGCTGATGGGAGTGCCGCCTCCGTTCGTATTGCTGCCCGTGACCACCTTAGCAATAGGCCGTGGTGGCCCTCGCCAGCGCATCCCACCTCCTCCTTATCGGACAATCAGGACTGAATGCGTTATGCTCTGCGTTTGCCAGTTTGGCATGAGTGCAGTTGCAGCATGTCGGCGCTGCACCAACGATCCAATCCGGACAGTCCGACTTTTTGTGGGGTCCGGCACAATGGCTGCACTTTTCGATCGTTTCTTTACAGAAACGCCTGCCATGGCCGTACCCCAGGCAGAGGGAGCATTGGACGAGGGGCGATTGGTCCGCAACTCGAATACGCTGGAGGTCAATTTGGACGGTCTCCGCGTCTATTATCCTGTTCCAGACTCTGGGAGACACCCTAACGACGACGTGATTTATTAACAGATTTCGTGTTTTTTTCCTGTAACGGATCTCCACTCTGACGTCCTGCTTGTCTAGATCTTTGAATATCCTCTCGTTCTGATTTCTCAGAGCGAGAAGGATATCATCGTCACTGTTATACGACAGAACGTCTCTCAAAATTAGGAGTGGGTCCTTGTTTTTGACGTTGTCGACGTTAAGGTGGCTCCCAGCACTTTGGATCCTCTCTGTGAGCACCCGCCTTTCCTCCTCGCTTCGACATCCCACGATGACTTTCCTGTCTTTCGCTTTCCTAATTTTGTCAATTGTGACTCCCCCTTCTTTGGCTTTCACCGCGGCCCGGATCTTGTTAAGCACCTCGTCCCCGGACTCAGTTTCATCTTTGGAGGTGACGACCACAGAGTGCAAGGTGGCTTGCTCCGGGAATTTTACCTTGTGGTTGCCAGCCGCCACGCTTGCATAGGTGGTAGCCTCCTCCAAGGCTTTTTTGTGGGACACTAAAGTGCTTTTGAGTCCCTCCATCAACTCGGTATTTGCTGTTACGATTTTGAGGTGCTCCTCCATTTTCTTCAACAGCGCTTTTTCCACCTGGCTAGATGCAGGGTGGGCAGTTGGTGTAGGGTGTAAAGGTTCCTCCACTTCCTTCCCGTCCTGCCCCTTGCTCTGAGCTGTTGATTTTCCGGTTACCGCTTCCGACTCCTTCAACAATTGATACAGCCGTTCGACGGCTGCAGTGATCCCCTCTTTATATTCCCCTTTTAAATTTTTGGCACTTCCGAGATTAAGCTTTGCCTTATTTAGGCATGCTCTTCCCTCGGCAACTCTGTTGGGGTAGGTCGGCTTCGGGGACGGGCCATCCGAGGCGACCGAAGATGGTGTTCGGGATTTTGCCTTCGAGGGGCCCGCCACCGGCGCCGACGCCTTTTTCGGGGAGGTCTTTGATTTGGCCTCTATCTCGACAATGCTTCGACGGACGACGAAGGTCTTGTCCTGGGTATTGGACGAGGTACCTGCCTCCTCCGCCGATGACACGGCCTTTTGGGGGGAGTTTTCTGTTACTTTTTTCACGGGGGTTCTCATTCCAAACATAGTTGCGTCGATGTAGGATAGTCGCTACTATACTAATAAGACGTGTAAAAGGCGTCTATACTAGTTTTATCCTATTAGTCAAAAGATTATAATACAATTTAAATTAAAATAATAAATTTTAGTCAACTTACGATACTATTATAAAAACCTAATCTAAGATAAAAAAGATAAGATCGGCGCAATAAAAACGCAAATAAAAATTTCAATCCGCGTCAATTTTGTAGTGCGCTACCCGATGTGCACTAGAAGTAATAATTAATTTAGTATTATTTAGATTATTAATTTATTATTATATATAGGTATTAATTTAGATTTTGTGTGTACTCTATGTTGAGCGTTATGCTCTACTTAAGTGTGTCAATAATGAAGCGTGCGCGCTTTACATAAACATACAAAATGACCAGAAGAAAAGCTACGGAAACAAATAAAATAAAATAAAATATAAAATTTTAAACAACTCTATATAGAGTCGGCCTCTATGTTAATGCAAGTAGTCCGGCTACCGGTCAGTTTACCTGCGAAAACCCCGTCAAAATTGGATGGCGGGTTAACGAGATATGAATCTTTTTATTTTTGCCAAAATGGCGGACAAAATGGCCGCCAAAGCTTGTTAATAAAATATCACGGTCGATATAGGTGCCAGCAGTGAAAACCGCGCCTCAATCGGATCACTCTAGCAAAAGTTATGTAGAATTTAAAATTTTCAAAATGGCGGACAAAATGGCTGCCAATTTTCTATATCTCCATAACTTTGCGAGTTTAAGTCGTAGAGAGACGCGGTTTTGAGCAAAGTGTACTGCACAACACAGTCTTCGCCTCCTGTAGGTTGGTTAAGGTTGGAAAAAAGTGACTCTACCTAGAACCCCAACCGGTTTTAGCAGACTCTGTTGGTGAAGACCACTCCAAAACAGAAAACCGCTCTCCAATCTGACGATCCGCTGCCGAGTTATCCTCGTTTGAATTTTTCAAAGATGGCGACCAAAATGGCCGCTCCGGAGCAACTCTGGCGATTACAGCCCAAATCAGCCCGAGTTTGGGCTCGTTTAGAAGGTATTTTAAGTCCCTATTTGAATATTCCCCCCGTGGTACAATATTATTACTCCCCGAATTAAAAATAACAAAAAACTAAAAAATATAGAGTAAAACTAATCCTAAAAATACAATTTTGGTCTAATAATTCGGGAAAAAACTTATAATAACTTAAAAAATTTTTACCTATTTATATTAAATTAAATTTTTTCTCTAACTACTTTAAAAGGGGGACCTCGTGTTTGTCTAAATAATTAAAAAATTTATATCTCAAAAACCAGTTAATCAACCCCAGTCGAATTTTTTATGGAAAGTAGAGGACCCTAAGCTCTACAAAAAATAAATTTAAAAAAGAGGGGTTACCGATCTCTTCAACGAGTTAAAAAATTTTGAAAAATTTAAAAATTTAAAATTGCTCTAACTTAGTCAAAAATTTACCTAGCTAAAAACTAAAAGTGCCTCCGGTATCTCCACGTTGGTGTCTTGAAAGCCCCGATGTCAGTTTTCTTCTTAGCTCTTCGGATCGCTGACCTCGTGGCACGTGGTTTTTGTTTTTTTTTTTTTTTTCGCCTTTATTTCCGCGCTCCTGCGCGGAAAAATCGGCAAAAGAAACAGTCTTGTAGAGCTTTTGAAGGCCCTTCGGATGACGTTTTAAAAATTGTGGGTCACCGCTGTAGATCCGGAGAAAAATCCTTTTTAAACTTTGAAATTTTCAAACTTTTCACTTTTTTCGTGATGGCGCCGCGGAAAAAACACTTGGCGACACAGCGTTTTCACAGCCGTGTGCGCCTTGTGATTCCTCAATTTTTAATATATCACGCGACAATAAAATTCACTACTTTCAATTTTTGCCGAATTTTTTAACGCGGAGGCTAGCCTGTAAGTGGGCGCTCCAGAGTGCGGTTGGTTAGGTTAGGTTAGGTTAGGTTAGGTTAGGTTAGGTTAGGTTAGGTTAGGTTAGGTTAGGTTAGGTTAGGTTAGGTTAGGTTAGGTTAGGTTAGGTTAGGTTAGGTTAGGTTAGGTTAGGTTAGGTTAGGTTAGGTTAGGTTAGGTTAGGTTAGGTTAGGTTAGGTTAGGTTTTGGAAGTAAAGGCTTTTGCCGGTTTCCCAATCCTCCTCCACGCAGACGATGCCGGAGTGCCGCTGGGTCGTTTAGTGGGTATACCGGTCCGGTGTGGACCGGGGAGTCCCACATACCCCTCCCATCCCCCAATGGGGGGGCATGCGTAACGCATTTTTCCCAGCGCAAAAAAAAAAAAAAAAAAAAAAAAAAAAAAAGGTTAGGTTAGGTTAGGTTAGGTTAGGTTTTTTTTTTTTTTTTTTTTTTTTTTTTTTTTTTTGTCCTACCCGTACCACCATCTATAAATGGCACTAAGTACGACGACTAAACAACTCTGACTGCTAAGCCAGAGACTTTATTAAAACTCAAAATTTCTTTATTCGCTTCCCTCATGCCATTGGGATGTACATTCTAAATTATTTCTAAGTTATTTCTAATTTCCATTTTAATGTTGACCTCCCATTTGGGGTTACACGTTTATTCTTAATTTAATCTTAAGTCTAATTCTTTACATGTTTTATTTTCCTCTCATGTGGGTTACAATATGGTGCTGCTTAATACTATTTCAACTTACTTTATGACAGTTATTTATACACCTAATACTATTTAGTTTTACAAGTGTTTATTATACAGTTGTTTCAATTTCCTATTTTAATGTACTTATCTATTTAACGTATGTGCTTATTTATGTTTATGCAATTTATATATTTATCATAATACGTATATATATTTCATAGATTATCTAGCTAACTATTTATTTCTTTGTATGACCTTTTTTACAATTTTGGTACAGAAATCTAGAAAAATTGGTCTCGCGATTTTATTTTGCATGATTTTGCTTGCATTTTTGACAGTTATATTGCAATCCAATAAGTTCTCAGCTTCATATCTCGCGTAACCGTACACAGGACATTCAAAAACTACGTGTGCGCAAGTTTCCTCCTTACTCGGCTCGCAGATGCACGATGGGTTCTCTTTACACTTGAATCGAGTTAAGTATTCCGAGAACCCACCGTGCCCCGTCAAAATTTGGGTGGTTACGCCAGTCATCTCGAACTTTCTGACTATCTTATGGGCCTTTACCGCGTCTGGGAAAAACATTTTTGTGACCGCACCTTTTTCTTCCGATTTGTATCTCCGGTTCCATACGTCAAGCGAATCCTCACGGATTTGTCGCTTGACGTATGAAATCGGACATGCATCGTATTCAGGTTTTGTTTTCCCGCGAAGCGCTGCCTCTTTAGCCAATTTGTCGGCTCTCTCATTTCCACTCATCCCTGCGTGTGCTTTGATCCAAAACAGAGAGATTTCTTTGTTTTGGAGTGCGATAGTAGCCAGATTTTTGCGGGTTTCAATCGCTAGGGGATGGGTGGAGCAAGTGTTCTCAAGTGTTTCAAGAGCCGAACGTGAGTCGCTATAGATTCCGAAGCTTGTTTCGCGGCGTTTAATAATCTCTCGTGTGGCTCTACATATGGCGTACAGTTCTGCTTGGTAGACCGTGCAGTACGATGGCAGCTTAAGTTTGAGGTTCTTTGTCTCGGCCTCACCATTCCAAAAAGATAGTGCTGCACCGACCTTCCCCTCAATCTTGCTGCCATCTGTAAATATCCGGACTGCCTGGACGTTGTGTTGTGTAACGTCTTGCTGGTCCATCAGACTTACGAACTCCACGCGCATATGCTTTGCCGGATGCGGGGTTAAATTATAAGCCACCCTAAGCTCAACCTCCATGTCTCCCAATTTCGGCTGTGGAACTCCACGCTTGGCTTCGTAAAGGGCTGCAGCTTCTTGAATCCTGAGATCCAGCGGCAGTATTCCGGCCAGTAGTAGAGCCGAGTTTAGGGAGACAGTTCGGTACGACTTGGTAAGTTTTTGGGCAAACACTCTTTGGACGGCGTTTAGTTTTTTGCGCACATTTTGTTTTTCCGCAGCTTTTGCCCATACACTGGCCGCGTACATTAAGACAGGTTCGACTGTAGCGGTGTATATCACGCGAATCACCTCCGGATGCAGGCCCCAACTAACCCTGGCGGCTCTCGACAGATGCTTATAAAAGTTAAGCGCTTTTCTACACGTTTCTGCTGTGTGTTTATTGAACGTGAGCTTGTTATCTATCGTGACCCCCAGGATTTTTATTTCTTCCGACATGCCAATGTCGACCCCCCCCATGCTCAACAGTGGTGCATCAAATTTAAGCTTGCGGGTGATGATCATCGCGCAAGTTTTATGTGGTGCGAATTTAAGCTTATTATCGATACCCCACTGCCGAACATACGCGAGGGCGGCATTTGCTTGTCTCTGCACCTCCAGCGCCGTGTCGCCGTCAAACATCAGTACTACGTCGTCCGCAAATGCCTGGACGTAATCACCCCGCCGTTCTAACCCTTTCAGGAGGGGATCTAAGAGGAGGTTCCACAATATGGGACCGCCAATGGAGCCCTGGACACAGCCTTTATTGGTACTTTTCAAGTGTTCGTGGCCGGCGTATCTAATTCTGACAGTTCTGTTTTCAAGGTAACTGTCAATTGTTCTTCTCAAGTTTACGGGGCATCCTGCCTCTGCTAGCCTCACTCTAATGGCTGGCCACCACGCGCTATCGAAGGCTCCCTCTATGTCTAATGATACCATGACTATTAGCTTCTTTTGGTCAAGTTTTGTACGGATGTGCTGCATCAGGTCATAGAGGGAGTCCTCGGTACTCTTTTGGGGCATGAAACCATATTGGCGAGTGCTCATTTTTGGGACCAGGTGCCATTTTAGCCGACCAACTACCATCTTTTCGAAGATCTTGCCCAAGACTGGTAACAGCCCTATGGGCCTGTATGACTTTGGGTTACTGTAGTCATCCTTTCCAGGCTTTCTCAGGACTACTACTGCGGCATCTTTCCATATTGCGGGAAAATATCCGTGGACGAGACATTTGTTGCACATCGAGAGGAACAGTTTCATGTCGTGGTGAATTACCTTGTCGCATATATCTGCGGTCAAACCATCGGCCCCCGGAGCCTTCTTTGGATTAAAACTTTTAACAGCGAATCTAAGTTCTTCGATGGTAAAAGGTGGGTCATGTTTCTCATCATGAGCCCAACCGTTTACCTTTTCAGCTACATCTCTGGTTCGGCTGTGGTTTAAGTTGTCATCGTTTTTTAGGTCCTCCGGGTAAAAAGTTTCCGCTAGAAGTGCTGCTGACTCCTTGCCGTCCAATACTCTTCCACCTGTCATTAAGGGCAGGTCTTCCTGCCTTTTAGTTGTTCTACCTATTACCCTATATATACCGTCCCACATGCTTTCTTTTTCTTGTTTTCCGCAGAAGCTCTTCCAACTCTCTACTTGCGCTTTTTTTGCTTCATACTCATATTCTTCTTTTACTTTCAGGTAGTCTTCGATCACCTTCTGCCTGCGGACCGGCGCTGCGCAGCGGATTCGACGCCTGAACGTGCGGACTTTTTTCTTCAGCTTGGCGAGCTCTTCCGACCACCATGGCAAGGTAATTATACTTTTAGTTTTCTTTTTAGGGATGCTGTAATTGCATGCTCCTACTATTGCTTTTGTATAGTGTTCTATTACTGATTCTAATTGTTCTTTATCTTTAATCATTTCTATTTCATTTTCCCTAATTTGGTTTGACTCAAGCAATTGGGCAAGTTTCCCATGAAACTTGTCCCAATCTGCTTTTTTACTATTATATATTCTAGTGGTTCTAGTAATATTTGTACCTTTTGCTTTTGTCAGTCTTATTTTAAATGTTAGCACATTGTGGTCGGAGCTCGTCATGCCTACTTCCACTGTCCAGTCCTCAATCAAGTCTAGCATCACCGCTGTGCAGGCCGTTATGTCGACAAAGCTGGTGTATTGTTTAGTTCCTCTGATCGTGTCGAAAGTTGGAGTGTCGCCCTCATTCAGCACTTGCAGCTCCATTTCTTCAAGGATTCCAGCCATATCTTCTCCTCTGTCATCTATTTTTAGACTTCCCCACCACGGGTTCTTTGCATTTGAGTCGCCTCCTATCAGAATTTTTGATACATCGATTTGCTTTTTAATTGTTTTTAGATGATCAAGATATGGCTGTATCGGTTCTGTTGGCTCAAAATAGAACGAGATCGCCAAGACCTCCCAGGCACTCGTCCGGAGCTTTACAACAGCGATGTTGTTTGTTGTAAATTCCGGGCATAGGATAGCGTCAATCTCTGTGTCAAAGACAGCAATTGCTGCCTTCACTACCCCATCTCCTTGACTCACGTTCTGGAAGATCCTGGCGCTCCCGTAGTTTTTCATCTTGCCTGTACCCCCGATATACGGCTCCTGGAGGAGTGCAAAGGCCATTTTTTTATTTGATGCCTCAAGCATTATTTCATTTGTGGCTAGAGCCATACGCTGTAAGTTTGCTTGTGCGACGTAGTAAGCTTTTGCATCTGCTTGGAAAGTTTTTGCGCCTGGGACAACTTTAACAATACGCTATTGTGGCCCGGGCCAGGGCCTCCCACTTCCGGCGGATGGGACATTCGCTGCTGAAAGCATTGTGGTCCGTCCTATCCAGCTTTGCGTGACTGCAGTTGGTGCATGAGGGTGGAACGTCCGCGAGCCAGTCCGCGCATTTCGACTTCATGTGGTCTCCCCCACAGTGACAGCACTTCTCCACTGTCTCTTTGCAGAATCGTCGTCCGTGACCATACCCCAAGCAAAGTGAGCATTGCACGAGTGGCGATTGATCTGCCACTCTCACCCGCTGGAGGTCTATCTGGACAAATCCCGCATCAACTAAGCGCTGCCAAACTCCGGGAGAGACCCTCATTACGATATGGTGCGTATGGGGGTTTCTCGTTGGTTTCTTGAAAGCAATTTCCATTTTCTGGTCTATATAGCCTCTGAGGACCCCTTTGTTCTGGTTTCTTAGAGCGCCAAGAACTTCCTCGTCAGTGTTATACTTGAGGACGTCTCTAAATATCAGCAACGGGTCCTTATTTTTCATCTCCTCCACGTTGAGTTCCTTGGCACTCTTCAACTTTTCCTTTACCTTTTGCCGTTCCTCATTGGTTCTACACCCAATAATTACTTTTCGATCCTTGGCTTTCCTTATCTTTTCCACTGCTATACCACTTTCCTTTGCGTTGACTACCAGTCTTATTCTTTCGAGTACTTCTTCTCCGCTTTCTTTTTCGTTAACAGCAGAGACCACGACGGAGTGTAGTGCAGTCTGTTCTTGCCTTCTAGGAAAAGCTGCTGCAACACTCGCATACGTTACCCCCTCCATGGTCTTCTGCTGTTTTTCCATTGCCGGTTAGGTTAGGTTAGGTTAGGTTAGGTTAGGTTAGGTTAGGTTAGGTTAGGTTAGGTTAGGTTAGGTTAGGTTAGGTTAGGTTAGGTTAGGTTAGGTTAGGTTTTTTTTTTTTTTTTTTTTTTTTTTTTTTTTTCCTGTCCGGGCGCAGAGGCCCGGCCCGCGAGCTAGCCTAACCTCCGACATGGGGATCGGAGTCTTTAATAAAACGCAAGAGTATTTTATTCGCTGCCCTCATGCCATTGGGCTTTACAGTCTATGGGCTTAACTAATCTTAAATTATTACACATATTACATACGATACTAAATAAGGAATACAGGTTACAATAGTGGAATATACAGGATATTTTTACAGACATTATAGAATTTTTTAACTACTTCTATTACTACTATTTTATATATACATGGTTACATAATTTATTACTACCCTAGTTTCTTACTGCACTATATTACTTAAATCTATTTACTTATACTAATTATCTTATATGCTGGTTTAATATATTTTTACAATATACAATCAACATATTTTATATACTACTTATTTCTATTAATTACTATTTCTGCCAGTTGTATGCAATAATTTATAAATCTACCTCTCAACGTCTCATCTACCATAAACATTTTTACATTATTGGGATTCATCTCGGCATCCAGCGAAACCTCAGCTTCATATCTCTTTAGACCAAAGACGGGACACTCAAAAAGAATATGTTGGACCGACTCACTGGCATCTGGCTCACAGACGCACGATGGGTTCTCCTTACACTTGAACCGAGTCAGGTATTCTGAGAACCCACCGTGCCCTGTCATAACCTGAGTGACTATGTTGGTGGGCTGTAATTGTCTTACTATTTTATAGGCTACTGTCACGTCAGGAAGAAACATCTTCGTGACAGATGCCGTCTGTCCCAACTTGTATCTCCGGTTCCATTTATCAATAGACTCCAATCGGATTTGTCTCTTGATAAATGAAACCGGACACTCTTCGTAGTCTGGCCTCCTCTTTAGTCCGAGTGCAGCCTCCTTTGCCAGTTGATCCGCACGTTCATTTCCAGCTAGACCGGCGTGGGCTTTCACCCAGAACAAGGATATCTCCTTTTTCTGGAGTCTGCCGGTCGTGAGGTTGTTGCGGATCTCCATGGCCAGGGGATGCGTGGCATACTGGTTTGTGACGGTTTCCAGCGCCGACCTAGAGTCGCTGTATATACCAAAGGTATCCTCGGGCCGTTTTAGGATCTCTTCCGTGGCTCTGCATATGGCCAGTAGTTCCGCCTGATACACCGTGCAGTACGATGACAGCTTCAGCTTGAGGGTTTTGGTCTCGGCTTCACTGTTCCAGATGGACAGTGCTGCTCCGACTTTGCCCTCAATCTTACTGCCATCGGTAAACACCCTTACTGCTTGGTTATTGTGGACTTCCACATCCTGCTGGTGCATCAGGGTCACGAACTCCAGACACATATGTTTTGCCGGATGGGGAGATCTTTCGTATGGAGCCATTATCTCTATCTCTCTATCTCCTATCACCGGCTGGGGCACCCCCCTCTTTGCTCGGTACAGGGCGGCTGCCTCTTGTATCCTGAGGTCGAGTGGGAGTATCCCAGCCAGTATTAGTGCCGAGTTAAGAGAGACAGTACGGTATGCCTTGCACAGCTTCTGGGCGAAACCTCTCTGGACTGCATTGAGGTGTTTCTGCAGACCCAGTTTTTCGGTTGCCGGCGCCCAGACGCTGGCCGCATATATGATAATTGGCTCCACTACGGCTCTGTATATTGTGCGGATTACCTCTGGATGAAGACCCCAACTGATTCTGGCGGCTCTGGATAACTGTTTGTAAATGTTAATAGCCTTCCTGCATACATATGTAGTATGACTATTAAATGTCAGTTTTTCGTCGATAATGAGCCCCAGAATCTTGATCTCTTTTGACATTCCGATGCTGATCCCACCCATGCTCAGCAGTGGTGTGTCGTACTTTAGTTTCCTGGTTATGACCATGGCCTTGGTCTTGTGAGGCGCAAATTTCAACTTATTTTCCACACCCCACCCCTGAACATAGGCAAGAGCAGCATTGGCCTGCCTCTGCACTTCTAGCGCTGTGTCGCCGTCAAAAACCAGCACCACATCATCAGCAAACGCCTGGTTGTAGTTGCCACGATTTTCCAATCCCTTTAATAATGGGTCCAGTAGAATATTCCACAAAATTGGACCACCTATTGACCCCTGGACACAACCCTTGCTCGTGCTTCTTTCGTGCTCTTTACCGGCGTATCTTAATCTCACCTTCCTGTCTTCGAGGTAGCTATCCAGCATCCTTCGGATGTTCACCGGGCATCCTTCCTCTGCCAGTCTGGCTCGTATTGCTGGCCACCACGCGCTGTCGAAGGCTCCCTCTATGTCTAATGATACTACGGTAATAAGTTTCTTCTGTCGTAGTTTAACTTGTATGTATTGTATCAGATCATAGAGGGAGTCCTCGGTGCTCTTTCGGGGCATAAAGCCATATTGGCGAGAGCTTATTTTTGGGATAATGTGCCATTTCACCCGGCCTATTACGAGTTTTTCCAAGATCTTCCCCATGACTGGCAGAAGACCTATCGGCCTATATGATTTTGGGTTGGTGAAGTCATCCTTACCAGGTTTTCTCAGAGCTACCACCACTGCCTCCTTCCAGATTATGGGAAAGTGCCGCAGCTCCAAGCATTTGTTTGCCAGGGCAAGATAGGACTCCGGATCCTGCGAGATGGCGTGTTCGCATATGTCAGCAGTAAGGCCATCGATACCTGGCGCTTTCTTCGGATTGAAACTTTTTACCACGAATTCTAGTTCTTGCATTGTAAACGCTGGGTCATGTTTTTCATCATGAGCCCAGTCGTTTGCGTGATCAGCTATTGCTCTGATCCGTCGGTGTTTCGCTTCATCCTGATTTTCCTGGTCCTCTGGGTAAAAAGTTTCTGCCAACATTATCGCCGATTCCGCAGGGCTCAGAGTCCTTCCGGCCTTTACCAAGGGCGTGTCCTCGTGTCTTCTTGTGGTCCCTCCTATGATCCTCATAATTCCTTCCCATACTCCCTCTTTATTCTGTTTCCCGCAGTACTCCTTCCAACTTCGTATCTGAGCCTCCTTGGCAGCATTCTCATATTTTTCTTTTTCTTGCAGGTACTCATCGATGACCCTCTTCTTTCGGATCGGCGCTGCGCATCGGATTCGGCGTCGCCTGGTGGTGACTTCCTTCTTGAGTTTGACGAGTTCCTCTGACCACCAAGGAAAGGTAAGTTTATTACTTGATTTCTTTTTAGGTATACTGTTGTTGCTTGCTTCTATTATTGTTTTTATGTATATATTTACCTTATTTTCTAATTCCAATTTGTTCTCTATTTTATCTATTTCTGCTTTATTTATTTTATTTTCTTCTAGCAAACTGGCCAGTTTCTCATGAAACTGGGTCCAGTTTGCTTTTTTACTATTATATACTCTTGTTGTTCTCTTTATATCTCTTCCTTTAGCTTTTGTGAGTCTGATTTTAAACGTAATCGTGTTGTGGTCAGAGCTCGTCAGTCCCTCTTCAACTCTCCAGTCCTCCACCAAGTTCAGCATCTCCGTCGGGCAGGCCGTAATGTCGACAATGCTAGAGTAAACCTTGTCCCCCCTTACTGTGTAGAAGGTCGGGGTGTCTCCTTCGTTGAGTACCTGCAAGCCCATCTCTTCCAGGGTTCCGCTCAGGTCTTCACCTCTTTGGTTCACTGTGGAACTCCCCCACCAAGTACTTTTAGCGTTAGCGTCACCTCCTATAATGAGGTTCTTTGTTCCTATACGCTCTTGGATCGTTTTTAGCTGCTCCAGGTATGGCCCGATGGCTTGTGGGTCAGGTTCGAAGTAGATGGAGATCAGTGCAATCTCCCAGGCACTAGTCTTAGCTTTGACTACAACTATGTTTTTGGTGGTGAGGTCTGGACATTGGATAATTTCTATGTCGTCGTCAAACACAGCAATTGCCGCTTTGACTTTCCCACCATCTTGTTTAGTGCACTGGAAGATTCTCACACCTCTATAGTCTCTAACCCTGCCTATTGCTCCAATATAGGGCTCCTGGAGCAGCGCAAAGGCCATCTTTTTTACGTTTGCCTCAAGCATTATCTCTTTTGTTGCTAGTTCCTTTCTTTGCAAGTTTGCTTGGGCTACATAGTATGGTCTCGCTTCAACTGGGGGGGATTTTGTACCTGGGACCACCTTAGCAATAGGCTACGGTTGCCCGGTTAGGTTAGGTTAGGTTAGGTTAGGTTAGGTTAGGTTAGGTTAGGTTAGGTTAGGTTAGGTTAGGTTAGGTTAGGTTAGGTTAGGTTAGGTTAGGTTAGGTTAGGTTGACGAGTTTTGGAGGTCTGACCCGATGTATTAACTGCCTTAGCGATCAGCCTATGAGAGCTACAGCGAAGTTCAATACATCGTAAGTTGCGGATTCACGAGGCGCACACATCTGTGAAAACGGTGTGTCGCTGAGTGTTTTGCGGACTGAGCTATCGCCAAAAAAAGCGGAAAATTAAAACTTGGGATTTTTCGATTGAAAAACGGTTTGTTTACCTTTTTCAATCGAAAAAAAGTCGGCTTTGCGGCTATCGTCCAACGCTCTGTTTGGGGTTGGGACATAGCGCCAATAGTCTATTTTCGTGAAGGCTAGGTCCGGTTGCTTTTCTCCTTAGGGTTTGGAAGTAATCGGATTTTTAGTAATTTTGTGAAAAAATATACAAAAATTTTTACGCAAAAAAATCGGCAGAGTTGGAGGTCGATAAACAGGGTCGGGGTTTAACCCTACGGTCTCAGTAGGGGTGCCAGGGGATAGAAGACTTCATCCCCTATTAGTTGGTATTTTTGACACCAGGCTACGTTAACGGGAAGTCAGCCAAAAAAAATTTTTCAAAAAGTGTCCTGAGGGACCGGATTGCTATTCGGTTTTTTAGGCGCTTTTTGAAATTTGTATGGGACTTCTCCAATCCGACTCCCCCTTGACCGTTTTTATTAGCCAAACTCTGTTTGGCGTGATAACTTCGGCTGGGGTGGTCAGATTCGGTCCAAATTTGGCAGGGACGTTGGCGGGGCCAGAATGGCCACGTCTGAAGAGGCGGGAGGTTTCCTCCGCAAGCGGGATGAAAGATTTTTAAGCTCTTCCTCCGAATCCGAGGAAGAAGGCCTCACAGAGGCTATCGAGATTACTTCCCAGCCCCAGAAAAGGGGGCATGTGAACCAGGTGGATGACCCAAAGCCCGATAATGGGCCTAAGGTTGGATCAGCCCGGAGGGGCAAGCCCAAGGGGGCCTACGCGGGGATGGCGTTGGCAAGAGCTAAGCTCCGAAGTTCGGAGACTTACCTCAGCTCCGACACTGACGTCGCCGCCGGCCCCTCCTCGTATAGGAAGGACTTCCCGGAGCTCCGCCCCAAGGGGGCAATGAGGAATGGGGGAACATCCTCCCCCCCAAGAATGATTTCGCCGTCTGAGGCTTTCGTCTCCTTTGACCCGGTGGAGGCCACCAAACAGGCGGCTTTAGATATTATGGAGGGGGCCCGCAAGTCGGGCAACTTGAAGGGTGAGGTGTGGGGCACCATGAACCGGGCCTGCCGCACCATATTAAAGGCTATGGAGGACGTCAACGCCTCCAGGTCAGAGAGCGAGGAGATCCGCATCTTGAAGGCGGACAACAAGAGGATGCGGGAGCAACTCGCTCTCTGCACGGCGGAGCTCAAGGCCCTGAGAACCGCCGTCTCAGAGCGCCAGGCCCCGGCCCCACAGCAGGTGCGAGAGACCCCGGCCCCTAGGGCCCCCCCGCCGCCACAATCCGCCGCTGCGGAATTGGCGGAGATGCTGGAGTCTATGAAGCGCGACTTGACGGTCTCCCTCGGTAACATGCTGAATGCAAGGATCGAGGAGATTGCCAGTCGCCTTCCCCCCGCGCCAATAATCCGCCCCCCGCTAGCGGCGGATAAAAAGAAGAAGGCCCCTACGGCCCCCATAAGAGAAATTGCCTCCGAGCCTGAGAGCAGGGCCAGGCTCGGGGATGGCAGGCCGAAAAGGGCCGCAAAAAAAGCGGCCCCGGCGGCCCCGGAGACCACCGCCCCGGCGGCCAAGACTGCCCCAGCAGCCAAGCCTGCCCCAGCAGCCAAGCCTGCCCCGGCGAGCAAGCCTGCCCCAGCAGCGGAGACTGCACCTGGGCCCTCGGGCGAGACATGGGCCCAGGTAGCAAAGAAGAAGAGGAAGGGAAAAGGGAAAGCTACGGCCATTACCCCACCCCCCCCGCCGCCCAAGAAGAAAGCGGCACCAAAGCCGAAGGCACTTGAAGTCCCCAAGACGGCAGCGGTGGTAATTACCATGCGCAAGGACGTTGCCACCGACACCACGCTGCAGGCTGTCATGTCCAAGGCCATTAACGGCATAAGGTTGGAGGAGATAGGCCTGCAGCATGTCAGGGTCAGGAACTCGGTGACGGGGGGCCGAGTCATCGAGGTCCCTGGTACAGATAGCGGAAGGGCGGCGGACAGCCTCGCAGCAAAGCTGCAGGTCCTCGTGGGCGACGTTGCCCATGTAAGCCGCCCTGAAAAGATGGCCGCTATCGAGGTCGCCGGCCTAGACGAGTCGGCGACAAGGAAGACCCTGGCGGCTGCCGTCGCCAAGGCGGGGGGATGCGCCGAGGCGCACATTAAGGTGGGGGGTATTCGCCCTTCATACTATAATGGTAGTGGGGTGGCCCTCGTGCAATGCCCGGTGGGAATTGCAAAAGCCCTCCTCAAGCGTGGTCAGATTCTGGTAGGCTGGTCGTCTGCCAGGATTAACTCCGTCGGACCAGCACCCATGCGGTGCTACAAATGCATGGGTGTCGGCCACGCGCGCGAGTTGTGCCCCTCAAAGGTGGACCGGGGCCAGATGTGTTACCGGTGCGGCGCAGAGGGGCACAAAGCAGCCGAATGCTGGGAGGAAAAAGTACGGTGCGCAGTATGCCACCATGCAGGCCTCCCAGCCGACCACGTAATGAGGGGACCGAAATGCTCCCCACCGGAGACAAAGGGAAGAGAGGCGAGGCCGAGACCCACTCGCCCCACCCGACCCCCTCCAGCCGAAACAGCCGCCAGCCGGCACCAAGAGGACAACCGTATGGACGTCTAAATGCCAGCACACCAGCATCTAGACGTCCTGCAGATAAACGCCAACCACTCCGCCAGAGCTCAGGATCTGCTCATGCAGGCCATGGCGGAGTGGGCAATTGGCGTTACGGTTGTAGCGGAGCCCTACTTCATCCCCCCCCAACCTAATTGGGTAGGGGATACCGACGGAGTAGTGGCGATCGTGGTGCCGGCGATGGGGGACCTCCCCCCCTTATCAAGGATCGAGAGTGGCCCAGGATTCGTGGCGGCCAGATGGGGGAACGACACGGTGCTGGTGGCCGTGTACTTCTCCCCCAATAGGCCGCTTCGGGAGTTCGAGACGTTCCTGGGGATCTTAGGGGGGGTGGTCCGGAGGGCTGCCCCGAGGCAGGTTATGGTCCTGGGGGACCTCAACGCCAAAAGTTCGGCATGGGGTTCCCCCATTACGGACCATAGGGGTACGGCTCTTGGGGATTGGGTGACGGCAACGGGACTCATGGTCCTAAACCAGGGCACCGCAAATACCTGCGTGCGGCGGCAGGGGGGGTCAATCGTGGACGTCACGTTCGCGACCCCTGCCATAGCTGCACGCGTCAAGGATTGGCGTGTCCTGGTGGATGTGGAGACCCTCTCAGATCACCTGTACATCAGGATGAGGGTCTCCACAGCGGGGGTTCCACCGTCGCCCATCACGGGCAGTGCCAGGAGGGGGCGAAAGTTCCCCAAGTGGTCCCTGGTCCATTTGGACAGGGACAAGGCGAACGAGGCGGCCATGGTGGAGGCGTGGTGTGCTGCCCCACCCGTCACCCTCGGAGTTGAGGAAAGGGCGGCACAGTTCCGCGTCACACTACAGACGGTGTGCGACGCGGCCATGCCTCGGGTCGGTCGCCTGTTCGCACGTAAGAGTGTATACTGGTGGTCCGCAGAAATTGCGGCCCTGCGGTCCACCAGTAACAGTGCCCGCCGCGCCTACCAACACTGTAGGCGCAGGCGGCACACTGCAGAAGAGGAAGAAGGGCTCCACAGGGCCCTCAAAGAGGCTAAGGGGGCCCTCCAGGTGGCGATTGCCAAGGCCAAGGACGAAGCTCGCGAGTCGTTCTTGGCCACCCTGGACAGGGACCCATGGGGGCGGCCGTACAAGGTGGTGCGTAACAAAATGCGCACCGCTCCCCCCATGGACTCCCTGGAGCCCGAACTCCTCCAGAGGGTAGTCGAGGGGCTGTTTCCGCCAGCCCCCTTGATCTCTCCCCCGTCGATGGTCGACCCCACAATGGAACTGGAGGCCGAGCTCGTCGTTCAACCAATAGGTGACGACGAGTTCGAGCGAGTGACAGACCGACTCCGGGGCTGCAAAAAAGCCCCAGGCCCGGACGGCGTTCCCGGTCGCGTCCTCGCAGTCGCCCTGGAACACCTTGGGGACCGACTCAGGCACGTCATGGATGACTGCCTGAGAGAGGGAAGGTTCCCGAGGGTGTGGAAGGAGGGGCGACTATGCCTCCTCCGTAAAGAGGGTCGGCCGCCGGATTGCCCTTCCGCCTATCGCCCCATAGTGCTGCTGGATGAGGCCGGAAAAGCGTTTGAACGCATCCTGGCCTCCCGGATCCTGCAGCACCTGGAGACCGCCGGCCCGAACGTCTCTGACAGACAATTCGGGTTCCGGGAAGGGCGGTCCACGCTCGACGCGCTGAAGTCACTGAGGGACTTCTGTGAGCACGCGTCGAGCAGGGGGGAAGGTGTCATCGCGGTGTCACTAGACATCGCAAACGCATTTGGCACCCTCCCCTATGGGGTGATCAGTGAGGCACTTCGATACCATGAAGTGCCTCACTACCTGAGGCGGATTGTTGAGCACTACCTAACCGAGAGGGTAGTGCTCTGGGAAAAGAAGGACGGTCAACGGGGGGAGAGAGAGATGGCCTGCGGCGTGCCCCAGGGTTCCGTGCTCGGTCCACTTCTATGGAACCTGGGGTACGACTGGGCAATCCGGGGGGAGCTGCTTCCGCGCACACTCGTCGTCTGCTACGCGGACGACACAATGGTGGCTGTGCGCGGGAGCGACAAGCGCGAGACCTCCCGGAGGGCGGAAGTGGCGGCCGAGCTGGCGATTGAACGGATCGCCAGGCTCGGCCTAAAGGTGAGCCTCCCGAAGACTGAGGCTATAGTCTTCGGGGGGCGCGGGTGGAATCTGCCCGCGAATGCGGAGCTCACCCTGGAGGGTGGAGCGGTCCAAATAAAGCCCCACATTAAATATCTGGGGCTCATATTGGACCGCAAGTGGGATTTCGGGGAGCATTTCTCGAGGTTAGCTCCCCGAATCGTGGGCGCCGCATCGGCGCTGGGCAGACTTCTGCCCAATATAGGAGGGCCGGGCTCCTTGTGCCGCCGGCTATATGCCGGCGTGACAAGGAGCATGGCCCTCTATGGGGCCCCAATATGGGCGGACAAGCTGTCCGCCCGAAATAGGGCCCTGCTGCGGAGGCCACAACGGGTCGTGGCCCTCAGGATGGTGAGGGCCTATATGACGGTGGCCCATGCAGCGGCCTGCCTCCTCGCGTGCACCCCCCCGTGGGAGCTAGACGCAGAGGTGCACGCAGAGACCTACCAACGTAGGTCCAGGGTCCGGACAACAGGTGAACGCCCGGACCCCGAGGAGGTGGCAGCCTCCCGTCGCGCGACGGAGCGCCGACTGCGGGACCGATGGAAGGCCCAACTGGAGGTCGCCCCTTATGGCCTCCGTACCATAGAGGCGATCCTCCCAACGGCCGACCTTTGGCTGAAGAGGGCAGTCGGCGCGACGTCGTACCGGCTCGTGCAGGTACTGACCGGGCATGGGTGCTTCGGTCACTACCTGCACAGAATCGGAAGAGAGCCGGCCCCGCTGTGCCATGAGTGCGGAAGTCCCGACGACACCGCGCAGCACACCCTTGAGGTGTGCAGTCGTTGGGACGCGGAGCGTGGCCTCATGGCACGCACCATTCAGCGGGTGGACCTCTCGCTCCACAGCATTGTTGAAGCAATGCTGAGCAACGAGAGGTCCTGGGAGGCGGTGGTCTCCTTCTGCGAAACAGTCATTTCGCAAAAGGAGACCGCGGAGCGGGAGCGCGAGGAAGATCCTCTCGCGCATCCCCTCCGGCGCAGACGGCTTGGGTTGAGAAGGCGGCGTTTCGCCGCCAGACTCAACCCATAGTGGCTGCAGGTGGAGGATGGGAGTCCTCTGCACGCGATGATCAGCCACTGAGCGGTCTGGGAGAGGGCCAAGCGTGCTCGCCCTTCTCCCCTTCGGCGCGGGAAGCCCCGGCAACGGCTGGGGTGCCACCGGTGGACATCGTGGACTATGCCTTCGCGGGTTCCACGGTGTCCAACAAAACCGGCGAGAGGGCACGTCCGGGTGGTTTTTAGTGGGTAGCACTCCCTACCTCTCCTCACTCTGAGGAGGGAGAGGCGATGTGTAGTCCCACATAACCCTCCGACACTCCCATGTTCGGAGGGTATGCTTTAGGTTAGGTTAGGTTAGGTTAGGTTAGGTTAGGTTAGGTTTTTTTTTTTTTTTTTTTTTTTTTTCCTGTCCGGGCGCAGAGGCCCGGCCCGCGAGCTAAGTTTTCCCCCGATGTACTTTCAGGGCCTTTATTGATCGTTTCTTTAATACATTATTCTTACTTGCTAGTATACAGAGAAGTTGCAAATGGCAACGAGTTACAGACTACAGGAAAGACTTTTACACAAAAAACCTAAAGTTACTAAATCTTTTTAAATTTACATTTAGGATACAGTGTTTCCTACTCAGATTAAGGCTAACAGGTTACGGAATATACAGGAAAGCTTTTACAAACTTAATAACTACCTCTCTAAAGGCTATAATATATTTGACCCTATTATAAAATTTATTCCTAGTTTCCTACTGCACTATTTTACTTATATATTTACTTAAACTAATTACGATATATGCTGATTTAATATATATGACAATATATATTCAACATATTTTATATATCTATTTATTTCTTTGTATTACTATTTCTGCCAATTGAATGCAGTACTTTATAAAAACATGCCTTAAATTTCTATCAATCATAAATATTTTTACATTTTCGGGACTTATTTTGGCATCAAGCAACAACTCAGCCTCATATCTCCTTAGACCAAAAACGGGACACTCGAAAAGAACATGTTGCACTGACTCACTGACACCTGGTTCACAGATGCACGATGGGTTCTCCTTACACTTGAACCGGTTCAAGTATTCTGAGAACCCACCGTGCCCTGTCATCACTTGTGTCACTATATTTGTTGGTTTTAAGTCCTTAACAATCCTAAAGGCTTCTGTCGCGTCAGGCAAAAACATCTTTGTGACAGATGCTGTCAGTCCCTGTTTATACCTCCGGTTCCATTCATCAATCGATTTTAAACGGATATGTCTCCTGATGAACGAAACCGGGCACTCTTCGTAGTCCGGTGTCCTTTTGGACCTAAGAGCTGCATCCTTTGCCAGGCAGTCCGCACGCTCGTTTCCCTCTAGACCGGCATGGGCCTTGATCCAGAAGAAGGATATATCCTTTTTCTGGAGTTTACCGGTCCTGAGGTTCTTACGGGCCTCCATGGCCAAGGGATGAGTGGCGTACTGGTTCGTGATGGTTTCCAACGACGACTTTGAGTCGCTGTAGATTCCAAAAGTGTCCTCGGAGCGTTTAAGAACCTCTGCAGTAGCTCGGCATATGGCCAGCAGTTCCGCCTGATACACCGTGCAGTAAGATGCCAGCTTCAACTTGAGGGTTTTGATCTCGGCTACATTGTTCCAAAAGGACAATGCAGCTCCGACCTTGCCCTCAATTTTACTGCCATCGGTAAATATTCTGACTGCTTGCTTATTGTGGTTATCCACATCTTTTTGGTGTACCAGGCTCATGAACTCCAGGCTCGTATGGTTTGCGGGGTGAGGAGACTCGTCATATGGAGCCATTTTTTCTATCTCCCTGTCCCCTATCACCGACTGAGGTACCCCCCTCTTGGCCTGGTACAGGGCGGCTGCCTCTTGTATCCTAAGGTCCAATGGAAGTATACCAGCCAGCAACAGTGCCGAGTTCAGGGAGACAGTGCGGTACGCCTTGCACAGCTTCTGGGCGAAACCTCTCTGGACTGTACTAAGCTGTTTCTGTAGACCCAGTTTTTTGGTTGCCGGCGCCCAGGCGCTGGCCGCGTACATGATTAACGGCTCCACAACTGCTCCATATATTGTACGGATCACTTCTGGATGTAGACCCCAACTGATCCTGGCGGCCCTGGACAACTGCTTGTAAATATTGAGCGCTTTTTTACAAACATATGTTGTGTGGCTGTTAAAGGTCAGCTTGTGGTCGACAATGAGCCCCAGGATCTTGATCTCTTTTGACATGCTGATGCCGATCCCGCCCATCGTCAGAAGTGGTGTGTCATATTTAAGTTTGTTAGTTATGACCATCGCTTTTGTCTTTTGAGGCGCAAATTTCAACTTGTTTTGTATACCCCACCCCTGAACGTAGGCGAGAGCGGCATCTGCCCGTACTTCTATTTCTTGTGCTGTATCGCCGTCGAAAACCAAAACCACGTCATCGGCGAATGCTTGGTTGTAGTGGCCGAGGTCATCCAACCCTTTCAGCAGTGGGTCCAGTAGAAGGTTCCACAGTATCGGTCCACCTATGGACCCCTGGACACAACCCTTGTTTGTATTTCGTACATGTTCCTGCCCAGCGTACCTGATTTTTACCTTTCTGTCACGCAGGTAACTGTCCAACAACCTTCTAATATTCACTGGACACCTTTCCTCAGCCAATCTGACTCGTATCGCGGGCCACCATGCGTTGTCGAAGGCTCCCTCTATATCTAGTGATACTAAAATAATGAGCTTCTTCTTTTTTAGTTTCTCATGTATGTGCTGCATTAGATTATAGAGGGAGTCCTCGGTGCTCTTTCGGGGCATAAAGCCGTATTGGCGAGTACTAATTCTGGGAATAATATGCCATTTTACGCGCCCTATCATTAGTTTTTCCAAGACCTTTCCCATTACCGGTAATAAGCCTATGGGCCTGTATGATTTCGGGTTGCTATAGTCCTCTTTGCCGGGTTTTCTAAGAACAACTACTATGGCCTCCTTCCAAATTGTTGGAAAATGTTGGAGAGCCATGCATTTGTTTGCCAAGGCAAGAAAGGAATCCAAGTCCTGCGTGACAGCGTGGAAACAGATATCGGCAGTGATACCATCACTACCCGGGGCTTTCTTGGGGTTGAAGCTTTTCAGCGCAAATTTCAGCTCTTGGATTGTAAACGGTGGGTCATGCTGTTCACCATGGACCCAGTCGTTTACATGTTCGCTTAATTCCCTGATTCGACGGTGATCTGCGTTATCCTGGCTTTCCAAGTCCTCCGGGTAGAATGTCTCCGCCAACATTGCCGCTGATTCTTTCGGGTTCACCATTTTTCCAGCGATTGCCAGGGGTAGGTCCTCCTGCCTTTTTGTAGTCCTTCTTATAACTCTCATGATTCCCTCCCAAACTCCTTCCTTATCCTGTTTTTCGCAGAACTCCTTCCAGCTTTGTATCTGTGCCTCTTTGGCTGCACACTCATATCTTTCTTTTGCTTGCAGGTACTCATCGACGACCTTTTTCTTCCGGATTTGCGCTGCGTATCGGATTCGACGTCTCCTGGTGGTGACTTCCTTCTTGAGTTTGACGAGTTCATCCGACCACCAAGGAAAAGTAAGTGTATTCCTTGATTTCTTTTTTGGTATGCTATTATTACTTGCTTCTATTATTGTATTTATGTATATTTCCACTTTTCTTTCTAATTCTAATTTGTCCTCAATTTTTTCAATTTCTACTTTATTTATATTATTTTCTTTTAGCAAGCTGGCCAGTTTCTCATGAAACTGGCTCCAGTTTGCTTTTTTACTATTGTAAATTCTTGTAGATCTTTTTATGACCATTCCCTTGGCCTTTGTGAGTCTAATCTTAAACGTAATCGTATTGTGGTCGGAACTCGTCAGTCCTTCTTCAACTTTCCAGTCCTCCACCAGGTTCAGCATCTCCGCCGGGCAGGCCGTGATGTCGACAATGCTGGCGTAGGTCTTGTTTCCCCTTATCGTGTAAAATGTTGGGGTGTCTCCTTCGTTAAGCACCTGCAAGCCCATCTCTTCCAGGGCTCCGCTCAGGTCTTCGCCTCTTTGGTTCACTGTGGAGCTCCCCCACCATGTACTCTTGGCGTTAGCGTCTCCTCCTATGATGAGGTTTTTTATCCCTATACGCTCTTGGATCGTTTTGAGCTGCTCCAGGTATGGCCCTATGGCCTGTGGGTCAGGTTCACAATAAAAGGAGATTAATGCAATCTCCCAGGCACTGGTCTTAACTTTGACTACTACTATGTTGTTTGTAGTGAAATTCGGGCATTGGATCACCTCTATGTCGTCGTCAAATACGGCGATTGCCGCTTTGACTTTTCCACCGTCTTGATTTGTGCACTGGAAGATTCTTACGCCTCTGTAATCTCTCATTCTGCCGATCGCTCCAATGTAGGGCTCCTGGAGTAGCGCAAAGGCCATCTTTTTCGCTGTTGCCTCGAGCATTATCTCTTTTGTTGCTAGTTCCATTCGTTGCAAATTGGCTTGAGCTACGTAGTATGGCTTTGCGCTTGCTGGAGGGAATTTTGCGCCTGGAACAACCTTAGCAGTAGGCTACGGTTGCCCGCGCCAGTGCGTCCCATTTCTTCCGTATCGGACATTCCTGGCTGAAGGCGTTGTGCTCAATTTTTTCCAGCTTCGCGTGCGAGCAGTTGCAGCACGATGGGGCCGCACCCGCCAGCCAGTCTGCACAATTTGCTTTCATGTGCGGCCCTCCACAGTGGCTGCACTTCTCTATCGTTTCTTTGCAGAAGCGCCTCCCATGTCCGTATCTTAAGCATAAGGAACACTGCACCAATGGTGATTGATCCGCCACTTTGACTCTCTGAAGATCAATTTGTACCGTACCAGAATCAACCAATCTTTGCCAGATTTTTGGCGATACCCTCAATACGATGTGGCTTGTGTGAGGATTTCTGGTACGTTTCTTGAACAAGATCTCCAGTTTCTGGTCTTTTTCATCGAGGTCTTTCATTACGGATTTATTCTGATTTTTTAGTGCTTTTAATATGTCCTCATCTCCGTTGTACGAGAAGACATCTCTCAGGATCACCATGGGGTCCTTGTTTCTCATCTCCTGGACATTTAGTTGGTCCTCTGCACCTTTCAGCCTTTCTTTAATCTGGTCTCTTTCCTTTTCTGTTCTGCAGCCAACTATTATTTTCCTGTCTTTTGCCTTCCGTATCCTTTCTATTGAAATCCCTCCCTCTGTTGCGTTTACCACTTTTCTAATTCTGTTCAATACGTCTTCTCCAGTTTCCGTTTCCTCTTTAGACGAAATCACTACCGAGTGTAGTGCCGTCTGTTCCGAGGTCTGCCTCCTGGACGTCGCCGCAACACTTGCGTACGTCACCCCTTCCAGAGTTATCCGTTGCTGGTCCATCGCCTGTTTTAACTCCTCCATTCGCTCATTGCTGTCTTTGATTAATTTAGCGTGTTCTTCCATCCTCCTCACTAGCTCGTTCTCGACCTCAGATTTTCTTCTCGGTGATAGTGGGGATGGAAGGGGCAGGTCCAATGGGTTCTCTTTATTCTCAGCAACTTTAATTCTCTCACTCTGGTCTTCCTTAAATTTGGTTCCTTCTGCTTCCGCCTCTTTAACCAACTGGTATAAGCGCTCTACCGACTTTGTGACCTCCATTTTTATGTCTGTCTTTAGGTTTCGCGCGTTGCCAAGCTGTAGTTTGGCCGCAGTTAAGCAGGCTCTTCCCTCTGCTGTCTTACTGGCGTATTTATGTTTGTCTGGAGCCGGCGGACTTTCTCCCGCCTGTAATAAGGCAAAACGGTTGCCCGCCGGGACCGGCCCAGCCTTTTTCGGAGTGGTTTTAGTCTTGCGTTTGGTAATGGTCTTTCCGGACTCCCAATCACCGATGCTACGCCTCACACTTGAAGCTTGGGTCTGATCACCAGAAGGACCAGCCTTCTGTGTCTGGTCGGGGGTTTTCTGGGAGTCAGGGCTTGCCTTGTCCCCTGGCATTTTTATAGGAGTGCGAAAACCAAACATATTTGCGTATTACAGGAAATGTCAATAAAGCGGAACTATACAAGTACACAATAAAATAAAAGTTTGTATAAGTTATAAAATATTTAGTAAAAAGAAAAATGTATTGAATTAAAATATAGGATTTGTAATTAAGAATTAAAATTAATAATAATAATAACTAACTTAAATTAAATATTTTTGATTTCACCAAAGTCTAACTTAATTAAAATAAAATATTTTTTAGATTTCTCTAAAGTCCCTACTCTACGTATTTTGTTTCAGATACCTCTAGGATGCAGGGTTCTGTGGTCTTGTCTACTACAGGTAAGTACACAGTTTTATGTCAAATCTGATTCACAGGTAGGTAAGTAAATACCAACAGAAGTAGGTGCTCTACAGTGCTCTATGTAGAGTAATAAACTCTGCACAGATGTGTCAGTGAGTCAGCAAACGTGTTTATGCGTTGATATACAGAAACCCGAATTTAATTTTATGCTAGAATTTTTTGAGACTCTATGTAGAGTCTGTCTCTATAAATAGGCTGGTTGTCCTGTTTGTTGTCAACTTAACTAAGAAAGTCCGGTCCAATTCGGACAACGGGTTCCAGAGATATAAGCTTTTGAATTTTTGCAAGATGGCGGACAAAATGGCCGCGCAAATTTAAAACTACAATAACTCCGTCAAAATAAGGCCCAGAGTTTCAGGGTTTTGACAGGCGTGATTGCCTTGTCCCCAACTAGTCTCCTAAGCAATCAGTAGAGTCAAAAAATTTTTACTCTACCTAGAGCCCTAACTCAAATTTAATCAGAGAGGGGGCCGTTGCGGTACCGGCAGTGGAAACCCCGTCCCAATCGGACTACTCTAGCGAGGGCTATGCCCGTTCAAAACAATCCAATATGGCGGCCAAAATGGCCGTTCCAGGGTCAACTCCGGCTGTAGAAGTCCGAACCGGACCGTGTTTGGGCTTGTTTTAAAGGGCACAACCCACACAATAGCTTGGATTTGTCCGCGTGCTAATAGGACCCCCCCCTGATTTAATACAACCAAAAAACAATAAAATTTTCACTAAAAATATCCTTACTTAGCAAATATTCGCTAAAAAATTCTAGAAAATTTGCTAATATGCTAATATAATTATTATCTATATTTTCTTTAAGTAATTTATTTTGTAACTTTAAAATTTGGGGTACCTCGTGCACACCCAGAAAATTCAAAAATGTTTTTCTCGAAAACTGGCTGATCAATCTATGCCAATTTTTTGGTATATTTTTAAGGGCCCTAAACTCTATACAATTCTAAATTAAAAACTATATGTCGTCGATCTTTCGACGGAGATAGAAATATTTAAAATTTTTCAAAATTTAAAACTGTTATAACTAAGTCAAAAATGTACTTATTTTTATTCTGAAAGTGCCTCCCTACTCTCTGCGACAGCGTTCCGATGGTTCCGAAGTCAGTTTTCACCTGGCGGCCCTGGATCACCGACCTCGTGGCCACGTGGTTTCTATTTTTCTGTTTATATCTCCGCGCTCCTGCGCGGGAAAAATCGGTAAAAACAGAAAAACTGTAGTGCTTCTGATGGCCCTTCAGAAGGCACTTTAAAACTCGTAGGTCGCCGCTGCAGATTCCGAGAAAAATGCACTTTAAACTTTTTAAATTTAAAAATATTCACTTTTTTTGTGATATCTCGTTCAAAAATTCACTTAGCGACACAGCGTTTTCACAGCCGTGTGCGCCTTGTGATTCCGCAATTTTTGATGTATAGCACTGCACTGTATCTCACTTTTTAGATTTTTCACGAATTTATTTGCGTAGAGGTTTACTTGAAAGTGAGCGCTCCGGAGTGCGGTTGGAGCCAGACTGGTTAGGTTAGGTTAGGTTAGGTTAGGTTAGGTTAGGTTAGGCTAGGTTAGGTTAGGTTAGGTTAGGTTAGGTTAGGTTAGGTTAGGTTAGGTTAGGTTAGGTTAGGTTAGGTTAGGTTAGGTTAGGTTAGGTTAGGTTAGGTTAGGTTAGGTTAGGTTACTCCTTCGACGGGACCAAGGAGCTCGCCGAGCTTGGGGTGGCTTGTGTCGTGGACAAGGTCCACGAGCTGGGTCTGAGGACAGCGCCGCACAAGACCGAGGCGCTGTGGTTCCACAAGTTCCCTAGGGGAAGGGAACCACCCAGCTTGTCGGTTCGCGTGGGTGACGTTGACATCCAGGTGGGGCGGTACCTGAAGTACCTGGGCCTCACCCTGGATAGTCGCTGGGGTTTCGAGGAGCACTTCAGCCGCTCCGTCCCCCGGATCCAGAAGGTGGTGGGTGCTCTGCACAGACTGCTGCCTAATCTCGGGGGACCTAGGGAGGGAGTTCGCCGCCTCTACGCCGGAGTCGTGCGGTCGATGGCACTCTACGGAGCGCCCGTCTGGTGGGAGCGACTGGCGCTCCGACGCAGCAGGACTATGTTTCATAGCCTGCAGCGTATTGTCGCCATCCGGATCGCACGAGGATATCGGACGATATCCTTCGAGGTGGCAACTCTCCTGGCGCGGTTCCCGCCCTTCGACATCTTGGCGGAGATGGACGCGCGTGTGTACGTGCGCCTCCGCCATGATGACGGGAGCGGAGTCGCGCCTGCTGAAGTGCGGGTGCAAGAGCGCCGACGTGCGCTCGGGATGTGGCGCGAGCGGCTCGAGGAGCCGTGGAACATGCGCCAACGCGCCGTCGGCGCGATTGTGCCAAGCTTCGAAACTTGGCTGGGGAGGGAAACGGGTAACGTCACCTATAGACTTACTCAGGTACTCACCGGGCACGGGTGCTTCGGTGAGTACCTGAATAGGATCGGACGCGAACCGACACCGCAGTGCCACCACTGTGGGAGGGATCGGGACTCCGCCCAGCACACGCTTGAGGAATGCTCGGCGTGGTGCGAGGAGCGGCGGACCCTGATCGCCAGGATCGGGCAGGACCTCTCTCTACCAGGCGTAGTAGAGACTATGCTGGTAGATGAGACGGCGTGGAAGGCAGTGGCCTCTTTCTGTGAGACCGTTATGGTTCGGAAAGAGGCCGCCGAGCGAGATCGCGAGAGGGCTGATCCCGCTCGGAGAAGGAGGCGACGGCGAGGCGGCAGTGGGCGCCCCGCTGCGCCTGCCCCATAAGGGGCTTTGCGTGGTATCCCCTGCCAAACAGGGGACCTTTCGGGTTCGTGGGTGGTCGGAGTGTGGGCTTCGACTGTCCGTTAAACGGGCCCCGGGAGGGCGGCGGCACATTGTGGCAATGTGCCGCTGTGAACACCGTGGTGTTCGGGGGTGGCTAGATAGCCTCCCCCTGGATGTGCGAAGGCACAGCGCGAGGGGGGCACCGGTGCGTTCCTTTTGGAGATCCCGGAGCCCTCCGACATGCGTCGAAGATGGCCACCGGGGGGATTTTAGTGAGTCCACGAGTCCGTGAACCTCACATAACCCTACTGTACCCTCCATGCAGTAGGGTATCTGGTTGCAGATTTTGCCCCTCGTCAACAAAAAAAAAAAAAAAAAAAAAAAAAAAAGGTTAGGTTAGGTTACCAAAAGGTCCTTCTCAGGGCCAACCAAAAGGCCCTTCTCAGGGCCAACCAAAAGGCCCTTCTCAGGGCCAACCAAAAGGCCCTTCTCAGGGCCAAACCAAAGGCCCTTCTCAGGGCCAAACCAAAGGCCCTTCTCAGGGCCACGCCGGCGATGCCAGTATGGCGTCGGAGGTTTGCCGCCCATCACCGGGTAGCATGTTCCGCAGGCTGTCGGTCGACGTGTTGTCGAACTCCGACAACGAGTCGCTCGTTCCAGAGTCGGACGGAAGTTCGGCGATGGAAGCCGAAAGTCGCTTACAAAAGCGGAAGCGATCCTTCCTGAAGGACGGCGGCGAAGGCTCCTCGGACTCCACGAGGAGTGCTAAGCCAAAAAAGAAGGCGAAGGCCAAAAAGCCTTCCACTGTGGTGGACACCCACGACGTGGGTCTGGCGGACGCCCAACGTCAGTTGGACCTCGCACGAAGGGCTCAGTTCCAGAAAGACCTGGAAGAGAGGGTCGCCGCGAAGGAGATGCAGGCGCAGGCCGCCCGGGCTAAGTCCGGGTACGGTGCGTCTAGCGTCTTATACGCGGACCACTCGCTGGCCGAGCTGGAGCGCATGGCGCAGGAGGACGAAGAGGAGATCAGGGTGGTCGCCTCTAAGTCCTCCAATCTAAAAGGGACATTCCAAAAGTCCCTTAAATGCAGGGCCGCCAGCATGGGTGGCATCGTCCGGGAGCTGGTGCAACGCACAGCCACCGACGAGACGCGGCAACTGCAGGCGAAGTTAGATCGCCTGCAGTCGGAGGTCAGCCAGCTGCATAAGAAGCTGGCTGAGGTCACGGCCCAGCCAACCCAAGCTGAGCCGAGACCTGCGGTGGAGGGCCCTTCCTCCTCTTCCAACCTTGAGGATGTCATCCGCAAGGTTGTGATGGAGGAAAGGGCATTTACGAGAGCCTGCCTCGCTGGCATCGAGGACAGGCTCTTGCCCGAAAAGCGCCTCCGACCGCCCCTCGCGGCGGACAAGAGGCCGTGCGAGCCTGGGCCATCCTCCCAAAGGGAGGACGCCCTTCTCCCTTCCACCACCCCGTCCACCCAGCCGTGGACGAAGGTGGTCAAAAAGGGGAAGGGCAAGGCCAAGAAGGCGAGAGCGGCCGCCGCCCCTGCCTCCCCAGCCAACATCTCCCCTCCCTGCCCGTCCCAGACGACCGGCAAGGGGAAGGGGAAGGGGGAGGGGCAAAAGTCGGCCCCTAAGCCCGCCACCGCTGCTCCGGCAGCTAAAAGGGCCCCTGCCGGTGGGAGAAAAACCCTAGTTTCTCCCAAAACCGCGGCCGTCGTGGTGACGCTCACCGCGGAGGCTGCGGAGCGTGGTGAGACGTACGAGTCCGTGCTGAAACGGGCTCGTACCAACGCCGATCCTACCAAGTTGGGAATCGGCGCCATCACGTGCCGCCAGACCCAAGCCGGGGCTCGTATTTTCGAGTTCCCGGGGGCCCAGGGCGGCACCAACGCTGACCTCTTCGCAACGAAGTTGCAAGAGGTCATCGCGGACGCGGCCAAGGTGGTAAGGCCCGTCAAGTCGGCGGCCCTCGAGGTGACCAATCTGGACGATTCGGTCACCAAAGAGGAGGTCGTGGCGGCGCTCGCAGCAATAGGGGGCTGCAACACCGCAGCGGTACAGGGTCGGGCTATCAGGCCCGGCCGCGGCGGCATGGGCACAATCCGCCTGGAGTGCCCGGTCACCGCAGCTAAGGCCGTCCTTGCCAAGGGACGGCTTGCCGTCGGGTTTGGGTCGTGTGTGGTCCGAGCACTTGGTGAGCAGCCTTTGCGCTGCTACAAGTGCTTCGGAATCGGCCACACACGGGCCCTCTGTCCGTCCAAGGTGGACAGGTCGGACGCCTGTTACCGCTGCGGTAAGGAGGGGCACATGTCCGCCTCCTGCACGGCCGCCAAGCCGCACTGCGCGGTGTGCGCCGCCAGTGGCCGCCCGGCGGACCACGTGATGAGGGGGAGGAACTGCAATCCTCCCCCAAAGAAGGGCAAAGCGCAGGCGCCGTCCCAGCCTGCCGCTACCACCGTCGTCCCTGAGGCTGGGACCTCGGTGGCCGACGAGGGGGGTGCGATGTCCAAATGATGGATAGGTCCGGACATCGCATCCTACAGGCGAATACTAACCACTGTAAAGCAGCCCAGGACCTGCTGATGCAGGCCCTGGCTGAGTGGTTAGTAGACGTTGCGGTGGTCGCCGAGCCGTACTCTGTCCCTGGCCGTTGGCTGGGTGATCGGGACGGCTCGGTGGCGTTGGTGTCGCGGTCTTCCACGGACTCCCCTCCCCTCTCGCTCTTAGAGAGGGGACCGGGATACGTGGCCGCCGCGTGGGGAGAAATAGCCCTGGTGGGGGTCTATTTCTCCCCTAACCGCCCTTTACAGGACTTCGAGGATTTTCTCGAAGTCCTGACCGCAGTAGTCGGTAGGGCGGCGCCGCGCCAGGTCGCCGTATTGGGCGACCTGAACGCCAAGTCGGCGGCCTGGGGCAACCGGGCCGCCTCTTGCAACGTCCGCGGGCGGGCCGTCGAATTTTGGGCGGCCTCGTCGGGCGTGTGCCTCCTAAATAGAGGGACGGCCCACACGTGTGTGCGGCAACGGGGAGGGACGGTGGTGGACGTGTCGTTCGCCACCCCCGCACTTGCCGCCCGCGTCGTCGGCTGGCGGGTGGAAACGGTGGAGACCTTGTCGGACCACCGATACGTGCGGTTCGACATCGTCTCCACCCAGAGCCCCCGGGGGATGGCCCGCTCGGGCCAGTCCCCCTTTCCACGGTGGGCTCAGATCCACCTGGACCGAGGGGCGGCCAAGGAGGCGGCGTTCGTCCAGGACTGGCTCACGCCTCCTATCAATGTCCTGGACGTCGACGCCTCGGCGGTCCGACTGCGGGAGTCCCTGACCGAGGTGTGCAACTCCAGCATGCCTCGGTCTCGCCGCCCACCTCCCCGACGCGCCGTCTATTGGTGGTCGGAGGAGCTGGCGGGGCTCCGGGCCGCCTGTGTGGTGGCCAGGAGGGCCTACACGCGGAGTCGACGGCGGAACGTGCGGGACGCGTCGAACGAGGACCTTCTCTACGCCTCGTACGTAGAGGCAAAGAAGGTCCTCAAGGCGGCTATGTTCGCCGCCGACGACGCGGCGAGGGCCGAAATGCTAGAGGGTCTCGACAGAGACCCGTACGGGAGACCATATAAGGCGGCGCGGAATAAACTGCGCCCCTTCGGTCCCCCGCTAGCAGAGACCCTCGAGCCGGCGTTGCTGGATGGGGTGGTTCGGTCCTTGTTTCCAACAGGGACCAACTTCACCCCTCCAGTGATGGACCCCCCGCGGGAGGCGGCTCCGCCGGCGGAGGAGGTCCCTCCGGTCACGGGGGCGGAGTTTGGCGCGGCGACGCTTCGCCTCCGCGCCAAGAAAACCGCCCCCGGGCCGGACGGCGTCCCCGCAAGGGTGGTGGCCATTGCGGCCACCCAAATGGCGGACAGGTTTCGGGACCTCTTCAGCGCGTGTTTCACGGCTGGGAGGTTCCCGAAAGCCTGGAAGGAGGGGCAACTGTGCCTCCTCCGTAAGGAGAGACGACCGGCAGACTCCCCCTCGGCATACCGACCCATCGTTCTGCTCGATGAGGTCGGTAAACTGTTCGAGGGGATCGTCGCCGGTCGGCTGAATGGCCTCCTGCGGGGGGTTGGGCCGAACCTGTCGGACGCCCAATTCGGTTTCCGAGTTGGGCGTTCGACAGTGGACGCGCTGGCCCGGCTGAAGGGCCAGGTGAGGGAGGCCGTGGAGTCTGGGGACGGAGTGTTGGCTGTGTCATTTGACATAGCCAACGCGTTCAATTCCGTCCCCCACTCCACGATCTTGGAGGCACTCCGGTACCACGGAGTGCCTTCATACTTGCGGGCCCTCTTGGTCAGCTACTTGGAAGACCGAGCGGTCCTCCTCGTAGACAAGGCTGGCCAAGTCCGGAGGTACGGCGCGGAGTCTGGTGTTCCACAGGGGTCGGTCCTAGGACCACTCCTGTGGAACATCGGCTTCGACTGGCTCCTGCGGGGATCCCTCCTCCCGGGCACGAGTGTCATCTGCTACGCGGATGACACTCTCCTCACTGCCCGGGGGAGGGATTTTAGGGAGGCGGCCAGTTTGGCCTCGGCTGGCGGATCCTTGGTCGCGGGAAGGATCCGCCGCCTCGGGTTGGGGGTTGCGCTGCACAAGACCGAGGCCGTGTTCTTCCACGGGCCTCGGCAGCGCATCCCTCTTGACGCCCACATCGTCGTGGAGGGCGTCAGAATCGGGGTGAGGACCCAGATGAAATATCTGGGCCTCACCCTGGACAGCAGGTGGCGCTTCGGCCCGCACTTCAGCGGGTTGTCAGCGCGCCTGCTGAAGGCGGCGAACGCCCTCTCGTGGCTCCTCCCAAACCTGGGAGGGCCGAAGGCGAGATGCCGGCATTTGTATGCCGGCATCTTGAAGAGCATGGCCCTTTACGGGGCCCCCATCTGGGCGGACTCCCTCCACAGGAGGGAGAATGCGACCGCCATCCGCAGGCCCCAAAGGGCCATTGCACTGCGGGTGGCGAGAGCCTACCGCTCGGTGGGCTTTGCGGTAGCGTGCGCTCTGGCCGGCACCCCGCCTTGGGAACTCGAGGCGTGGGTGCTCGCCAGAGTGTACGAGTGGACGGCGGGGCGCAGGGCGCTCGGGGAGTGCCCTGCCCCAGAAGAGCGGGAGGCCGTCCGCAGAGAGGCGAGGGACGCAACCGTCCAACATTGGACGGAGGCCCTCGCCACCGCAGCCTTTGGCCGCAGAACGTTGGACGCGCTCGGGCCAGTCCTGCAGGACTGGCTCGGGCGGTCCCACGGTTTCCTTTCTTTCCGTCTGGTGCAGGTGCTATCCGGGCATGGAGTCTTCGGATCGTGCCTGCATCGGATCGGAAGAGAGGAGACCCCGGCCTGCCACGATTGTGGCGCGGCGGTGGACACGGCGCAGCACACCCTGGAGGTGTGTGCGTCGTGGTCTGGGCCGCGCCGCCAATTGATGGCGGTGGTCGGGCAGGACCTCTCGCTGCCCAGCGTGGTTTTAGCCATGCTGGGAAGCGAGGAGTCCTGGGCTGCGGTGGCCTCCTTTTGCGAGGAAGTAATTTCGCAAAAGGAGGCGACGGAGCGGGCGCGGGAGGAAGACCCTCTCGCAGCGCCACTCCGCAGGCGACGAACGGGTCGGAGAAGGCGATTGCACGACAATCGTCTTCCCCCTCCTGGTGGAGGATAGCGGGAGACAGGCGCGGGGGCGTCTTCTCCCGCATTGCACGTATCCTCCACTTCCGCCGGGTGGGAATGACCGCGAGCACTCGCGGCTATTCTCGGGCCCCTCTCCCAGGGTGGGGAGGGGGGTGAAGGGCTCGCCGTAAAGGCGGGCGGTCGTCGGCGGGGGGCTGGATGGAAAGGCTGTGCCAGATTCCCAGTTCCCCTCCATATAGGCGATGCGGGAGTGCCGCTGGGTCGTTTAGTGGGTATACCGGTGGGGAGCACCGGGAGTCCCACATAACCCTTCCGTCCCCCGACGGGAGGGTATGCATAAAGCATTTTTCCCAGCGTCAAAAAAAAAAAAAAAAAAAAAAAAAAAAAAAAAAAAAAAAAAAAAAAAAAAAAAAGGTTAGGTTAGGTTAGGTTAGGTTAGGTTAGGTTAGGTTAGGTTAGGTTAGGTTAGGTTAGGTTAGGTTAGGTTAGGTTCCGTGGACCTGCTGGGTAGTCCCAGTGGGTGGGGAGGTGTACCCCAACGCGGCGCGTCCCCGGGTGGCGGATAGGGGAACGGCTCCCAGAAATGGGAGTTACCGGTTTACCGGCGCGGACCAAACACTGGGGGTGGGGGGGGGAAATGGGAAGGGCATCTCCAATCCTTCTTTTGTTCTGCCAAAAGAGGATTGGATGAAGCCAGGAGGTCGATGAGACGGACCTGCGGGTCGGTGATGGAGTTGGGATGGGCTGGTGGAGCCGTCTCTGAGGGCAGAGGCGCCGTCTAGCTTGGTTCCCGTGAGTCGGCTGTGTGGGTCAGTTTGCTTGCGGGACTCCGAATGGACTGGTGCCTGGCTTGTTGTACAAGCCAAATGAGGGAGTAGAGGAGTCGGGCCTTGGTGTGCACTCACCCTGCCGCCGGGCAGGCAGTGGGAGTTTTCTTCCCTGCCACCGCTCCAAAATCGTAATCCCGTAACATGGCCGCGGTCATGTTTTGTGGTCTGAGCGGGACCGATAGGCTTTGGCTTGGTCGCCCGGGCCGCGAGGAAGACAACCTCTATAAAAAATTACCCGAAGGTAAGCGGCGGCGCGGCGTGAGGCCTGGAAGGCTGGACGGAGTTCCAGTCGCTACCGCGTCCCCCGCCAGGGAATTGTCGCTCCCCTGGGCGGGTTACGCCAGACTTCCCCGGTTACAGTGGGCACTGTCCGGGGCGACCCACCCTTCCCACTTACTCGTGGGACCAAATATGGAAAAAACTAAACAAATCTCTAGGTTAAGGAAGAAGATAGGGAGTGATGAAGAGGAGGCTGAATGCGCGTCTGCGCTCAGCGACGCCAGTAGGGCGAGTGTAGAAGTAGCGAAGGAGGCGCGTGTGGTTATAACCCGCTGCGCAGAGATGGATAGCAGCGATCAAGATATGCTCGTTGCTTCGTCGGCAATGGTGAACCTGTCGGACACGGACTCTGATGCGAGTTTCCAGACCGTGACCTCAGGGGAGCTGCCCAAAAGTGGAGACCGCTTGTGGAGAAAGCGTCACAGAGATGATGCGAGCTCGGGCTTGGACGAGGATGAGGAGTCGATGCCCGCATCACCGGCTAGGAGAGGACGTGGACGTCCTCCTTCTACTGGTAAATACGTAGGCCTGGCTAAAGCTAAGGCACAACTCAACGCGGCGAAAGCTGAGGAACTTCGGCTGCAGGCTGAAATGGAGATGGCGGACGATCTAAGACGGAAAAGAGAGGCGATAGCTGCCACCTTCCGCAAATCTCCGGAATTAGTGACACGTTCGTCAAGTAATGAAGGTCAAGAGCAACCAGACCTAGCAAGGCTGGTGCTAGATTCAGTCGATACGATTGAAAAGGTTGCCAAAAACTCTGGTAACCTCAAAGGGACGTACGTTAGAGCGCTGAAGGATGCTGTAGAGACTATTAAAGTTTCCTTTCAGGAGCTGCGCTCACGCACAATGTCGGAGGAGGTTACCCGATTGGAAACAGCCAACAAACGACTCGCAAGTGAGCTGGCCGAACTGCGAAAAGAGTTAGCCCAGATGCGGCAGCTCACGCAACAGCGTGAACAGGTGCCAGGTCCGACGGCAACTCAGCCCCATACAATAGAAGAGATAGTGCGCGTCGTCATGGTCCAATGTGGGACTATGATGAACGCAAGACTGGACGGTCTGGAGGAGCGGTTGCTCCCAGAGAAGCGCCTGCGGCCACCATTAGCTGCAGATAAAAAGAAGACCCTGGTGCCGATGGCCCCCGCAATCATGGCTGCTGCCCCTCGCTCGGTGGGCCGCTCGCAGGCCAAAATAACGGATGTTGCTCCTGTAGCTGGTACCAAAGAGACAGCCAAAAAGTCTCAGAAAGCTGTAGCTCAAGAGACTCGAAAGGCAATGGGTAAACCCAAACCGGCAGTGAAAGAGTCGCGGTTGTTGCCTCCGCAGCCCCAGTCCATGGATGAGGGGTGGAAGGTAGTGGCTCGGAAGGGCACAAACAAAAAGAAAGCCGCCAAGAAGGCGACAAACGCTCAGATGCCCTCACAGAAGGTGACAAGTGCTCGGGTGCAAACAGAAAAGAAGCCAGCCAAGCTCCGCTCCCCTCGCTCAGCAGCGGTTATGCTGACGATAAAGCTGGATGCTGCAGAGAAAGGTGTCACCTACGACAAAGTGCTTGCTGAGGCCAAGCAGCATATCAGCCTTAAAGACCTTGGTATATCCACAGGTATAAAGTTCCGCACTGCGGCTACGGGTGCTCGCCTCCTTCAGGTGCCCGGTGCCTCCAGTGCCGAGAAAGCCGATGCTCTGGCCAAAAAGCTAGAGGAGTCTCTTGGAGAAGAAGTAGTCCGGGTCACCAGGCCTGAGAAATGCGTTGAAATGCGCATAACGGGTCTGGATGACTCGGTTACTAAGGAAGAAGTGATAGCGACTGTTGTTGATGTGGGTGGCTGTACAAAAGAGGCTATCAGATCGGGAGAAATCCTTCGTCCTCCTGGTCGACAAGGAGGCGGCTCGATCTGGCTGCGATGTCCAATTGTTGCAGCAAAGAAAGTGACGGAGAAGAGAATCTTAGTGGGCTGGGTCTCAGTTCAAGCTAAAATTCTAGAGCAGAGACCACTTCGGTGCTTTCGGTGCCTAGAACCCGGTCATATAGGTGTAAAGTGCACCGCTGACGTTGACCGGAGCAGTTTCTGCTTCTGCTGCGGTAAGCCAGGACACAAGGCAGCCCAGTGCTCTGCTGATCCGCACTGCCCTGTGTGTGAGGCGGCAAACAAAGCGGCAAATCACCGTATCGGTGGTAAAGCTTGTTTGGCCAGGCCCGCCGAAAAGGGTAAAAGGAGGGAAAAGTCGACTAGTGAAGGTCCCAGGACCCCCTCGCAGCTGACTCAGCGTCCGGCAACGCAAACAGAGGATCTTATGGACACCAATAATTAGTATGGCGACCAAATTTCTGCAGGCGAACATCAACCACTCTGCCAGAGCTCAGGATCTTTTGCTCCAGAGCATGGCAGAGTGGTTGATCCAAATAACCGTGGTCGCTGAGCCCTACTTTGTTCCCCCCCGGGATAACTGGGTGGGGGACCATGGGGACTATGTGGCCATCATCAGAGCTGCTGGTACCCCACCGTTTGGAAAGACAGTAAAGGGTCAGGGTTGCGTTTTGGCTGTCTTTAATGGCATTGCCATCATTGGGGTATATTTCTCGCCAAACAGGAATCTCGCTGATTTTGAGCATTTGCTTGTGGAAGTGGGGGTTCTCATTGGGCAAGCACATCCTACCCCCGTGGTCGTCGCTGGTGATCTCAATGCCAAATCAACGGCCTGGGGATCACCACGGACGGACGCGCGAGGGGAGGCGTTGGAGGAGTGGGCGGTCTCCATGGGTTTAGAGGTACTAAATAGGGGAACGATAAGCACGTGTGTGCGACAACAGGGTGAGTCAATCGTGGATGTTACGTTCGCGAGTTCCGCCCTCGCACACCGAGTTCAGGGCTGGCAAGTAAGAGAGGACGCAGAGACATTGGCCGATCATCGGTATATCCAATTCGAGGTCTCTAGGGTCCCTTTAACATCTGGAAGAGTAAGCAGGGCCCCTATAGAAAAAAGTGTGCGCTGGTCACTGAGGAAGCTGGATACGAAAGTCGCGAAGGAGGCGGCTATTGTGGAGGCCTGGATTGCGGATGGGTCTGATCCCATGGTAGAGAATGTTGATACTGCATCAGAGCAACTTGTAAGTGCCCTAAGCAGAGTATGTGACGCAGCCATGCCGAGGGCAAAGGCAGTGCCACCGCGACGGCAGGTATATTGGTGGAATGCGGAACTCAACCAGATGCGAAAAGCAAGCGTTGCAGCTCGCCGCCAATACCACAGATGCAGGCGAAGACGCATTAGGAACGAGGACCTGGAACGGGAACTGTATGCTCAATACAGATCTGCATGCGCGAGACTGCAAACAGCAATTCTGAAGGCCAAAGAGGCAGCGTGGGAAGATTGGTTGGAGACCCTCAACCTTGACCCATGGGGACGTCCTTATAAGGTGGTGTCAGGTAAATTTCGCCCTTGGGCCCCACCATTGTCGAAAACTCTGGAACCTCAGTTTTTGGAGCGCGTTGTGACGTCCCTCTTTCCGGAAAGGGGAGAGTGGCAACCACCTCCCATGGCACCACCGGATAGAACGGGGGACCCTCAGGAGGAGATAGTTCCACAAGTCACGGAGGTAGAGCTTGGGATTGCGGTGTTAAAACTTCGAAAGAAGAAAACCGCACCAGGTCCCGACGGGATACCCGGGCGTGCTGTGGCAATAGCGATGGGACAGATGGGAGAAGGAGTGAGAGCGCTATTCACCGAGTGCCTAGTTCAGGGTAGATTCCCACGTGTTTGGAAGTCGGGCAAACTCGTTCTGCTTCGAAAGAGTGGTCGCCCAGAAGACTCACCGTCAGCGTACCGACCTATCGTGCTGCTGGACGAGATGAGCAAACTCTTCGAGCGAGTGCTTGCTGCCCGTCTCGTCAAACACTTGGGGAGTGTAGGGCCAGATCTGCATAATCGACAGTACGGCTTCCGCTGTGGGCGTTCGACCATCGATGCCATTGCTCAGGTGCGAGACCTGGCTGTGAATGCGGTTGCGGAGGGCGATGTCGTGTTGGCAATGTCGCTGGATATTGCGAATGCTTTTAACACCTTGCCCTGGGAGACAATCAAGGAGGCACTAAGGTATCATGGCGTACCTCGATACATAAGAAGAGTGATAGCGGACTACTTTGTTGACCGGGCCATCATATACCCGACTGAAAACGGGTGGTCCAGGAGAGTCATGTCGTGCGGTGTCCCACAGGGGTCGGTCCTTGGACCACTCCTGTGGAACATCGGGTACGATTGGGTAATCCGTGGTGAAAACCTTCGAGGGGTCAACATTACGTGCTACGCCGACGACACCCTTGTCACGGCTCGTGGTGGCACCCACAGGGAAGCAGCGGTCATTGCGACAGCGGGCGTCGCCCAGGTGGTACGGAGAATCCGGGCCCTAGGATTGGAGGTGGCTCTTAACAAGTCTGAGGCACTATTCTTTCACGGCCCTCGAAATACACCCCCACAGGGGATGACTATTGTGGTTGGCGGTACATCGATTGCTGTCGAGCCCACAATTCGATACTTAGGTATCGTTCTGGACGGTCAGTGGCGGTTTACGGAGCATTTTCGGCGACTAGCACCAAAGCTCATATCTTTTGCTGGAGTGCTTGGAAAACTGCTTCCAAATTTAAGTGGTCCAAGCGTAGCATGTCGCCGGTTGTACATAGGCGTAGTCCGCTCTAAGGCCCTCTATGGAGCGCCTATATGGGCGGACGCTCTGAGCACCCAAAATAAGGCCTTGCTGCGGCGTCCGCAGCGGGCCATTGCACTTAGGGCGGCTCGAGCATATTGCACGGTATCGTTTGAGGCAGCATGTTTGCTAGCAAACAGCCCACCTTGGGATCTTGAAGCAGGGGTACAAGCGGAAGTGTACCGCAGAAGTGCAGCAGTACGAGCTGAAGGAGGTTGGCCTCTTCCGGAGGAAATCGAAAAGTGGAGAGAGGAAGCACAAGATGAGCTCCTCGAGAAATGGTCTGACAGGCTGGAGAACCCGAGCGCTAGCAGGGAATTGGTTGCTGCTTTTCGACCCGTGCTTACGGCATGGGTCAAACGCAAGTTCGGCGCGCTGACGTTCCGCCTGACGCAGCTCTTAACAGGGCATGGTTGCTTCAGCAGATATTTGTGTCGGGTGGCCCGTCGGGAGCCATCAGCGGAGTGCCACCATTGCGGTCAGAGGGATGAGGATACGGCCCATCATACTCGTGCCGTGTGTCTTTCGTGGGTGGTGCCCCGAGCGGCCCTCACAACAGTAGTTGGTTCTGACCTGTCACTACCAGTGCTTATCAGCGCCATGGTCAGCAGTGAACAGGCATGGGATGCGGCTGTTGCATTCGCGGAGACAGTCATGTCCGAGAAGGAAAAGGCGGAAAGGGACCGAGAAGACAATGTCCTGTCGCTTCCGATTCGCCGCAGGAGAACTGGCCGCAGGCGGTTGGCCTTTGCCCAACAAATGCCGCCATAAAGGGATTTTCGGGCATGGATCGGGGGGTCTGTGTCCGAATTTGAAAGTCCCGAGCTGTAAGGCACCCCGTATGTGTTCCGGTGTGCCTTGAGCGAAGAGTAGGAGAGAAACTCCGAGAGTAGAGCCTGCATCAGGCACCCGTACTGTGTGAGAGGGTTATGAATGCACGTTCAGCGATCTCACGACCCTCTCATCAAAATGCGGTGAGAAGGAACACCCAGGTGGTTTTAGTGGGTATGGCGCCTTTAGCTGAGTCCGACATATCCTTTCCGCCCCCCGGCGGGAAGGAATCCATAAAGGATTTCCCCTGGTAAAAAAAAAAAAAAAAAAAAAAAAAAGGTTAGGTTAGGTTAGGTTAGGTTTTTTTGGAGGTCTGACCCGATGTATTAACTGCCTTAGCGATCAGCCTATGAGAGCTACAGCGAAGTTCAATACATCGTAAGTTGCGGATTCACGAGGCGCACACATCTGTGAAAACGGTGTGTCGCTGAGTGTTTTGCGGACTGAGCTATCGCCAAAACAAGCGGAAAATTAAAAGTTGGGATTTTTCGATTGAAAAACGGTTTGTTTACCTTTTTCAATCGAAAAAAAGTCGGCTTTGCGGCTATCGTCCAACGCTCTGTTTGGGGTTGGGTCATAGCGCAAATAGTCTATTTTCGTGTAGGCTAGGTCCGGTTGCTTTTCTCCTTAGGGTTTGGAAGTAATCGGATTTTTAGTAATTTTGTAAAAAATTATACAAAAATTTTTACGCAGAAAAATCGGCAAAGTTGGAGGTCGATAAACAGGGTCGGGGTTTAACCCTACGGTCTCAGTAGGGGTGCTAGGGGATAGAAGACTTCATCCCATATTAGTTGGTATTTTTGGCACCCGGCTACGTTAACGGGAAGTCAGCCAAAAAAATTTTTCAAAAAGTGTCCTGAGGGACCGGATTGCTATTCGGTTTTTTAGGCGCTTTTTGAAATTTGTATGGGACTTCTCCAAGCCGACTCCCCCTTGACCGTTTTTTCTGCCAAACTCTGTTTGGCGTGATAACTTCGGCTGGGGTGGTCGGATTTGGCCCAAACTTGGCAGAGACGTTGGCGGGGCCACAATGGCCACATCTGAAGAGGAGGGGGGTTCCCACCGCAAGTGGGACGAAAGAACTTTGGATTCTTCCTCTGAATCCGAGGAAGAATTCTCAGAGGCCATTGGAATGACTTCTCAGCCCCAGAAGAGGGGGCATGTCGACCAGGCGGATGACGCAAGGCCCGATAATGGGCCTAAGGTTGGAACAGCCCGGAGGGGCAAGCCCAAGGGGGCCTACGCGGGGATGGCGTCGGCAAGAGGTAAGCTCCGAGGTTCGGAGAATTACCTCAGCTCCGACACAGATGTCGCCGCCGGCCCCTCCTTGTATAGGAAGGACTTCCCGGAGCTCCGCTCCAAGGGAACAATGGGGAGAGGGAGTGGGGGAACTACCTCCCCACCACGAAAGATGTTGACGCCCCCGTCGGAGGTTCTCCTTTCTGACCCGGTGGAGGCTGCCAAACAAGCGGCAGTTGAAATAATGGAGGGGGCCCGCAAGTCGGGCAACTTGAAGGGTGAGGTGTGGGGCACCATGAACCGGGCCTGCCGCACCATACTAAGTGCCATGGAGGAACTTGACGCCTCCAGGTCAGAGAGCGAGGAGATCCGCATCCTGAAGGCGGACAACAAGAGAATGCGGGAACAACTCGCTCTCTGCACAGCGGAACTCAAGGCCCTGAGAGTTACATTCTCAGAGCGCCAGGCCCCGGCCCCGCAGCCGGCGCGTGAGACCCCGGCCCCTAGGGCCCCCCCGCCGACACAATCCGCCGCTGCGGATTTGGCGGAACTGCTGGACAGCATGAAGCGCGACTTGACGGTCTCCCTCGGTAACATGCTGAATGCAAGGATCGAGGAGATTGCCAGTCGCCTTCCACCCGCACCAATAATCCGCCCCCCGCTAGCGGCGGATAAAAAGAAGAAGGCCCCACCGGCCTCAACGAGAGAAGTTGCCTCCGAGCCCGAGAGCAGGGCCAGGCTCGGGGATGGCAGGCCGAAAAGGGCCGCGAAAAAAGCGGCCCTGGCGGCCCAGGAAACCACCGCCCCGGCAGCCAAGACTGCCCCGGCAGCCAAGCCTGCCCCAGCAGCCAGGCCTGCCCCGGCAAGCAAGCCTGCCCCAGCAGTGGAGACTGCACCTGTGCCCCCGGGCGAGACATGGGCACAGGTAGCAAGCAAAAAGAAGATGAAGGGAAAGGGAAAGGCTACGGCCACTCCGCCACCCCCCCCGTCGCCCAAGAAGAAAGCGGCACCAAAGAAGAAGGGTAAGGGTCTGGAAGTCCCCAAGACGGCAGCGGTGGTAATCACCATGCGGAAGGGCGTTACCACCGACACCACGCTGCAGGCTGTCATGGCCAAGGCCATTAATGGCATAAGCTTGGAGGAGATAGGCCTGCAGCATGTCAGGGTCAGGAACTCGGTGACGGGGGGCCGAGTCATTGAGGTCCCTGGAGCAGATAGCGGAAGGGCGGCGGACAGCCTCGCAGCAAAGCTGCAGGTCCTCGTGGGCGACGTTGCCCATATAAGCCGCCCTGAAAAGATGGCCGCTATCGAGGTCGCCGGCCTAGACGAGTCGGCGACAAGGGAGACCCTGGCGGCTGCCGTCGCCAAGGCAGGGGGATGCGCCGTGGCGCTCATAAAGGTGGGGGGCATCCGCCCTACATATTATGATGGCAGTGGGGTGGCCCTCGTGCAATGCCCGGTGGGGACTGCAAAAGCCCTCCTCAAGTGTGGTCAGATCCTGGTAGGCTGGTCGTCTGCCAGGGTCAACTCCGTCGGACCAGCACCCATGCGGTGCTACAAATGTATGGGTGTCGGCCACGCGCGTGAGCTGTGCCCCTCAAAGGTGGACCGGGGCCAGATGTGTTACCGGTGCGGCGCAGAGGGGCACAAAGCAGCCGAATGCTGGGAGGAGAAGGTATGGTGCGCAGTATGCCACCATGCAGGCCTCCCAGCCGACCACGTTATGAGGGGACCAAAATGCTCCCCACCGGAGACAAAGGGAAAAGAGGCGAGGCCGAGACCCTCCCGCCCCACCCGACCCCCTCCAGCCGAAACAGCCGCCAGCCGGCACCAAGAGGACAACCGTATGGACATTTAAATGCCAGCACACCAGCATCTAGATGTCCTGCAGGTAAACGCCAACCACTCCGCCAGAGCTCAGGATCTGCTCATGCAGGCCATGGCGGAGTGGGCAATTGGCGTTACGGTTGTAGCGGAGCCATACTTCGTCCCCCCACAATCTAATTGGGTAGGGGATACCGACGGAGTAGTGGCGATCGTAGTGCCGGCGATGGGGGACCTCCCCCCCTTATCAAGGATCGAGGGTGGCCCGGGATTCGTGGCGGCCAGATGGGGGAACGACACGGTGCTGGTGGCCGTGTACTTCTCCCCCAATAGGCCGCTGCGGGAGTTTGACACGTTCCTGGGGATCCTAGGGGGGGTGGTCCGGAGGGCTGCCCCGAGGCAGGTTATGGTCCTGGGGGACCTCAACGCCAAAAGTTCGGCATGGGGTTCCCCCATTACGGACCATAGGGGTATGGCTCTTGGGGATTGGGTCACGGCAACGGGACTCGTGGTCCTAAACCGGGGCACCGCGAATACCTGCGTGCGGCGGCAAGGGGGGTCAATCGTGGACGTCACGTTCGCGACCCCTGCCATAGCTGCACGCGTCACGGATTGGCGCGTCCTGGAGGATGTGGAGACCCTCTCAGATCACCTGTACATCAGGATGAGGGTCTTCACAGCGGGGGTTCCACCGTCGCCTATCACGGGCAGAGCCAGGAGGGGGCGAAGGTTCCCAAAGTGGTCCCTGGTCCATTTGGACAGGGACAAGGCGAACGAGGCGGCCATGGTGGAGGCGTGGTGTACTGCCCCACCCGTCACCCTCGGAGCTGAGGAAAGGGCGGCACAGTTCCGAGTCGCACTACAGACGGTGTGCGACGCGGCTATGCCTCGGGTCGGTCGCCTGTTCGCCCGCAAGAGAGTATACTGGTGGTCCGCTGAAATTGCGGCCCTGCGGTCCACCAGTAACAGTGCCCGCCGCGCCTACCAACACTGTAGGCGCAGGCGGCACAGTGCGGAAGAGGAGGAAGGGCTCCACAGGGCCCTCAAAGAGGCTAAGGGGGCCCTCCAGGTTGCGATCGCCAAGGCCAAGGACGAAGCTCACGAGTCGTTCTTGGCCACCCTGGACAGGGACCCATGGGGGCGGCCGTACAAGGTGGTGCGTAACAAAATGCGCACCGCTCCCCCCATGGACTCCCTGGAGCCCGAACTCCTCCAGAGGGTAGTCGAGGGGCTGTTTCCGCCACCTCCCTCGATCTCTCCCCCGTCGATGGTCGACCCCAGAACGGAGTCGGAGGCCGAGCTCGTCGTTGCACCAATAAGTGACGACGAGTTCGAGCGTGTGACAGACCGACTCCGGGGCTGCAACAAAGCCCCGGGCCCGGACGGCGTTCCCGGTCGCGTCCTCGCAGTCGCCCTGGAACACCTGGGGGACCGACTCAGGCACGTCATGGATGACTGCCTGAGAGAGGGAAGGTTCCCGAGGGTGTGGAAGGAGGGGCGACTATGCCTCCTCCGTAAAGAGGGTCGGCCACAGGATTGCCCGTCCGCCTATCGCCCCATAGTGCTGCTGGATGAGGCCGGAAAAGCGTTTGAACGCATCCTGGCCTCCCGGATCCTGCAGCACCTGGAGACCGCCGGCCCGAACGTCTCTGATAGACAATTCGGGTTCCGGGAAGGGCGGTCCACGCTCGACGCGCTAAAGTCACTGAAGGACTTTTGTGACTACGCGTCGAGCAGGGGGGAGGGTGTCATCGCGGTGTCACTAGACATCGCAAACGCATTTGGCACCCTCCCCTATGGGGTGATCAGTGAGGCACTTCGATACCATGAGGTGCCTCACTACCTAAGGCGAATTGTTGAGCACTACCTAACCGAGAGGGTAGTGCTCTGGGAAAACAAGGACGGGCAACAGGGGGAGAGACAGATGGCCTGCGGCGTGCCCCAGGGTTCCGTGCTCGGTCCACTTTTATGGAACCTGGGGTACGACTGGGCAATCCGGGGGGAGCTGCTTCCGCGCACACTCGTCGTCTGCTACGCGGACGACACAATGGTGGCTGTGCGCGGGAGCGACAAGCGGGAAACCTCCCGGAGGGCGGAAGTGGCGGCCGAGCTGGCGATTGAACGGATCACCAGGCTCGGCCTAAAGGTGAGCCTCCCGAAGACTGAGGCTATAGTCTTCGGGGGGCGCGGGTGGAACCTGCCCATGAATGCGGCGCTCACCCTGGAGGGTGGAGCGGTCCAAATAAAGCCCCACATTAAATATCTGGGGCTCATATTGGACCGCAAGTGGGATTTCGGGGAGCATTTCTCGAGGTTAGCTCCCCGAATCGTGGGCGCCGCATCGGCGCTGGGCAGACTTCTGCCCAACATAGGAGGGCCGGGCTCCTTGTGCCGCCGGCTATATGCCGGCGTGACAAGGAGCATGGCCCTCTATGGGGCCCCAATATGGGCGGACAAGCTGTCCGCCCGAAATAGGGCCCTGCTGCGGAGGCCACAACGGGTCGTGGCCCTCAGGATGGTGAGGGCCTATATGACGGTGGCCCATGCAGCGGCCTGCCTCCTCGCGTGCACCCCCCCGTGGGAGCTAGACGCAGAGGTGCACGCAGAGACCTACCAACGTAGGTCCAGGGTCCGGACAACAGGTGAACGCCCGGACCCCGAGGAGGTGGCAGCCTATCGTCGCGCGACGGAGCGCCGACTGCGGGACCGATGGAAGGCCCAACTGGAGGTCGCTCCTTATGGTCTCCGTACCATAGAGGCGATCCTCCCAACGGCCGACCTTTGGCTGAAGAGGGCAGTCGGCGCGACGTCGTACCGGCTCGTGCAGGTACTGACCGGGCATGGGTGCTTCGGTCACTACCTGCACAAAATAGGAAGAGAGCCGGCCCCGCTGTGCCATGAGTGCGGAAGTCCCGACGACACCGCTCAGCACACCCTTGAGGTGTGCAGTCGTTGGGACGCGGAGCGTGGCCTCATGGCACGCACCATTCAGCGGGTGGACCTCTCGCTCCAAAGCATTGTTGAGGCAATGCTGAGCAACGAGAGGTCCTGGGAGGCGGTGGTCTCCTTCTGCGAAACAGTCATTTCGCAAAAGGAGACCGCGGAGCGGGAGCGCGAGGAAGATCCTCTCGCGCATCCTCTCCGGCGCAGACGGCTTGGGTTGAGAAGGCGGCGTTTTGCTGCCAGACTCAACCCATAGTGGCTGCAGGTGGAGGATGGGAGTCCTCTGCCTGCGGTGATTAGCCACTGAGCGGTCTGGGAGAGGGCCAAGCGTGCTCGCCCTTCTCCCCTTCGGCGCGGGTAGCCCCGGCAACGGCTGGGGTACCACCGGTGGACATCGTGGACTATGCCTTCGCGGGTTCCACGGTGTCCAACAAAACCGGCGAGAGGGCACGTCCGGGTGGTTTTTAGTGGGTAGCACTCCCTACCCCTCCTCACTCTGAGGAGGGAGAGGCGATGTGTAGTCCCACATAACCCTCCGACACTCCCATGTTCGGAGGGTATGCGTAACGCATTTTCCACCTGGTCAACAAAAAAAAAAAAAAAAGGTTAGGTTAGGTTAGGTTAGGTTAGGTTAGGTTAGGTTAGGTTAGGTTAGGTTAGGTTAGGTTAGGTTAGGTTAGGTTAGGTTAGGTTAGGTTTTTTTTTTTTTTTTTTTTTTTTTTTTTTTTATCCTGTCCGGGCGCAGAGGCCCGGCCCGCGAGCTATCCTACATGATGATGTCTCTAACTTGATTAGAGATTTTTTCTACGGGGGTTGTTTATGAGGGTGCCTTTATTTATGTTATATGATACATTTTCAACCTCTAATATTTATACATTTCTGTACTTATTACATTTTTCATTAACAAGCATATACTACTTTTTATTAGCAACTTATTTTTAAGGGGTGCTTTATTTATTTCTTAACATACATTTCCAAAACTTATATTTCTACATTTCTACTTTTGACATTTCTTAATTTTCAGGATTTTGCTGTTTCTTATAATCTACTTATTACTTAAGGGGTGCTTTCTTATTTAATTATATATTTTTAACAGCTACTATCTTACAACTTTTTACTTGTGATATTACTAATTTACAAAAATTTACTTATACTTATTCCTTATTGTCTACTTATTATTATCGAATGTTTTGTATATATTACACAATATATATCTAACATTTCTTATTCTACATTTTTTTTTTTTTTTTTTTTTTTTTTTTTTCTTTATCCTACTTGCAAATTCAACATAGTTTATATTCTACTGTTCACTTTATATGTTTATGTTTATAATTATCAAAGTATATACAAAACATATTTTAACTACCTATTTCTATTAACTACTATCTTAACTATTTTCACACAGTATTCTAAAAATTTTTGTCTTACATATTTATCAGATATAATTACATGTAAATTTTTGTGTTTTATGTCATAATCTAGCAACTGTTCAGTCTCGAATCTGAGTTTTGCGAATACTGGGCATCTAAACAGGAGGTGAGGCACAGACTCGTCCACCCCTGGTTCGCAAATGCACGATGGGTCCCCTTTACACTTGAATCGATACAAGTATTCCGAGAACCCACCGTGCCCCGTCATCACCTGGGTCGTCAGGCCCGTTGGTCTGATTTTTGTCACCGTTTTGTGTCCCTCGACCGCATCCGGGAAAAACATTTTGGTGACGGCTGCTGTTTGTCCCAACTGGTAACGTGCGTTCCATTCGTCAAGGGACCGCAGACGTATGTGTCTCCTGACGAACGAAACCGGACACCTGTCATAGTCTGGCTTTTTCTTAGAGTGCAGCGCGGCTTCTTTTGCTAATTGGTCTGCGCGCTCATTTCCCTCCAATCCTGCATGTGCTTTGATCCAGAACAAGGAAATTTCCTTGTTCTGGAGTCTGCTGTTCTTGATGTTGTCTCTGGTTTTGACAGCCAAAGGATGGAGGGAATATGGGTGTGCGACTGTTTCCAGGGCCGAGCGTGAATCGCTGAGAATGGCGAAACTGGTCTCGCTTCGTCGCAGCACGATTTCAGTGGCGTGGCATATGGCCAAGAGTTCAGCCTGGTAGACGGTGCAGTACGATGACAGCTTAAGCTTGAGGGTTTTGGTCTCGGCTTCATTGCTCCAGAGAGACAATGCCGCTCCGACCCTGCCCTCAATCTTGCTGCCATCGGTGTAAATCTGGACTGCTTGGTTTACGCGGGAGTTCACCTCCTCCTGGTCTACCAGACTTATGAAGTCAAGGCGCATATGTCTTGCCGGATGCTGGGTTTTGGCGAAGGCCAGCCTACGCTCCACCTCTCGATCTGCTATTGCTGGCTGGGGTACTCCTCTCTTAGCTTCATACAACGATGCCGCCTCACGGATTCGTATATCGAGAGGCAGTATCCCAGCCAGCAACAGTGCCGAGTTCAGGGAAACAGTCCTGTATGCGCCACACAACTTCTGCGCAAAGCCCCTTTGCACTGCGTTCAGCTGCTTTTGCACCCCGATCCTGTTTGATGCCTTTGCCCAGGCTGCTGCAGCATACGTTATTATGGGCTCCACCGTGGCCGTGTAGATTACCCTTATAATTTCGGGGTGGAGGCCCCAACTGATCTTGGCGGCTCGCGAAAGCTGCTTGTAGACGCTCAACGCCTTCTTGCAGATATTTGCAACGTGGGCGTTGAACGTCAGCTTATCATCGATGGTGAGCCCCAGGATCTTTATTTCGTTTGTTAAGCCAATGTCAGTCCCGCCCATGCTCAATCGTGGTGTGCCAAACTTTAATTTTCTTGTGATAACCATCGCATGGGTTTTTTGTGGCGCGAATTTCAATTTGTTTTTGACACCCCACGTCCGAACATACGCGAGCGCAGCATTGGCCTGTCTCTCCACCTCTAAAGCCGAGTCCGCGGCAAACACCAACACCACGTCATCTGCGAAAGCCTGGCAATAATCTCCCCTGCGTGCGAGTCCTTTAAGAAGTGGATCAAGAAGAAGATTCCAGAGAATTGGCCCGCTAATCGATCCCTGCACGCATCCTTTTTGAGTGTCCTTTATGTACTCCTCTCCGGCGTACCTCACTCGAACCTTACGGTCCTGCAGGTAGCTGTCCATGAGTCGCCGGAGATTGACCGGACACTCTTCCTCGGCAAGTCTGACTTTGATTGCGGGCCACCAGGCGCTATCGAAGGCTCCCTCTATGTCCAATGATATGACAGTTATTAATTTTTTGTTATTTAATTTTTTGTTTAAATGTTGCATCATGTCATAGAGGGAGTCCTCGGTGCTCCGCTGGGGTATAAAACCATATTGTCGTGAGCTCATTTTTGGGAGCAGGTGGTATTTAAGTCTCCCGACAACCATTTTCTCCAGAATCTTCCCCATGACCGGTAATAGACCAATAGGCCTGTAAGACTTGGGGTTTGTATAGTCTTCTTTGCCAGGCTTCCGCAAAACCACCACCGTCGCCTCTTTCCAAATAGTTGGAAAATGGCCGAGTTCTTGGCACTTATTCATGAGCGCCAGGTTTAGTTCCAAATGTTTGGAAATAACCTGGCAGCAGATATCAGCGGTGAGACCGTCCATTCCCGGAGCCTTTTTTGGATTAAAACTCTCCGCCGCGGCCCGGAGTTCTTCGATCGTAAATGCTGAGTCATGGATCTCATCATGGACCCAGTTATTTGCGTTTGCTGCGAGAATCCGGGTCTGCCGGTGGTCTGAGTTATCATCACAATCAAGGTCCTCCGGGAAAAAGGTCTCCGCCAAGATTCCGGCTGACTCCTTCTGGTCAAGTTGGCAACCGTTATTCACCAGTGGGATGTCTTCCTGGCGTTTGGTGGTGTTTTTAATGACGCGGTAGATGCCCTCCCAAAGGCCTTCCTTGTCTTGCCTGCCGCAGAAACCTTTCCAGCTGTCCACTTGTGCCTGTTTCGCTGCTAATTCATATTCTTCTTTTTGTTTTAGGTACTCGCTGACGACCCTCGACCTCCGGATTGGCGCTGCACATCGGATCCTGCGTTTCCTGGTGGCGACTTTCCTCTTCATTTCTTCGAGCTCTTCAGACCACCATGGCATGGCAAGTGTTTCGTTTGGTTTCTTTTTTATTAATATAAGATTGCATGTTTTTATTACCTGTTGCATGTATGATTCCGTGAACGTATCTATTTCTTTATGTGTTTGGGTTTTATTTATTTCATTTTTGTTTATATTGTTAGCTGTCAATAACTGGGCCAGTTTCTCGTGGAATCGGTCCCAGTTAACTTTTTTTGTATTGTAAACCCTAGTTGTCCTGTTTATGTTGATTCCTTTTGATTTTTTTAACTTTATTTTAAATACCATACCATTGTGGTCCGAACTCGTCAAGTCTTCAACGACACTCCAGTTATCCACCAGGTCAAGCATATCCTCTGAGCAGGCCGTAACATCAACATGGCTAGTTAGTCTCCGGCCTCCTCTGACTGTGTCAAAGGTCGGGGCGTCTCCGTCATTGAGTACCTGCAAAGACATCTCCTCGAGCGCACCCGCGAAGTCTTCACCCCTAGAGTCTACTACGTCACTCCCCCACCAGCAACTTTTGGCGTTGGCGTCTCCACCGATGATCAGCCTCTGCGGTCCGATCTCTTCTCGGATCTTCTTTATGTGCTCCAAGTATGGCTCCATGGGTTGATCGGGCTCAAAGTAGTATGACACCACTGGTTAGGTTAGGTTAGGTTAGGTTAGGTTAGGTTAGGTTAGGTTAGGTTAGGTTAGGTTAGGTTAGGTTAGGTTAGGTTAGGTTAGGTTAGGTTAGGTTAGGTTAGGTTAGATTTGCGATGCGGCCATGCCCCGCCTTCGTGGTTGTCGGCCTCCAAGGAAGGAGGTCTACTGGTGGTCCCAGGAGTTGGCGGACCTCCGTGCGGCCTGTGTACGTGCCCGGAGGTCCCTCACCCGTAGTCGGCGACGTCACCGCGGGGTTGGTGAGGAGGTGGAACGGCTTCATGAGGAGTACCATGAAGCTCGGAAAACTCTGCGGCTGGCCATCTGCCGCGCCAAGGATGTGAGCAGAGAGGAGATGCTGGAGAGTCTTGAGCGTGACCCCTGGGGTCGCCCTTATCGTGCGGTGCGTCAAAAGCTCCGCACGTCGGGCCCCCCCCTTACGGAGACTCTCCAGCCCAGCTTCCTGCAGGAAGTGGTCGAGGGCCTATTCCCGCAGCGGGTGGAGCACACACCCCCGTCGATGGCTGCATCAGCCGGAGACGACGGGGGCAGCGAGGTTGATGTTCCGCCCGTCAGGGAATCGGAGTTGGGGGCGGCTGTTCTACGGATTCGATCCAAGAATACCGCCCCCGGGCCGGACGGGGTTCCAGCCCGAGTGATGGCCCGAGCCCTCGACTACATGTCGGACCACCTCAGGGAAGTGTTAGACGCTAGCCTGGCGTCCGGACGCTTCCCTGAGCGCTGGAAATGCGGGAAGCTGGTCCTGCTGCAGAAGCCGGGACGGCCTACCGAATCGGTCGCGGCCTATAGACCTATCGTGTTGCTGGACGAGGCGGGTAAACTTTTTGAGAGGGTGCTCTCTGCCCGCATCGTCCGGCACCTCTGCGAGGTTGGCCCCGATCTGTCGGACGCCCAATTCGGTTTCCGAGAAGGGCGTTCGACGATCGATGCCGTAATGCGCCTTAGGGCCGTGACCGAGGAGGCCGTGAGCTGCGGCGGAGTGGTGTTGGCGGTGTCCTTGGACATCGCCAACGCCTTCAATAGTCTGCCATTCAGCTGCATCAGGGAAGCGCTCCGCTACCACGGAGTGCCGGAGTACCTGAAGCGGCTGGTGGCGGACTATCTTGAGGAGCGAACCGTCATGTACGAGGACCGAGATGGCGTCTTGAGACGCAGGGCCATGTCGTGCGGTGTTCCGCAGGGGTCTGTCCTAGGACCTCTCCTGTGGAACATCGGGTACGACTGGGCCCTACGAGGGCGTCTCCCCCCCGGGCTGGGTGTAATCTGCTACGCGGATGACACCTTACTCACGGCCCGGGGGGCTAACTTCCAGGAGGCGGCGCGCCTGGCCGCCACGGGAGTTTCCCAGGTGGTCGGGCGCATTGAGGCGTTGGGATTACGGGTGGCCCTGGATAAGACGGAGGCCCTATTATTTCATGGGCCCCGTCGTGGTCCACCCGCCGGCGCCTCAATCGAGGTCGGCTCGGTCCTCGTACCGGTCCGGGCCCAGATGAGGTACCTGGGTCTGGTCCTAGACGGTAGGTGGCTCTTCGACGAGCACTTCCGACAGCTTGGTCCGAAGCTGGTGGACACTGCCTCCGCCCTAGGGCGACTTTTGCCCAATTTGGGCGGGGCCAGTGTTCCCACGAGGCGGCTGTATGCGGGGGTTGTCCGGTCCATGGCGCTGTATGGTGCACCGGTGTGGGTGGCGGCTCTGACTGCTCCGAATAGGGCGCGCCTCTGGCGCCCCCAGAGGATATTGGCGGTCAGAGCCATACGCGGATACCGCACGGTGTCCACCGAGGCGGCTTGCGCCTTGGCCGGAACACCCCCGTGGGATTTGGAGGCGGAAGTGCTCGCCGAAGTTTATCGGCGAGTGGCTGACTTCCGGGCGGAGAGCGGATTTCGCCCTCCGCCCGAAGACGTGCGCGAGTGGCGCGAAGCCGCTCGCCGAGCCACCATGGTCAGATGGTCGTTCCGGCTGGAGACTCCACGCGCTGGCTTCGCCGCCGTGGATGCTCTCCAGCCAGTCATCGCCGAGTGGGCAGGGCGGCAGCACGGGACTCTTTCCTTCCGGCTGACGCAGGTGCTTTCCGGGCACGGTTGCTTCGGAAAGTACCTGTACTCGGTCGCTAGGAGGGAATCGAGTCCCACCTGCCACCACTGCGACTGCAGTGAGGATTCGGCCCAGCACACGCTGGCGGTCTGCCCCGCATGGGCGACGCAGCGCCGGGCCCTCACTGCAGTCATCGGAGCGGATCTCTCGCTACCGGCCGTAGTTCGCTCCATGGCCGGTAGCGACAGTTGTTTTACCGCGGTCGCTTCCTTCTGCGAGGAAGTAATCTCGCAGAAGGAGGCGGCGGAGAAGGCCCGGGAGGACGACCTCCACTCGGACCCGATCCGCCGCCGGCGAACCGGACGGCGGAGGCGCGCTTTCCTGCGCCTCATGCCGCCCTGAGTGTGGCCGCGGGTGGACGGGATGGGTTCTCCCCTCCACGCGCATTAGTTTGGCCAACCGCGAGGGGGCGGCGTCCGCGTGTGCCGGACGTCGCCTAAGAGAGGTCCTTGAGACGGAGCCCGCGCCAGGAGCGGGCCGGCGCTGGGAGGGGTCCAGAAGGCGATAACTACCTGGACCCCTCCTAAACTGGAAGCGCAAAGAGGGCACACCGTGTGGTTTTGGTCGGTTCGAGTCCGACACACCGCCCCGCCAAACGAGAGCCCCGGCGGGGTGACGGTCCGAGGGGATTTCCACACGCTAAAAAAAAAAAAAAAAAAAAAAGGTTAGGTTAGGTTAGGTTAGGTTAGGTTAGGTTAGGTTAGGTTAGGTTTTTTTTTTTTTTTTTTTTTTTTTTTTTTTTTTTTTTTTTTTTTTTTATTATTACAGCTGCTCTCCACAGACTCAGTGGTCCGTGCTTTTTTTTATTTTAGTTATTTTTATTTATTAACTTTATTACTACTTATATTGACAAAAGCTTACTCAGTAAGGAAAAAGACTTATATTATTGACTCTATATAAATTTTAAGATTTTAATGTAACATATATATTTCTAAGGAAAAATTTACTTATTCTTTTGATTCTATATATATATTTTTTTTTTTTTTTTTTTTTTTTGTTTACCGACATATATATGTATTGTTTTTTTTTTTTTTTTTTTTGTTTTTTGTTTTTTTTTTTTTTTTTTTTTTTTTTTAATTTAAATATAGGCTTTTGTTTCTTTACAGTGTGTTCGGTTCTTTTTTGTAGTTTGTGTTCTTTTCATTATGGAAATTTACTTAAAATTATTTTTACTTACAATTTAAATTATTGATTTACAACATTATGACATTTAATTACTTACAATTAATATATTATTGATAACATTGACATTAACTTTACTATGGACAACTTACAACTTATTACAACTTTAGTTTACAAATTGGCACACCTCATCTCCTGAGCCAACTTGTCGACGACCGCTGCGTTTCGGTGCTTTATTGACATTTTAAGATTATACTCCAAGATCTTCTTAGTGGATGCGGCCATAGCTCTCTTGATGAAGTACCCTATTGCGTCGTTGTCATCATCGGTGTAGTAGGTACAGCTAGTGGTGTGCCGTGACACTGCTACTACCGCATGGGGAACGCTCTGATGTAAACCGATTGTTCTGCCCTTAGTTTGAACAATGATTACTGTTTCGAACGTTAACCCCTGCGCTTCATGGATGGTGAGCGTTCGCGAACCTGTGCCTTCACCACAGCCCTGTCCAGTGAGGCTTTCCTTTTCGCCCTGAGTATGGACTAGAAAAAGCGTGTTGGGGAGCGTAAACGGTATTTGGGCACCAGTGTAGGTTTTCACCTTCAACGAGTGAGCTTTTAGGGTTGAGGAGTAAATCCCGGAGTAAACCTCACGTAGGGCGTAGGCGACGTCCAAGGGGTTCCGGTGTGTGCAGAGCAACTCCTGGCTGATGTTTGCTACCAGGTTTGGGCGGCAGTACCTCAGTTCGAAGAGATTTTCTCTGTCGATATAAGGTAGTTGGTTGACATCTCCGATGAGGACCATTTCTTTGGCATCACACAGCTTGGCAGCCATGACTATGGCTCCGAAGTGGTTCATGAGAGCCTCGTCAACCATGAGACGGTTGAATTTGTCGGACTCTCTGAAGCCATTCACCAAGACTGAAGCCATGGTGCGTACCCTGGTCTTGACAAGGCCACCAACACGAGGCGCTAGCTTCTCCCTTAGGTCGCTAGCTGCATTTGATGTTGTGGTGATGATGGCGTCCTTGTCAGCATCAAAGTGTCCTACCACCCAGGTTGTCTTTCCACACCCCGGTACTCCATTGACCCACTCAATTGTTGGTAGTGCCCAGTCCTTCCAGCCGGATGCAGTGTCCTGATTACCCGATATGGTTTTCGCCATATCGAGAATCCTGTCATCCAGTAGGATCCTTGTGCACTTTGCGACAACAACTAAGGGATCTCCTTGTGGGGTATTGAACTTAGGTGCTCCGCTCTCGGTTCCCTCAATGCACATCTCCACAAAACCACTGGTCGCGTTGTAAGCCGCCATATAACTACCTGACATTTTTCCCTTTATGACTTGGGAATTGCCGTTGTTGTATATGGCAGCCTCTGCCTCCTCGAGTTTCTCCTCTAGCAGTTTCGCATTGCCCTGCTCAAAGTGTTGCAAGATGGTTTTGCACACTCCGAGGTTGACATCTGCGGTTGCTTTGGTGATAGCTAGAAACTCGAGGAAGGCGTTGTACGCGTGATCCTGCGGTGACGTTGCATTTACTAGACGAGGTGGAACGACCTGCCCCATGTCGGCTCTAGTTCTTTTCTCCTGCGTTGGTGCCGGTTTTGTTGGGATTTTGGACTTAGGTATTACTGTAGTTAGTGGAGCTTTGAGTTTCGCCTTTTTTGCTGGAGCTTCTACGAGTGCCTCTTTGTCTTTCGATCTCGTTGTTGGAAAAGGATTTCCTGACAGCCCTTGCAGCATCGAGCTGAAGGTGTCTAGAAATCCTTTGAGATGGCCTCCGACTTTGGCTCTCTTCTTTTGCTCCTGCACACTGCTTTGATGTAGTGCAGTTTTTTCGGCGGCTGCTTTCTGTTGGACACGTTCGGATCCGCTGATCGAGGTTGGCATGGGATGTCCCCAGCTATTGGTTGCTGTTTTTGGGTCGTGTGCTTTGAGGAAGTTTAGGTTTTCTCCTCTGTCTTCGTACACGACCACCTCGTGTTGTTCTGAGGCTTTTAAACAGCATAGCCGGTCTACGACTTCTCCCTGCTCATACCCGACCGTCATCGCATCTACACTTATTACACGGGAATCTTCCGCTCCTCCGCCCGTTTCTCCCAACATGGTGAGCATCGAACATGCCTGTGCGAAAGGGGTGTAGTTGCCTTCCAATGCGAGCAGAACGATCGTCTTGTTGTGCGATCGGACTAGTCGGCATCGGTGGCCCGCCACTTCCGTTTCAGGTAACGCGCTGTAAACTTTGCGCCTCATGGTCGTTTTGGATGTGCTCCCATTTATGAGTGCTGCCAAGCCGGGTGAAATCGAAAAGTGACTTCTAGTCCCGGTTCGGCAGAAACCTATTCCCAGCCGCTCGCCGGCGCTGTCCATGAAGAGTGCCACTCCTCGGATTCTAATCCCAGGCACTCCTCTCTCCCCGCAAGCGAGGAGCGTGCGGATAGCGACGCTTTTGGCTATAGGTTCCCGCTGAGAGCCGGCACTACTTGTGGCTTGGCTAACGGGTGTTGGTTGAGATTCGAGGGGCAGAAGATCCGTGTGCCTGCTCGTCGCAACTCTGAAGATCTTCTCGGCGAATGACAGAAAATGCGGTCTGCAATCGGGATCTGCAATGATGTTGTGCAGTTCCGATTCGACCAGGTTTCTGTCGATCCGGGCTTCTAGATCTATTCGAGCCGCTAGGAAACGGGGACAGTCGAGTATGATGTGCCATACTGTTTCACAGATTTCCGGGTCGCATTCGCATCCCGGGCTGTTTTTCAGCTTGAATCTGTGAAGATACTCGGCTATTCCACCGTGACCTGTCAAGACTTGCACTTGTACTGGTGTAAATTTTGTAGAGCGAGTTATCCGGTACGCACTGTGGACATCTGGAAGGAACCTTCTCGTTACCGCACCTGTGCTGGAGGTTTCGTATCGATCCTGCCATTTGCGGATCGATTCTTCACGAATTTTCCTCCTAACGTAAGACAGGGGGATCCTTCCGTAGTCCTGAGTGGTGTCCTCGAGTGCAGCAGCTTTCGCTAACTCGTCTGCTCTCTCATTACCGACAGTGCCTACGTGAGCCCTAAGCCAGAACATCCGGATCTCTCGTCCTCCTTCCTGGATCCTGACAATGTTCTCCTTTATGCTTCTCGCCAGAGGGTGGTTCAAGCTGGGACTCCGCAGCAGGTCGAGTGACGATCTCGAGTCACTCAGTATGCTAACTACGGGGTCCCTGCTCGAATTCACCATCTGAAGAGCCCTGTGCAGTGCATATAGTTCCGACTGGAAGACTGTGCACGCGGGGTGAAGCTTAAAGGTGGCGAAGTTTGACTCCTTTCCCTCCTCCCACTGGGTTAGAGCAGCACCTACTTTTCCGTCGATTTTGCTTCCGTCTGTGTAAATTTGGGGTCCGGTGATCTGCGGGACGGCGTCTTCTAGCAGTTCGTACTCCACGGATGTTAGGGTAGATGGATGGGGCTGTTCAAGATATCCCACTCGGAGTTCGAGCTCCGTCTCGGGTGGGAGATAGTCCTTCGCCAGACCTTTTTTGGCTCTGTATAGGTTCGCCGCCTCCTGGATCCTTAGGTCCAATGGCAGCAGACCCGACAGTGCCAGTGCTGCGGTGAGTGAGACCGTCCGGTATGACCTACAGACCTTTTGTGCAAATCCTCTCTGGAGCGCATTGAATTGATTTTTATTCATTTGCAGCTCTACAGATTGGTACCAGGCACTTGAGGCGTATGTCATAATAGGCTCCACCACCGCGATGTATATGGTTCTCGTGATTTCACTATTTAGACCCCACGTTACTTTCGCTGCGCATGCAAGCTGCTTGTAGATATCAGCTACTTTCTTGCATTGCGCGGACACGTGAGATTTAAAAACTAGGTTTCGGTCGATGATAAGGCCCAGAAGCTTTATCTCCTCAACGAGGTCCAATTTTGTACCGGCCATGAATAACTGTGGGGTTTCATACTTCAACTTCTTCGTTAGAAGCATCGCGTTGGTCTTATGCGGTGCGAAGTTGAGTTTATTTTGTTTTCCCCACGTTGCCACATGTTCCAACGTTGAGTTGACAGACCGCTCTAGGCTGCCGACCGACTGTCCTGTGAAAACGAGAACCACATCATCTGCAAAGGCTTGGCAGTATATTCCATCCATCTCTAGGCTTTGCAGCAACGAGTCTAGGATGACATTCCAAAAGATTGGTCCTCCGATGGATCCTTGGACACAACCCTTCGTAGTCTCCTTCTCGTAAGCTGCTCTAGCGTAGTTGACCTTGATCTTCCGGTCTGTGAGGTACGAACACACCATCCGGTACAGATTTTCCGGACACCTTTTTTTAACAAGTTGGTTTTTAAGGGCTGGCCACCACGCATTGTCGAAGGCCCCCTCTATGTCCAGAGAGATTAGGAGTACGATGTTTTTCCCGGTTACTCCTTCTTTTATGTACTCTATAAGGTCATAGAGGGCGTCCTCGGTTCCTCTTTGCGGCATGAACCCATATTGCTTTTTGTTTAGGGTTGGGAGTAAATGCCATTGGAGTCGACCAATCATGAGTTTCTCGATGGTTTTTCCAAGAACAGATAATAGTCCAATTGGTCTGTAGGACTTAGGATGAGTGTAGTCTGCCTTTCCTGGCTTTCGAATGATGACCACGTGTGCCACTTTCCAGTGAGTGGGGAAGTGATTTAGTGACAAGCACTTGTTTGCTATCGCCATGAACACTTCCCTGTCACTTCGTATGGCTGCGGCGCAGATGTCTGCTGTTAGCCCGTCTGGTCCGGGTGCCTTCTTGGGGTTTTGTGCTTGCAGCACCAACTCCAATTCCGCTGCCGTGAATGGTGGATCATCTTCCGAAAGGTCTTCAAGGGCACTCTCCTTCATCCGTTCTCGGAGGTTCGAGTGAAACGACTGGTCGGTACTCTCGGAGTCGTCTGGGTAGAAAGTTCTGGCTAAGAGTTCAGCCGACTGTTTTGGAGTTAGGGTGTTACCTTCAGAGCTTCTCAGGAGCATGTCCTCCTGCCTTCCTGACGTTTTCCTGATCACTCTGTAGATTTTATCCCACATACTCTCCTTTTCCTGAGTCGTGCAGAACTCCTTCCAGCTCTCTGTTTGGGCTTTCTCTGCGATGACTGCGTACTCCGCCTTGCATTTTTGGTATTCTTCTATAACCATTTTTACCCTGCAAGGGGCTGCGTTCCTGATCCTCCTCTTTTTCCTAAGGACCTCTCTCTTAAGATCTTCAAGCTTCTTCGACCACCACGGGGGCCTGGGATTGCCCGCCTTGCTTCCTGCGATAGGGATGGTTTGTTCACAGGCTTCGTGGATGGCTTCAGTGTAGGCTGTGATCTTATCTTCGAGGTCCCTCGGGGTTTTGGACTCCAAAATTGAGACGGTGGTGATGTCTCTCTCTGCCAGGATGGTTTTTAGCAGATGTGCGAATTCGGTCCACTTTGCCTTCTTGGTGTTGTACTTGCGCGTTGTGATTGGCCTAAGAGTTTCTAAGGCCTTTCCCAAGCGCAAGGTGAAGGTGATAGCGTTGTGGTCCGAAGTCACAAGACCTCTCTCCACTCTCCATCCCTCGATTCTTCCGAGCAGGGGTGTGCTACAAGCGGATACGTCCACTATGCTTGTGCATGCCCTACCCTTTCTGAAGGTCTCGAAGGTCGGAGTGTCTCCGGTGTTTAGAATTTGGAGTCCCTTCTCATTCAGGAACGCATTGTACGCCTCTCCTCTGTCATCCTCAGATACGCTGCCCCACCAGTGGCTCCAGGCATTTATATCTCCCGCAACGATGAGGTTTCTGGTGTCCAACTTGGTACAAACTTTTTTGATGCGGTCCAGATACGGTACTATGTCCTGGTCCCCCTCTAGGTAGACGGATATTACTCCTAGTTTGAGGCCTCCCCCGATAAGAAGGACTGCCGCTTCGGTTTCGGTTACCAGCTGTGGGTCGTGTACGACTTCTAGCCGGTCACCGAAAATTATAACGGCTGCCTTCACTGGTTTTTGCCTATTTAGGGTGCATTGGATAACCCTAGTCCCAGGATGTTGTTTTAGGACGCCAGTCTTTCCGACGTACGGTTCCTGTACTAGGGCGACCGTGATGCCCCTATCCACCGCAACCTGGAGTAATTCCGTCGTGGCCAGTTTTGAGCGTTGCAGGTTAGCTTGGATAAACCTCAAGCCTGCCCCGCCCAAGTTTTGAGGGACCGAGCTACGGTACTGTGAGACGCCCTCAGCAATACGATACTCGGGACCGCGCTATTGCATCCCATTTTAGTCGCTCTGGGCACTCTTTGCTAAAAGCATTGTGCGCCAGGTTGATGCTTGTGCCGTGCGCGGCCGAGCAGTTTTTGCACTTTGGAGGGTTCCCCTCCTGTCTCCCCTTGCATTTCTCCCAGGAGTGAGCCCTTCCGCAGTGACTGCAGAGCTCGTCTTTCTCCCGGCAGACAACCTTAGTGTGGCCGAAGCCGAGGCATTTGGTGCACTGCACCAGTGGGGTCTGATCAAATATAGGTCTGCGTTGCATACCTATATAGATCTTTCCAGCCTCCACCAGGTTTTTATGGATGGAAGGGGAAACTTCCAGTACCGCATGGCACTCGAGCGGGTTACGTGCCTTTTTACGGTACCGCATCTTGACGGTGCTATCCTTCAAGTTAATGTTCTTTAAAATATTTTTATTTTGCGCCAGTATATTTTCCACGATGTCTACGTCGGTGTGGTAGGATAGGACATCCCTGACGATGACTAGAGGGTTTGCTGCCCTCGCCACTTCCGCTTTTAGGCCTTTGTCCGTCCTAACCCTGCTCTGCACCAGGTCCAGATCTTCTTTGGAGCTACAGCTCAGGATGACCTTTTTGTTTTTGGCCTTCCTTACCCTGTCTACCTTGGCTCCAGTTTTCCTGGTGTCGAGAGCCACCCTGATCCTGTCGATCACATTTTCCCCGGTGTTTTGGGGGTTGTCTGATGTGATGATCAGGGTGTGGTTTGGCTTCAAGGGCGGTGGTGGCTTGGCGGCGACCTTGGCGTAGGTCAGCTTCCCTTTCGAGCTGCATCGTTCCTCAGCTTTGGCGAGCTCCGCTTCGAGGTTGAGGGACAGTGGTGGTGCCCTCATCTTTTCTTCCCGAAGGGTTCGGAGCTCAGATGTCACCGCTTCCATTCTCTCCGTTAGAGGATGCATATGCTCCTCCATGTTGATTAGAATGGGCTGCGGTGGCTCGGATGGGGGCGCTCGTTCAGCTGACATCGCTTTCAGGATGCCCTTCATCTCCTCCACTTCCTGCCTCAGGCCAGGTTCTGGCTGTGCTGATGGGGGTTTGGAGTCCATTTTCTCCATGGCTTTAAGGTTGGACTCCAGGATCTCGCGCGTGTGTTTATTGCTCTCGGTTAGGTTAGGTTAGGTTAGGTTAGGTTAGGTTAGGTTAGGTTAGGTTAGGTTAGGTTAGGTTAGGTTAGGTTAGGTTAGGTTAGGTTAGGTTTTTTTTTTTTTTTTTTTTTTTTTTTTTTTTTGTAAGGGCGCAGAGGCCCGGCCCGCGAGCTACTGTTGCTATTTATTATGCAACAACGTGAATATCTTTATTAAAAACAATTTTTACAGAAGCTTTGAAACCTATTTTACAATGAATTATTATACTAGTACAATGAATTGGTTATTACATGTAATAACCGTAATCTTAACTAATACATATGTTGAATCAATTAATTTTTTTTTTTTTTTTTTTCTCTCTTTTTTTTTTCTTTTTTCTATTTTTTTTTCTTTCTTTCTTTTTTTTCTTTCTTACTTTTTGCTTTCTTTCTTTTCTTTTTCCTACTAGATAATCACTTAATATATATTATTTATAAATGAATCCATTAAAATTACTTATCTTTTGATTACAATCAAGTACTAGGATCTAGCCTTACTTTAAATATTTTTCCGTTATATTTCAATTTTGGCGTTATTCGGTTCGCAATTGTATTACAATAGACAAAATTAAATTTAAATTACAAATTAAAATCGAAACTTGATTGCTATTATATTTTTCTGTATAAAATTAAATAATTGAGTACTTCCTTGTTTATAAAGTAAATTTAAAATAATTTAAATAAAATTAAAAATACACTGATGATCCCACCTAGCGTGTTTCAGATTATAGCTTTCCGTTATATTTCAATTTCAGCGTAATTGGGTTCGCAATTATATGAAAATGGATAAGATTAAATTATAAATTAAAATCCAAATTTGAATGCTATTATATTTTTCTGTATAAAATTTAATAATATAATAATTCCTTGTTCATAAAATAAATTAGATTAAAATAAAAATACAAATAAAAAAAATAATAAAAAATTTAAAACTAAACTGATCACCCCACCTATAGTGCTTCAGACTACTGTGGACCCATTCGCCTTGGCTGCTTTCCGCAGAATGCTCTCTGCGAAGGCAAGGAAATGGGCCCGGCAGTTGTCGTCGTCAATGAACTCACTTATGCTTTGTTTTGTTAGTTTCTGATCCGCCCTACTCTCATAGTTATGTCGCTCTAGTCCGTATTTGGGGCATTCTAATAATATGTGTTCTATCGTTTCAGGACTTGTGTCGTCACAAGTGCAAAACGGATCATCTGCTAACTTAAAACGATTAAGGTAAGCTTTTATGCCAGTGTGCCCACTGAATAGTTGCGTCCTCAATGCGTTGGTGCTAATTTTGGATAAGACTCTGTAGGCTTCCTTTATTTTTGGGAAAAACATTTTCGTAACTCCTCCGGTTTTGGCTTCGGTGTATCTTGTCTGCCATTCTCTTAGCGTTTTGTCCCTGATAGAGTGCCTTGAGTAGGACAGCGGGAACGCTTCGTATGCCGGAGCCACTTTCATTTTTGTAGCAGACTTTGCCAGCTCGTCAGCCCGCTCGTTGCCAACGATGCCGGCATGTGCTTTAATCCAGTGCAACCTGACTTTGTTATTATTTTGGCTAAGTTCCTTGAGGACTTGTTGAATTTCCACTGCAATAGGGTTGTCCGTAGAAGGATCGCAAATGGACTCCAATGCCGATCGTGAGTCGCTAATGATGTTGCCATTTGACGACTTGTCCTTCAGAAAGATAGCTGCTCTCAGTATCGCTGTCATTTCTGCTTGGAAGACAGTACAATAATCCGCAAGTTTAATTTTTATACTCTTGTACTCTATGTTATCATTCCAGCATGAGACTGCAGCTCCCACTTTCCCTTCCAGTTTGCTACCATCTGTATATAGTTTGTACCAATCATTTGTGATTCCGTCAGCTTCTTCTTGGCTACAGATGCTCTCAAATGTCGCCCGCTCTCTCTCCGAAGGATGCGGCAGATGAAACGGGCTGATTCGTTTTTCCAGCCTTCTGCCCGGTAGTTCGTCGAATGGTTTACCCCGTTTCACCTCATACAGACTTGCTTGCTCTCTCAGTCTCAGGTCCAATGGCAGGATGCGGGATATTAGCGCGCTTGAGATCAGCGATGTAGTCCGATGTGCTCGACTAATTTTCAGGGCAAACATTCTAGTGATGTGGTCCAACCTTGCTTTGACGAACCCTCTATCAGCGGCTGGAGCCCATGTGCTTGCCGCAAAAAGTACTACAGGTTCAACCGTCACCAGATACAGGAGCCTCATTATTTCTGAGTTCAGTCCCCACTGAGTCTTCACCGCTCTCGCCAGCATTTTGAAAATGTTAACTGTTTTCCGGTAGACATTATCCAGGTGTGCTTTAAAGTTTAGAGATCTGTCAACAGTAAGACCCAAAACCTTGAGGCTATCTGACAGGTTCAAGATTTGGCCATTTAGGATGAATTGTGGCCTATTATACTTCAGCTTCTTGGTCACAATGATCGCTTGTGTTTTGTGAGCTGCGAAGCGCATTTTATATTTTGTTCCCCATTCTGCTATGCATTCCAGTGCTTTATTAACCCTTGTTTCCAGTTCGGCTGTAGTTTTTGCGCTGGCAACCACGAGGATGTCGTCTGCAAATGCCTGGACGTGGGCTTCAAGGGTGTCCGCCACTTCCAAGAGTGGGTTCAGCTGTATGTTCCATAGCAAGGGTCCACATATTGAGCCCTGCACACAACCTTTGGTAGTTCCTCGGGTCACCAGTTCATTCATATAAGCTAGGTTAACTGACCTATCGGAAAGATAGCTGGCTACCAGTTTAAGTGTCGGCTTATCCACTCTCTTTTCGTGAAGCTGTTTCAAGATCCCAGGCCACCAGCAGTTGTCAAATGCTCCCTCGATGTCCAGGGAGACCACGGCTACTATGGCTTTGTTTTTTACTTCCCGCTTCACAATTTCGATGGAATCATAGAGAGCGTCCTCCGTACCACGCTGTGGCATAAATCCGTATTGCCTGCTACTCAATTTTTCCTGGCTGCCAAGATTCCACATGATACGGGTCGCGAAGAGTTTCTCTAGTGCCTTGCCTAGCACCGACAAGAGTCCTATAGGGCGGTATGATTTGGGTGCAGTATAATCTTCTTTGCCGGGTTTGGGGATAACTTTTATTCTTGCTGTCTTCCATATTCTCGGAAAGTAGCCAGTTCTCAGGCAAAGGTTGAATATCCCCAATTGAACGAAGGGGACAATCTCAAAACAGGTCTGGCATATATCGGAGGTGAGTCCATCCTCTCCGGGAGATTTGTTCGGATTCATCTTCGAGTAGACCATACGGAGCTCCTCAAGGGTGAATTTTGGGCAATCTTGGGGGCACTTCTGGTCACTATCGATGTTCTGAATGAGGTCGAGCATCTCCCTTCTAACTCTGGCCTGATCTCCGCTGTCCGTTGCTTCGCAATCCCACGGATAGAATGTCTTTGCCAGGAGTTCGGCTGATCCCACAGGGTCCAAGGCATCATCATCCGGGGCTGTTCGAAGAAGCTTCTCCACTGTGCTCCCTTCGCATAACCTTAGGACACGGTAAGATCGTTGCCAGATGGTCTCCTTTTCTTCTTTATTACAAAATTCTATCCAGCTTGAATTTATAGTGGCTTGGATAAGGTCCTTGTATTCCGCTTTTGCCTTTTTGTATTTTTCTACAACAAGGGGTTTTCTAATTGAGTTTGCTTTCCGGATCCTATTCCTGCACCTCAGCATCTCCTGTTTCTTCTCCGTCAGTTGCTCTGTCCACCATATTATTTTCTTTTCTTTCTTTTTTTCGGGAATGACCGGAATCGTCTCCCTGCACACCTCCAGCACGGCGTCAGTATAGAGCTCCACTATTTCGTCTGTCCCTGTTTTGGTGTCTATTGCCTCAATCCTGTCGGAGGTGATTCGTTTTTCTTCCAGCCTTTCCATAAATAATTTCCTGAATCCCTTCCAGTCAGCTTTCTTTGTGTTGAAGATGCGTGTCCCTTTTCTCTTCGTCTCCAGGTCTGTTTGGCCTAGCTGTACGTCGAATTTAATCTGTCTGTGATCCGATAGAGTCACTGCTTTCTTATCAACATGCCAGTTTCTGATTTTATCTAAGAGGCCGGTTGAGCATGCGGTGACGTCCGGGATGCTAGTATAGAGTCTATCTCCTCTGTGAATGTAGAATGTTGGTGTAGCTCCTTCATTCAGGATATTGAGATCGCACTGTGATACGAACTCTACAAACTTAGCACCCCTATCGTTCTCCTCTCTAGAGCCCCACCAAGGACTCGCCGAGTTGATATCGCCGCCAATGATGATGTTTGGCGTACCCAACTTAGCTATGATATTCTGAAGCTTGTGAATATCTTCTTCAATGTCGAGAGTCCCATCTAAATATACATTTATTATGCCTATTCTAATCAGTCCTACTTTAACAACGCATCCCACCATAGACTCATGCACTAAATCAGTATTCTCGATTACGTCTAAATTTGGATCCACAACGACCACCGCTGCGCGGACAGGCCTAGACTTATCCTGAGTTTTCCTTTGTATGACTCTAAAGCTACATGATACATGGGCTTTAGCCCCAACATAAGGCTCCTGTAATAAGAGAAGGGAAGTCTTGCTGACAGTAGCTGCTTGCAGACACTCCTTCGTAGCGGAAAAACCTCGACCAAGATTCACCTGCCCCATTCTTAATACACCAGGGGTGCCCTCTGCTAGTAGTACGAGGTCATGCCACGCGCTATCCGGTCCCATTTTTTCCATTCTGGGCACTCCGATGCATAGGCTGGGTGAGTGCTGAGCTCTTTTGCCTGAATAGACTGGGCGCAGTTTATGCAGCAAGGTGCGGAGTCTCGATTCCCACACTCACGCGTGTCGTGCTGCTCTGAGCAGTAACCACATCTTGTTGGTTCTTTGCAATCCCGAGCCATGTGACCGAATGCCAAGCACCGGTAGCACTGGACCACAGGCGATTGGTCCACCGCACGGATCATCTGGTAGCCGATGCGAAGTTGCTGGTCCCTAAGACTGCTCCACAGACATGGAGTTACCTCCAGAATCACATTGGACCTTGCGTTGTTTCGGACTCGACTACGACGCAAGACCTTTACTGTGATGTGGTTAGGTTAGGTTAGGTTAGGTTAGGTTAGGTTAGGTTAGGTTAGGTTAGGTTAGGTTAGGTTAGGTTAGGTTAGGTTAGGTTAGGTTAGGTTAGGTTAGGTTAGGTTAGGTTAGGTTAGGTTAGGTTAGGTTAGGTTAGGTTAGGTTAGGTTAGGTTAGGTTAGGTTAGGTTAGGTTAGGTTAGGTTAGGTTTTTTTTTTTTTTTTTTTTTTTTTTTTTTCCCTGTCCGGACGCAGAGGTCCGGCCCGCGAGCTATCCTGCCTATTGTCCTCTGATAAAACTTATTCAGAGCTTTTTTTATTTCTGGGGTATTAAAACAACAGGTTTTATTTATTTAGTAAAGTACACTGAAAAATATACATACATAATTTTTTGATTGCAGATAACGATTCAACTAGCTTCTATTCTTAATTTTTGTTTTTAACTTAATATTATTGTACATTATTTTACTGTTTTCTTTTCTTAATCTAGTTTACATATAGCTTGGTACATTTATTCTATAATACATCCTTCTAGCTAGGAGTGACACACAGATAGTTTTTAATGACATATAAATATTTTACAAGTTGTAGTTTTTTAAGGTTATTAAATCTGGTCTAACAGTAATTAATTATCTTTCTTTTATCTCCTTGTTCTCCTAGATAATATTAAGTACTATGTTTATAATTTGGTAGAGTATTCTCTAAAATTTTCTACTGATCTTCTTTTCTCTTGACTTAGGTTCTTTATATCTTATTTTATTTTATGATCATAGCTAGTTTTTGTGAACAATTTTTAGTTATCAAGCATTTTAAGTATTTTTTCTATTATACATTTTCTTAGATTACTATATTATATTATATACTACTATTTTAATAGAGTATTTTCAAAGTTTTTACATTGGTCTTGTTTTTCTCTTGTCTTAAGTTCTTATTAACTTACTATATTTTACTAGGTATAACAATTAGTTTTGTTAACCATTTTACTTGATCTAGGCATTAAACAGTATATCTCTCTATCTTTTCTTATTTTGAAACATTGTTGCATATGCTGCTTTTATATATACTTAATTATATATAATCAACATAACTTATCTATCTTTATTCCTATTTATTTTCTTAAGTTACTATATTGGTATACTAAAATTAATGTATGCCCAAACATTTCCTACTTATCCTGTTTTCCGATTTGCTTTAATTATAACTTACTAGGTTTACATTAATTATTATCAACTATTTCTTATTTAAATGATGTTTCCATATATACTTATCATATATTACAAAACATACTTATTATCTATTTTTATAACTTATTAACTTATTAACTGTTTAATAGTAAGCTATTGATGCTCTAGCAAGAGCATCCCACTTCCTTCTAATGCTACAACAATCGCTGAAGGCGTTATGCTCCGTGTTTTCTAGTTTGGCCTTGATGCAGTTACTACACGCCGGGGCAGCTCCGGCAAGCCAGTCCGCACATTGTTGTTTTAGGTGGGCGCCTCCGCAATGACTACATTTTTCATGTGAATCTTTGCAGAAGCGTCGACCATGGCCGTAGCCGAGGCACTGGGAGCATTGGACCAGTGGCGACTGGTCCATCACCTTAACTCTCTGTATGTCCATATACACCGTTTCAAGTTCCATCATTCTTTGATAGATTTTTGGCGAGACCCTCATCACTATATGGGACTTTTCCGGATGGCGCGTCCGTTTCCTATAAGCAATCCGGATCCTATCATCTGTCTCGTCTAGGCCAAGAGTTAGGGACTTGTTTTGGTTCCTTAGCGCCAGGATAACATCTTCGTCCGTATCCGTGTATTCCGTCATCCAGACGCTCTTTAGGATTACTAATGGATCCTTGTTTTTTATGTCCTCTACCTTTAGTTCCTTAGTCTTACTCAGCCTTTCCTTTACTCTTTTCCGCTCTTCTTCATTCCTGCATCCCAGTATTATCTTCCTATCTTTAGCTTTTCTGACTTTCTCTACCTTTATTCCTCCATCTGTGGCTTTCATGACATTTATCATCGTGTACAGGACGTCTTCTCCGGTCGCTGTCTCGTTTGTCGCCGTTACTACTAGTGAGTGCAGCGCGGTCTGCTCCGGTTGAGGCTTCTTTGGGGGCGCCGCTACTGCACTTGCGTAGGTTTTCTTTTCTAACGCTTCCTTGAGTATTTCCATCTTTTCGTTGCTTTCTTTTATTAGCTTAGTGTGCTCTGCTAATGATTTTATAAGGGCGTCATCATACTTCTGCACCTTTTCTTGGATAGTCTCTTGTGCATCTTCTTTTCCCTTTAACTGTGTACGGCCACCCTTCGCCTTCAAGGAAGCTATTTCAGCTTCTGCCTCCTTGTAGAGCTGGTAGACTCGCTCTACACTTTGGGAGACACCGATTTTTATATCGGTCCTGAGGTTTCGGGCGTCCCCCAGTAGGGTTTTTGCTCTTATGAGGCTCGCCTTTGCCTCTGATGCCCTATCTGGAAGCTTTTTTCCTGGCTGGGATGCGTTGTCGGTCCTGTTTGAGGGTCCCGCCCTCATAGTTACCGCCTCTTCACTCGTTTGGCAGATATCTTCTGCCTCGCTCGCGGGTTTTTCCGCTTTCTTAGTCGGGCTTCGGATTCCAAACATTATGATTGGAAGGTCTTTATAACGCGGAACAGGTCGTCAATATAAGTTTGTAAAAGTTGTAAACAAAATTTAAAAATATATTATATCAATTATAAACTAACAAGTCTTAATATCTAACTAAAAAAAATAAAATAAAAATAAAGTGTGGGCTCTACCTAGTTTGTCTCATATAGATATTGTGTATGTAAATGTACACGAAATTTTTTTTTTTTTTTTTTTTTTTTTTTTTTTTTTTTTTTTTTTTTTTTTTTTTTTTTTTTTTTTTTTTTTTTTTTTTTTTGAAAAGCTATTTCTTTATGTAGAGCCAATTTCTTTATTTTGGTTGAAAGGCCAATGACTGCTTTACCATTTGCAAAAAACCCCGTCAAAATCGGAGCTTTGGTTCAGAAGATATGAAGCTTTACAATTTTTCAAAATGGCGGACAAAATGGCCGCCAAACTCAAAAAGTGCCGTAACTCGGTCAATTTTAGTCGCAGAGAACTGGGATTTTGACTATCCGCAGTATACCCGCCCTGAACTTTCGCCTACTGGGGTCAGAAAAGTTTTTCAAAAACCGACCCTAAAGAGATGTTTATAGATAGGCTTGGTCAAGACGAGTCCACCACTGGAAGCCCCGTTCCGATACGACAATTAAGTCAAAAGTTATTAACAATTTAAAATTTTCAAGATGGCCGCCAATATGGCCGCTCAAAACTAACTTTGGCAGTTTTGGCTCGATTTACCCCGAGTTTGGGGTCAAATGAAAGGGTTTTTTAACCCTAGTCTAATTCGCGCCCTTATATTATAAAATAATGGCCCCCTATTTAATTATATACAAAAAACCTAAAAAATTTCTTAAAAATGCTGTAAAAAATACAATTTTGGTCCGATTCAATCCGGAAAAACTTTCAAATATTTAAAATTAAATATACAATCAATTTCTTAACAAATAAAATTTTTAAAGACAACTTTGAGGGTACCTACTTTCAAGGTCAAACATTTAAAAATCTATATCTTAAAAACTACTTATTCAAAAATTCTAAAATTTTGCAAACTTGTTAGAAATTATATGGTTAATACAAATTTAATTTAAAAATTGTCGCGCAATGCTCACGTTTCCAGAAAATAATTTTTGAAAAAATATAGAATATTTTATAATGTTGATTTCTATGTCAAAAATTATCTTATCTAAAATCTGAAAATGGACAAGTTTTAGTCCAAGGGTAAGAAATTAACTGACATTAATAATTTTTTATTATCTAAAATTTTTAGGGTACCTCGAGTGTAGGTCAAAAGGTCAAAACGGAATAACTTTAAAACTACGAACTGGAAAAATTTGAAATTTTGCAAGATGTTAGAAGTCTACAAATCTAGTCTATATACTAATTAAAATTAGGGGGTCACCGCTCACTTTTACGAAATAATTAATTTTAAAATTTTACAAAATTTAAAAAGTCTATAACTTTGTCAAATCTTCACCTTTTTCAAATTTTAAAATGCCTCCTGCTTCAGAGCAATAATGTCCAACTGGTCCCGTTTTCAGAATTTGTCCAGCTGCCCGGGGTCACTGACCTCGTGGCCACGTGGTTTTTGTTTTTTTGGACTTTATTCCGTGCGCTTGCACGGAAAAAATCCAAAAGATAATCCAATGTGTAGGGCGCCCAAATACCTTCTCTTCTGCAGTGGAAAAACTATAGGTCACCGCTCAAAAACGAGCGGCGTTTCACTTTGAAGTTTCAAATTTTTTGTGATTTTCACTTTTTTGTAAATAACTTCGCGCTCACAAAACTAATCGAAGCACGGTTTTCACAGTCGTGTGCGCCTTTACTTTGCGAAAATTTTGATATGTCACAAGTCACTAAAAACACAACTTTTCGATTTTTTTTCGAATTTCTTCGTGCGGATCAAGACTAATTCGTGGCGCTCTCGAGTGCGGTTCGAGCGCGAATGGTTAGGTTTTTTTTTTTTTTTTTTTTTTTTCCCTACCCGTACCACCATCTCAAAATGGCACTATGTAGACGTCTACCCTCTGACTTAGTCAGAGACTTTAATAAAACTCAAATTTATTTTATTCGCTGCCCGCATGCCATTGGGCGTTACATACTTTTTACAGCTAAATACATCTAATCTTATTTACATTTTACTTGTTCCTTAATATTAACATCATTTTTCTTATATACTAAGTTCTATTACTAAATTATTACATATATGCGATGTTAACAATTTACGAAAACTTTTTACAAAATACAGATAACACAGAAAAAAGGAGAAGAACTAACTAACTTGAATGTCTTTTTCCTAAAGTTTTTTCCACTATATTCCTATTCTTATATTAAGTCCTTACTGTACTAGTTTACTATACTTTACTTATTCTAATTTATTATATGCTGTTATATATATTTAATAATATATATTCATCATATATTACTTATCTATTTATTTCTGACCACAACCTGTTTCGCTATTTTTACACAGTAATTTATAAATATATCTCTTTTGGCCTTGTTTAACATTAAGAATTTCACATTTTCAGGATTAATTTCTGCATCGAGCATCTGCTCCGCTTCGTATCTCCTTAAGCCAAAAACCGGACACTCGAAAAGAATATGGTTCACTGACTCACCGACATCTGGTTCGCAGATGCACGATGGGCTCTCCTTACACTTGAACCTGTTCAAGTATTCTGAGAACCCACCGTGCCCTGTCATTACTTGGGTCACTAAGTTTGTAGGTTGCAGTTGTTTGACAATCTTAAAAGCCTGTGCCGCGTCGGGTAAAAACATCCTTGTGACCGATGCCGTCTGTCCCTGTTTATATCTCCGGTTCCATTCATCAATCGACTTCAAGCGGATTTGTCTCTTGATAAATGAAACCGGGCATTCCTCGTAGTCCGGCTTTCTTTTCGACCTAAGAGCCGCCTCCTTTGCCAGGCTGTCCGCTCGTTCGTTTCCCTCAAGACCGGCGTGTGCCTTGATCCAGAACAAGGATATATCCTTCTTCTGGAGTTTGCCGGTCCTGAGGT